>VZRH01000397.1:1661279-1675801 GCA_013397555.1 Urocynchramus pylzowi | reverse complement strand
CAAAAAAAATAAACACCCCAAACCCTCTTTTTTTTTTTTGTTTTTTTTTTGGGGGGGGGGAGGGAGGGGTTTGAGGGTGAGGAGGGAAAGGAGGAAACAAGAATTAGAAATATTAGTTATTAAAAAGGCAAGTCATTTAATGTGAAAAAGAAAGCTGCATTATTTTGTTTACCAAACCATTAATTCAAGCATACTGAGAATGTTGCCAAACTCACAAACTGTAAAAACTACAGTGATAGTAATGCTCAGAAAAAAGAAAAGAAGGTTGCTTGTCTAAAATGCAAGAGGCATATTAGAACCAGATGTACAGAATCTCAACTTTGAATACTCAGTCTTTCATGCTTGGTTTAAAGCAGCCTTAAAATTGCCTTTACTTTGCATTTACAACTTTGGATTCACTGTTAAACTGCACTTGAACTTGAAGTCAAGATTTGATCTTAGCAAGCACATATTATTCGAGCCTCCTACCAGAGATTTACTTTGCTATTGGGAGTCTGTTTACTACTGTACTGTATATCCTGAAGGACATTAACAAGCTTTCTGTGATGCACTTTCAGGTGGAATGTAAAATGTAAAAGAATGTGTCCATTGCATGTACAGAATGTTCTCTCTCAGAAATAAACACATGCATTATGAAAGGGATTTGCCAGCACCTCAAGCAGATGATGATACACTATAAGAATGCACACAAGTATGTCTGAATTTATTTTCTGGGGGATCCAATGAGATGACACTTCTCACTTTAGACTTAATTTATTCTGAAATATTACTCAGGTTGGAGGCTGTTGTCAACACTGAAAGTAGGAAGAAATGAGTCTGCACAGTGATGCCTGTAAAATGTTTTCAGTAGTCTTCCTTTCTGCAGAAGAGTTATTCTCTTTGCTCTTGGACAGACAATTATATATGGTTCTTTTAATTAGCCATGGCTTGGGGCTGCTACAGTTATCCTTTGTGCATGATAGCCATTAGCCTGATCTGCTGCTGAAAACATCCAGTCTGTTAACACCAAGATTCTAAATATGGTAATTCAAAAGTGGAGAGTTTGGGAAGGTAAAATAACCATTCCAGATGAAATATTTTGACCTGTAGTTGCTGGCATCAGGCAGTGGTCAACGTCTACCCCCTACAGGGAGAGAATCTAATTTCATTGTCTCCCTCATTCATGAGTACTGTCAGAGTTGTATCTCTTACGCTAGAGTACTGAAGTTGTTCTCTGGCTCCAACAACTGCCTCCTAACGGCTGGGACAGACTGTGATTAATAGAAAGTCATTTACAGAGAACTAATAAATAGCATAACTAATAAATAACAGTAAGCATTTTCTCTCTTTTAAATTGAACCCAGTGGAAAATGGCTTTTAGACTTTAAAAAGCCATAGTCAGCAGTGCCCTCTTTCATAGTTACAAAGTGCAAGAATGAGTTCACAAAACATTTCTGCTTACCTTAAGCTGAGGAAAAGTCTAAAATTCTCAGCATCCAGAACTCCAACATTAAGTCAGCTGCATAATGTATGGATCTCAAATACAACTTTGCAACAAGGCACAGATAACATTATTACATAAAATATGGCCCTAGACGTGGCAGTATAGACATGAGGTTAAGGTACAACCAAGTACAAGTGAGGTGACAGAGTTATGAGACACATGGTTTGGGTCAAATTCACATCTATTCTAACAAATTTTGAGTGGTATTTTGTAATTGGCTTTCAAGGCAACCCATTGCTCTGTAAGGTGTTTAGGGCTAGGAAGAAAAAAGGATGATGATGCTACCAACTTATGTTTCAATTTATATAAATATACCTGACAAAATTTATCCCAGTTTGCTGGTTTATTTAATTCAAGAAAACTTAAGAAGCATCATGTGTTTTGATCATATGTGCTGTGCTAGCTATTGTGCTTTAACATATTTTTAATTCAGATATTATACATTTGCATTTAAGTTACACTACCATTTACTACTTTGTATTGCATTTTTGTAACAGAGCAACTTTTAAATATTTTAAAAAAGCATCATGTGCTTTCTCCTCTTCCCATTTACCATATTATGAGTTTTGAGTGTGTGCAGAGTAACAATCTAACCTACTTTCTCTCTTTCACCATCTTTCTGATATATGCACTAACACAGACACACATATATACACAAGAAATGCTATGTCCTATGCTTCTCCACACTTTGAAATTTGGATCTTTCAAGATCTCTTCTGTTAGCTTCAGTGCCCAAAATAATTTCAACAAGGAAAAAATATGGCATTTCTATATTATAAAGCTGAATCCTGACCTCAGCTACAACTCAAGACTAACAGAGTTTTGGGTTTATGCCCTTATTATCTTTACTCAAAAAAGAGTAAGGATAGTACAGATTATCCTTAAAAACCATCCAGATCATAAAGCACATGTTATTTACTATATTGTTCAGACCTAAATTTTTCTTTATTAGGCCTTTTGTTTAAAGGGATGAATACAATCCTGTGTGGCTTAGTTTAGGCAAAGACATTTGAGATTTTTTTGCTATATGAGTTCCATGTTCAAAAAAGCCCAATGGCAAGTTGTCAGTTATACTTCAGCTTTATAATGGAAGCATAGTGCCTAACACATCAGTTAACTGTAGTAATAAAGGATTTGTTAATTACTCAGTAGTAATTTTGAAAATTTTGTTAATAAACATAATCTTACCATACTGTTTACTAGCTAAACCACTACAGACAGAAATATTAACCACATCTTTTTTCTTTCTATAACCAACATTTCAGCAGAAGGCTTTAATTTCACTCCCACTTGCTAGTGCAGTGGAAGCTATAGGTATTGTATGACAAAATGAATCCTGTTTTATCTTCTTTGATACTATTACTCATGGCTGCTAAAGATTTAATGAGTCTTAAACTGAAAAAGATGTAGAAAAAGTGCTTATAGGCATAACAATGTGTTACTGATGAGCATCAAAAGATTACCAGGACATTAGCTAGGGTTACAGGAAAACCTCAAATAGTGTACGTTCCACAAATCTAAAATATTTTCCATAAGCAATCACTGATGAAAGTTTCTCTTCATCTGTATTATTATTCTTCATGTAGAGCATCAATTCTAAGCTTGTTCAGATCCTTTTTTCTGCTAAGTCCAATATGCTGCAGGTGTAGTTAGCAAGCATTGCTAGTGTTATTAACATTAAAACCTCACCAATCATTTGCACCAATGCACTGCAAACTTGCAGATTTTACTTTGCAGTCTTGGGTGCTTCTGTGAATTTATGTAGGAGTGAACAAATTTTGATTTTCTTTCTGCTTACATTAAGTAAATATCAATGCTGATTTGATGCATGAACTGCTACTTAAGAGGGCATTTTGGGTACTGCCATGGAAACTAAGCCGTTGATCCAAAAAGCTTAAGTCCAGTGGTAATTAGGTTTTTGGTAGTGAATGTCTGACACACACTTTTAAAATAAGATTCAATTCCAAGTAGGTCTGATTTAAAGATAAACAAATATTTTAGGAATCTGGATACAATAAGATTTCTTGCTGATGTCTATATTAAAACTAACTCACCTCAGCTATAAAAAAGATGGTTTTCAAAATTTCCAGTGGATTCAATCAATGTTATATTTTGTCTTGCTGCTCTATATCAACATGAAGGCCTTAAAATACCATAAAGCTGTTTTTTTAGGTTATTTAACTCATTGGTATCACAGTAAAGAGGTGTTGATTTGTTGATTGTTGATAATTTTGCTCCTAATATATAGAGTTGCAGATGTTCACATAAAGTGCTTGTATGAAATAATGCTGTCATTCTGATTTATTGTTCTGATACTTTAGTACCAGTTCGTGAAGTGGTTTTTCTTATAATTAATGGTAGGTTGATCTTCAAAGGATCTTAGATGCTGATGGCATCAGGTACAAATATTCAGGAATAATGGAAGTTAAACTCCAGGAAGAAATAGAAAATCATGCATTTCTTGAGACAAGCTGCATACTAACCTTTTTCTCCTATGAGGCATTGGAGTGCAAATGTTATTAAAACAAACAGCAAAGGAGTGCATTTTAAGAGTAACATGCCTCTCTCGTTCTTCTAAAAATGTGACTTCACTTGAAATGATTAATGGGAAAGGCTTTCTGGGGTTTTTTACTGCTGTTCTTTAAAGGGTGATAAAGATATATGAACCCCATGATATGCACAAATCCCATGCACAATGACTATGAGTTTGATTCAGTAGCTTGCACTCTGGTGTAAAACCTCAGAAAACAGTGGTAAGGAAACCATGAATCAGAATAATTTATTTTTCATTATTTTTTTTCCTTTAAATTTAAGAGTGAAAAAAATATTCAGACTAGATTCCTTTGTAGTTTTTTTAACAAATCTTATTTTGGATTTACTATTTTAAATTCAATTTAGGTGTTGTCTCAGTTTCTTCCTTGGAGTTAACAGCAGGGCACAATTTTAATTTTGATTGGTTTTAAACACCAGCTATGAGTTTTGTTACTCTGACAACTTTGAAATTCAAAAACCTGTAAAATTGGAACAAATTGGCCAACAGTACTGCACAAAGGAAGGGCTGAGATCAGAAATTAGTTTATTACATTTTCAGAATGCTGTACTGGAATTTAAAAGCTCCATAACTGTAAACCAGTCTTTCAAATATCCACACAGCAAATTCACAGGGTGCATGTCATAGATGTGGGTCATACATGTATAATAATGTTAGTGTTATCCTCAAAATTTACATTGAATAAAATGAAAGGCATTGTACAAGATAATGTGATTTCCACTGGAAGTTTTTTTCCATGGTGGGTTTTCTCACTATGCAAATACACCCTTACCTCTGGGGAGCTGATACATGACAAACTTTTAGTAATGTTGATTTTTAAATCATAGGCCCTATACATCCACACAAACATGGGATTTCTTTTCAATTCGGTGACAGTGTGAGGGGAAACTACCACCCTGTTTTTCTAAATCTTATTTTATAAAATTCCTAAAGAACTAATTTATTATTTAAGTCTGAGTATAGTCGTGTTTAATAGGAGGTCTTGCATTTGGCTGAGGGAGGGAAGTGCCTGGCAGACTTATTCTCCTAGAAAAGATTCTGAAAAAGAAAAAAAGGCTCTCTGTAAGGACACATAAGTTGCAGAAGAGTCAGTTGATGTCACCAACAATGCCATCTCTGTCCCATGTCCTTCAGCATCATTCCAAAAAGTTTTCCTAGTCCAACCTGCCCTAACACAAAATGAGGCATTCACCTTGTGATCCCAGACATCACGCATTAAAATGCCATTTAAGCAGCTGAAACACAGCCTTCACATTATTTCACAAGATGAATCAAGATGAAAATAAAACTAAAAATAATGCATTTTAGGGTCATAGTGTTGCCATGTGAAGACTTCTGCCTCTCCAAGCCAACGAATAAGCAGAAGGGATATGAACAGGGCCTGAAGGCAATGGTTTGCAGAGCTTTTTGCTCTGTAGGGAAAAGCATATTTTGGTTTGTTTTGATCACCAAGACAAAGACATATCCCTAACAAATCTTCCACTGGCTAATGCCCAGCTGAAAAGTGATACAACACTGTGGTGTGGATGGAGACGGATAAGATAGAACAGAAGTAACAGATAGTCACAATTCCAACTATTTAGTGGGAAAACACCACCCTTAATCTAGGAGAGATGATGTTAATTTCCCTTTGATGAAACAGAGATTTGAGAAGGCTGTGCAGATGGCCAGCACTGCAGAGAAGAGCTCTGTCAGAGCTCCTTACGCATCCACAGGAACACAGCATGCCAGCAAAACTTGATGGTCCATGGATCAGTGCTTCCACCTCCTCACAGGCCAAATTTCCACAGGCTGAGTGCATGTATGAGGTGGCAGGGATATATCAAGCTAAATAAACCATGTTTGTTGTTCCATGGAACTTCTTGTGGTTCACCATTTCTCCAGCTGACCTTACTTGGCAGCCCTTTCAGCAGAAGAAAGAATTAATGACACGTCAAGTGAGCTACTCTGTTATCACTGCCATGGCTCCCCTCACACCAAGTTTAGGCACATTAACAGGGTATTGTGGGAGAGCAGACACAGCTGACGCCCATGCAGGATTGGATCTGTGAAAAAAACAGATAACTGCTGTCTCCAGAGGGAAATTTCTGCCAAAATACACACTGGCTTCCATAATGCGTGGATGTAGCACACGGTTTTTATTTAGCACCTTTATAAAGATTTAAATCTATGTATACTTGCATTCATAAAAGAATATGTCAATCACACTACACATTACTAGATTTAAGATCTTGTAGGCTACAAATTTACTTATTGTTAGCATTTATCAGCATTTTCATGACCAATCACAAATTTGATGAGGGTTGACAACACCCATTTGCAGCAATTAATACAATCTCATAGAAAACACGGGTTTATGAACCTGACAATCTCAAGTGTTTTGGATTTGTTTGGGTTTAAAAATGCCAGTGGCTACTTGTCAAACTTCATTTGTAAATCGAAACTGGTTTTCAGTTCTACACCTGCAAAACAAGTGTTCAAAACTTGTAAACTTCTTTATGGATATATATTCTTGGCCTTCAGATATAGTGGAAAGAGGCCAAGACGATTTTTTATGGCTGAATTATAAACACCTGAAAAATGGAGTTTGAAATGAAAATGCTGACACAGCTTTAATTATTGCAGCATGAATGATTTTATTATACACTATCCACAGTGTCTATACATACAAAGCACATGCTGTAGTGTTCCAATATTTAATTTAAGAAAAAAGCAATTACTTAGCAGATGTAGAGACCTACGCATAAATGGGCTAAAGCAATACCTTTATGCTGTTTGAAAACCTATATGGAATGTTATTACCACATAAAAGGGTTTATACTTTAGAAGACTCAAAGGTACAGAGAACCAGCTAAAGCAATAAACTGCTCTGGTGTGCTTAATTAAAAAGCTTCATGTTACTGAAGTCGATTGAAAAACAGAAGGTTTGATTCTTTAGGGTAATTTTGTCCTTTTCTATTAAGTGCTTATCAAGTGTTAAAGAATTAAAATGCCGTCCCAGCAGCTTAAATTGAGAATAATTTGCTTTTCTTCTATTGAAGGCAATTCTTTATGCTGTCAACCTAGACACATGTAATAAAACGGGCAATGTGAATGTAATTGGGTGACATGGTTGGATTTAATTTACCTTTAATTAACCAGAATTGTAGAAGAAGCAGGGAAATCAGTATTGCGACATTTCACAAAATAATTTTTTAATGTCAATCTCGTTACGTAAAGCTGGAAAAGTTGGCAAAAAAGAAAAAAACAAACTAGAAAGGATTGCTAAAATATAGTCCAAGTTTATAAGCACAGAATGTTAGAGTGGATACTGACTCAGTCACATAAAAGACCAACCTCCAGATGGATTTATTAGTGAAACTGAAAGGCCTATGAGAAATAATGGATTTCTGTGAACTCTACACTCTTTTAGTGATGTGCATGATCCATTTTAAAGAAAGCAGTGTTTTTTCCTCTGTTTTTGCTTTTTTTTTTTTTTTTTTTTCCTGACAACTTAATGAAAATGGCTTTTTTTTGGGAAATCTAAGGCTTGCATGCACTTTCTCAACAGATGAGTATATGGCTGAATGAAGGCTCTTGTGGTTCCCTTTCTTGGGTGAGGTCTGCATTGTCTTTGGCATGGTTTGTGCTGCGAGGTGATTCCAGGTGATTCCAGGTGATTCTAAGAGCAGGCAGAGAACAGCAGTGCCCTGGGCCCCACTCCCAGGACACATTCTGGAGCCAAAAGCCATGAGGTGGTGGTTTGGGTTCCCCAAGCCAGGTCTGTGTCGTGCTCCGGGAACATCCACCTGGAGAGCTGCCAGCTCCTAAGGCTTTATGTGGAGTGTTTAGCAAAGCACAGAGAGGCAGAGCAGAAATCTGCTTCACCAGTAAAATGTAGGAATTAACATAGGAATTATTGCTGTTTCTATGTCTGCTGTCTGTGTTCAAACTTCTGCACCATTGTACCCTCTACATCATGTAAAGAGGATCTAGCATTCAGATAACACAGACATTGAAAGTGTTAGGAACACATAAGAACACAGTTTATTGCTGGCTCAAAAGAATGTTTAAGTCCCATCTGGTTCCAGCACGGTTTTATGTCTTGAGAGAAGTACAGAACAGGTCTATTTTAAATTTTATTTTATTCTTGATTTAATTATATTTTATTAATTTTATTTTAATTTTTAATTACTTGGAAGGAAGGGGGAGAATTTGGTGGCAGTCAGTTATAAAGCTGTTTAACCAAACTCATGGGATATAGGATTACATTCATTCTGAGTTCATTGCTATTTCAGATCTAATAGTCACAGTAGAATTAGAATACTTGATGAAAAAATCCAGATTACTACAACAGTTAATTACCATTGTTGAATTACTGATTTTAATTTTTCTAACTCCAGTTTCAACTATTCATTTTTGTAACATTAGTGTCCTTGCAATTTAAAGTCCTTATATTTTTTTTCCTAAAATATTGTGGCTTTTTTACAGAAACTGGTCTCAGATAAATTTCTAGTTATATAGCCTCCTTTATATACTCTCCAAAGGCAGGTAAGGACCTCCTCTGAATGATTAACCTTTAAGGTTGATACTGTTGCTCTCTGGACATAACTCTTTCCCTCCACTGAAAGACCAGTAGTAACTGTAGAAGGGCTCTGTAATACTCTCTTCCAATCTGGAGATGCCTGTATTAGGTGCCTAATGACACACATGATAAATCTGGAGATGAATTCAATATAATGCTATACATTATATTCTCCATCTCTTTGCTCACTCATGGAAATCCTCAAGCATGGGCACCAGAACTGGAAACAACATCCAATGGCAGTTACACAAAGGGAAAAAGTACAGAAGTAATTTGATTTCAGTAACCCGTATTTCTTCCTTTGGTTTTGATTACAGACCTTCTTTTCATTTCAAGACAATGAAAATAGTAATCCTATCAGTTCTGCTTGTTGTAGAGGTGTGGCTTGATTGGTTTTCGTGTGACTCACATTTTACATCAGATCATGTAAATTAGAATCAGGCTCTGTATATATAAAATTCCAGGTCTCAATGAGTTCAAATTTCATTTAGTCCTAACCTTTTCCTTTAATTAACTGTATTATACCCATACTACATAATGCAGCATAATATTTCAATCTTTAAGCTAGTTTCACGAGAGGATATTATGTTTCTTCTGCATGATATGTATTAGGTGAAATCAAATATAGTAAAATCCTATATAGTTCACATTCAAGATGAATGTCTACCAAGCAATCTGGCAATCTAACTTGTAACAAGGATGCTGAATAAATTTATAAATAATTTCTTCATTATTGTCAGAATGCTGGAATGCAAACCAGCAGTGGGGCAAATTTTCAAATACAGTATGGATTTTACACACACTATAAACTAGAAGAGGGGGAAAGAGCATGGTGAATTCAAGGCAGCAATATGATCTTAACACAGAAAAGAAATTTCCTGTTTTTCAGACAGGTACATTTAACAATTGTTAGTATTTCACTGTAGTCATGTACTGAAAAACTTACGGGCACAGGAAAATAAGTAAAGCTTACTTCAGAATACTTAAAAACTAGCAAAAATTTAAATAGTGTGGTAGCCTAATATTTCATTTTCCAACGGCTGTGGTCAGTGTAGAAGCAGGTCAGAAAGGAACAATGAATCCATCCTTGTGTTCTGAGTCACCCAGGTGTAAATGCAGAAGTATTTCTTTCCTACAGAGATTTATGCCAGAGAACAGCAATGCCATCAAACCCCTGGCAGGTGAACAAGCAAGAGTCAAGCCTGAAAGCAATGAAAACAGATAGAAAAGGGGCCAGTTAGTCATATTATTGATAAAATTAAATATGACACAAATAGAGCTAATTATGTCCTTGCTCTCAATACAGATTTTATTAGTTTGGGAACCCTTGGAGGTAGCCTAAATTACATGTATTATGTTTAGTTTGATGGGATTTTTTTTCCCTGTTTGCTTTATGTCCTCATGGGCTGGATCCCCAGTTGGCACAGAAGAGTTGTTATTACCTTCAGTAGGACTGAAAGCATTTACACAGAGGAGGAACCCCAGCTGGATTTGTTGGCTGACTAACTGGACCCTTGGATAATTTTTTCTTCTTCTTTTTTATTTTTTTTCTCCTTTTTTTACATATGAAAGCATTTAGGTTTTAATCTCACAGTGTTTCTCTGCAAGCTTGAGAAAAATGAACATTAGCATACAACTGCTTTGATGGAAAAAGGAAAACTAACATCTTAGTCTTTGTAAAAGATGAAAAACGGAGCTGGGAAAAAACCAAAACCCTTTTATTCTGCAGCAGTGCAAATGTGCTCTGCAGCAAAACCTTGATCTCTTAGTTTCCAGATTCTGGAACTAGTTACAGTTCATGACAGTCCTTATTTAGCATGTGTCTTTCCCCCACAAATAGAAACACAGACAGGCAGGGGATGACTTGTATCCAGATCTTGTATGAAGTAGCTCATTTCTATTGTGTCTATAGCACATAGCACATGGAACCAGCAATAACGGGTCTCAGCTGGCACTTTAGTAATTTTATTATAATTACACCCCCAAAAGATGCATTAAAAGAACATTATTATTATTGTTATTATGGTGGAGTTAATCAGTTCTTTGCTGCAGTATCTGGGATCTGTGTCTCTTGCTCACATCCCTCTCACCGTTTGCATTGCATGTGTAGTGCCAACTTTGGGGAGACAATTTCCAGTGTTTATTTTTCTCATCATTTTGATGGGTGGCTGCAGATCATTGTATAAATAAAATATCAAATATACTTGCTTTGATGGCAGAACTGTGAATATCTCTGTGGGTCTTGCTTCTCTATTATGCCATTTTTTCACAAATATGTATTTATATTTACACCTCACTTTTGAAATAGAAAAGTGCTATTAATCCAATTTAGGAAGGATCTTTCATCAGCAACATGCTTCTCCAGTTGATTTACATTGTACAAAATGTGCATTACATGATATTTGTAAGAGGCAATTCCTCTTACAGATTTACATCATCAAATAATGTATATAACCTTAGTGAAGCATTTACTAAGTTTATAAATTTTAATCTCGGAGAGAATCCGAAGAAATCTGAATTGGCGTAATTATCAAGAATAACTGTAATTCATCAATGTTGAATTGTAAAATAGAGGTCAGTGTGTAAAGTGAAGATCATGCAACAGCACTCCATTCCCAATTCCATAAGTGTGACAGAGGGTATAGTGGTCAGTCTTGTAAGAGACCAGCAGAGAAACAATGACGCATTAGAGAAATTTAAAATCAGTTAAGGTGCAATACTCTCCACTGAGTCACAGCCACTGAATGAACTGTGGTTGTTGAAAGCATGTCTTAAAACAAGAGAATAAAATGAAGACATAGGAGGACAAATAATAAAATCAGATACATTAGAAGAAATACAAGATTGTGATAAGAGAAAGAAATAAGCAACAGCACTCAATCAGATTCCTTTATGCAGGGGCACAGAAAGAAAAGAATGTTCACAGGGAACTTCCTTTTACTTTTTGCTGTTGGAAATTAAACTTTCATATTTTCACTTCTAGGCTTGGTCAAAAGCTTCCTGAAATTCCATAAAATTAGTTTTTCTATGCGTTTCAGCAAGTTTTCAAAGATCAAGATCTTTGAAAGTATTCTCAGCATCAGGTAGACTGACAGCAGATGACTTCCTGTAGGATGGGTGAATAGATAAGGAGGGATATTCTAAATTGGAATGATACATACAGAGACAGAGGTTTTGAGAATCCACCATCAATCCTTTCCCTTCTTTGAACTATTTTATTCCTGATTCATTACAGAACTTGGCAATGAGGCAATTACATTATATTGCTTTTAAAGAGATGAGGTTGGGCACTGAAAATGGTAGTATGCCATTTTTAACACCTGTGGAAAGTTTTCCTAGCTGATCACAAAGGGGGCATTTTCTGCAGATGTTGTTTTCCTGAAAAATTAATAACATAATCTTTCCATAATACCAGCAGCTGTAATAATACCATTAATAACCACTTGACTGCTTAATACACATTCATGGGTTAGCAGCAGCTTTCCACAATGTTTTCAAGATGATTTAGCACAAAGGTTAGCAGGAACCTTTTGACACAGTTTTTTTTTGTGTGAAGAAAATGGCAACTTCTCACAGGTACTTTTGAGAGGAACGTGTCATTGCTGGTGATAGCCTAACCAGAACCCATCCCTCAAAGTAAGGGATAGGATTGGGAGGCTATGGAGAGATAGAGAAACTCACACAAGTTTTTTAGGTATTCAGTTCCTCTCTTTAGGATGTTGTTCAGCCTGCTAAAATCTCTGCTCTTCAGGTGAGAGGATCAGAGATAACTTTCTACCACTCAAAGTCCTCTGGAGCACAGTCTGTGTTGGGTGAGGGTATCCATCCTGTCCACCCTGACATCCTTCAGCTCAGGTTATGGAAGAAAGCAACTCACAGCTTAATCTGTGTTTATCATGGACTTTACACATGGGTTTATTGGTTCTGGAATTGCTTTTGGATCTTTTGGTTTGGAAATTTAATCCTTTTGGCTGGAAACACTGTGAGATGAAATCACTGAAGAAAAAGATCTGAGAATCCCATGACTTTTGTGTGAGGGTGTTACTATGTGAGAATTTTTTTCCAGGTGTTTAAGCTATATTTTGGATCCTCCAGTCTTTATCCCTCTCTGTTGAGACTTCCTTTCAACCAATACCATTCCTAGATTGCTCCTTACCAAGTACAGTGACAACCTGATGAGCAGACATGCTAATTTCCAAAACTTCCATATTGATCTCTTATAGAAAAAAGAGAAACTTTGTTTAGGCTGAATGTCTTTTACTGAAAAAGTACAAAACCTTTAAAAAGATAAAAAAATATGGTATGATTTACCCTCTTTTCTGACAGTGGAACATCACAGCAGGACCTGGATGTATTGCAAATGTTTAACAGGAAACAATCAGCTAAATGTAGAAAAAGATCTATTTGGCAATTAAAATGATGAATATTTGTACTAATAAGAATGCTATGAAAAACTCCAATCATTAGAAGGAAGGTGGTTTTATTTTTCGCTGTACATGATGAGCATAATCAACATCAGTAATTCTTAAATACTCCTATTGATCAGTGGAAATATTTATATGCCTGGTACGGCTGAGCCCCAGTGAGCTGCTAATCCCTAAGCAGCTCCTCACTCAGAAGGCAGAAGCGTAAAAGGGAGAAAATTATTGGCTGAGATAAAGACAGTTTAATAAGTAAAAGAGAAATGGGAAGAAACAGAAAAAAAGAGATTGATCCTTGGGCAGATATAAGCGACCTCGTGTGTTCCTGAAAATTCAGTGAAAATGGCTCTAGCAAATTCTTATCTTAATTCTTTCACTTAATTTTATATATTTTTAATTATGCAGGGATTAGTTTGTTAAGATTAATTGCTTTAATTCCAAAACTTATATGGCAAAATCAAAATTAAGGTTTTTAACTCATATTTCCTTTAACCTGAATGAATATTAGACTACAATCATGGGCCTGTTAAACATATCTAGTTTGGAACAATGCAGGATACAATTTTTTTTGGTGAAAGTCTAATAAATCTTCCAAGATTCGAAGGGATTTATAATTTTTATTGTCCCTGAGACAATTTAAATTTTTTTTATGATTGCAGTGCAAAAAAGACATGACTTGGTTTCATTTTCTGCCATCAGATACAAAACAACCTAAAACATGGAGATTATGAACAAATGTAAACCAAAGGTAGGATGAGGTGAGGGACAGGAATTTTTACATAAAATTTTTGAAATCTAAGCCTGAAAATTCTGAAAAGCATTGATATGTCTCTGACTTTCAGAATTCTTGATTCCCTTGATCTTGCATTCTCTCACTGAAAGTTTCTTGAATTTCTGTAGCATAACCATCATTCAGAAGTTATTAATGCCTAATTAAAACCATAGACATGAAGAAGTTCCCTGAAGAGCTCCTTTAGGGATACCAATATATCTATTCCAGACTTGTGTCTCTTTCTGCTGTTTCTGAGATGAAGATAGCTGAGTCACAGTGAATGTTAATTTCTGTAATGACACTGCCTCATGCAGAGGCATTCCCTCTGGAGTGAGGAACTGACAGTGCTGCAAATGCATCAGCTCATTTAGAAGGACCTGAAGCAGCATTAACCTGTCCTGTCCTCCAGGAAACACCAGGTAAGAGCAAAAGAAAGAGAAAAGTCACCTCAACAGACAAGTTGTTATCCATGAAATCAAGCTTTCTTTTTGCTTTTCATTTTGACAGTTTGGGTCAAAAGTGGACCAGGAAAACATAATCAGGATTTTTTAAATTTAATTTTCTTTTCGTTCTTATCACATTTCATGGACTTCACAATCTTCTTCCACTCTGTCACCTCCTTAATTTCTTTCTCTCCCACTTTTCTGGGCTCTACATCTATACTTTACTGTTGTTCTCACATATTCACATATTTTGTATCTTTTCACATCCCTTCTTTTTTTTTTTTTTTT
>VZRH01000397.1:1641904-1661228 GCA_013397555.1 Urocynchramus pylzowi | reverse complement strand
TTTATTCTTCCTTATGCTCCTTCCTAGTTTTCTTCTGTTTCTCTTTACTTTGACTTTACTGGGCAGTTCTTTCCCTGTTTTCCTAGTTTTGCCCATAGTTTGGATGAGAACTTGCTGTCAGGATTTTTGCTGTCTTATGTTATTCCTTGGTTCTTCCCCTGCTTCTCAGCTACCTCTAAAAACATTTTTATCTTTCCAACCTCTACCATTTAAAGCCTTCATTTTAGTATCTTTTCCATTATTTTTATGTCATTAAATGTCTTATGGTGAAGAATTTACAGCAGATGCTGAAAAAGTAAAATGATTAAAGTCTTTTTTTAAAACCAAGGATGTTGTTATTATGGTAGGGGGAAGGTGCAGATGAGACAGGTGTAAGGACTGAATTCATGTTTCTGGACTAGTTTCTCCTTTAAACTCTTTGTCTTCCTTGTTTAGAAAATGCTCAGTGTTTGCACAATATTTACTATGGTAGCGGTAATACTAAGGAACATATGATGAAGGACAAAGTGACTCTTAGATGCACTGGGAACTGAGCTTCACAAAAGATTGTCTCACAGAACTGTGGCAGATTGTTTCACAGAACTGTGGCGTATTACTTTAGCCTCAAGTGTTGGTTTTGCCTCACTAAATTCCTAAGAATATACTTATTCTTCCTTCCTTGTCCTAATTTCTTGCATATTGGTATATATACTGACAGGCAGTTGCTACATTTCACCTCAGGGATTTCTGTTCTTCAGTGCTTGATGAAGTAATCCCTTTGTCTAGTTTCTATTTAAAATCTCTTAGGATAAAAGGTAACACATGAAGATGTGTAGAATTGCACTCATTCCAATCTAGCTGTAAAAAATTGAGAGATATGATAATACAAAAAAAAGGTGCAGATAATAAAATTCTGTGAGCAAGAGATATAAGGAAAAATTACTGAATTGTTTAATTCCAAAATAACATCCATCCACACCTTTATTTTTAAACAAACTTTTCATTGTGTAACTCATCTGTAAAATGTTGAGGTCAGCAAATAACATTAACATACAGTAAAAATTACTAATGACCATCCGTTCCATGTAAAGTATCAACGTTTTGCTTATTGTATATGACACAGAAGGAGGAAGTAACACAACCTGCATTTTATTACTTGAATCAGATGCAAAAGGTTTTCAAAACTTCAAATTCAACTGAAAGCAGCTGTTGGGAAAATATCATTACATTATACCTTAAGCTACAAAAGCCAATTTAATGGTGACATTTTATTTTATTCAGATGGTCCTTTCTTTTATTCTGTCTAACCCAGTAAAGCCTATGGAAATTGTATCTGGATGAAATCACCAGAAGGTGAAGGGCCCATGACTAAAAACATTCTTTAAAGATTATTCAAGGTTACAGTCAAATGGAATAGCAGCACTAACGAGAGCAAAGGTCTCCATAGCTACAGGAAGTAATATTACATCGTTTAGTAGGGCCTTTTAGAAAACACGGTCTTGTTACTAGATTTGGTTAAATGTCAATTAAAGCACTGAACAAAACCATTAGATACTATAGAAAACACAGGTATTTTGAAATGTGAGGATGTAATTTCTCCAAATCAGTGTAGAATGGAACCTGCAGGTGGAGTTACCTCATAGCTGATTCTGTACCAGTTATAGCCATTGCACCAGTTTAACTAACTCTTCTTCTCATTTGACTAGATTATTTTTCTGTGTGTCTCTCATCTTGGATATTAATACATTCATCCTACATGGGCAATGAGCAGAGTCATTGTATTTTTACCTTTAACTTCAATAGATATGATAAAAACTTGAGGGCAGTTGCTCAAATCAACAGAGATTTGAGCCAGTGCCGTGTTCAGCCCAGGACTTCACTCAATTGAGGACACTTGCAGGAGTGTGAGCACAAGGTGCCCTTTAGCACCTCCTCTGGCTTCTGCACTGCAGATGCCTTTGGCAGCCCTCAAAAAATTTTGCTGCTGTGGAACTCTGGTTATTACTTTCTGTAACTAGTTTAGAATTTTCATTTTGAGAAGACTGTGACAGACAGCTTAGTAATTTAAGTTTTCATTTTATGAAAAGAAATACTACTTTCTTTTGTTTTCAGTCTGCTGCCAGATACCTCTATTTGGTGCCCTGCTGAACTTGTTACAAGAAATGCTGAATGCTGTGTAATCAGCTATTAGGATCAGAAGAGATTAAAATATAAAAACAAATTAGTCTTTCTTTTATCCTAAGGAGGCAAATCCTGATTAATTTCAAGAACTGAGCCCAAAGGAATAGAAATGTACATGTAAACTAGGTATACATCTCCTTTAGGAAAGAAAAAAATTAAAAAAAAAAATGTAAAGTAGCAAAGTCCAGGGGCACTGCTGGATAGACAAATTTATACATCTGCATCTTCTTATTCCAGATCCAGTAATGCCACCGGTCTGAAGAGTTACCTTAATAATGAGATGAGTCTCTTACATTCTGATTATTTGGGGCATTTGTCAAAACTCTTTGACACCCCTATTTAATAGAAAACTGAAGATGAGGAACTCTGAAGCCTGTCAGGAAATCATCATACTTGCATAAAAACACAATCATAACAAAATATTCAAGTGCCTATGTATACATACCTCTACCTTTATGCAGATATGTTTTTATCAAAATCTAACTTGTGTTTTATTATATGAGTTTCACCTTACTAAAATTCTGTTTTAAACAAAAGACAGCAACAAAACCATGCTTAATTCACAAAGCAAACAAAATTATTTGATCTTCCTACAAATTCTAGCCCTTGAAAGTTATTAAATCTTGAGATACCTGTTACTTTCAGTTTCTTTGAAATCCTCCCAAAACAACAAAAAAAGTCTCATTAGATTATCTGTTGCTCTTTGTAATGTTCATAAAGTTGCCACATATCTTGAAGTTCCTAATTCATAGTGAATATCCCCAAAGGAATCCAACCAATGTTTTCTGGTAGATTTTACGTAAACAGCTACTACAGATTACAAGAAGTAACTGTATTTTCAAAGGTGTCCTGACAAATAGTTGTTCAGTCAGTAACCACTTTCATATGTATTTTACAATAAACTTGAATAAAATTGTTCTTTTGTTGTGTCTACACAATCAATCCTTAAAACAGATCCTTTTTTTCTGCCCATGAATGAATCAGAAAAAAGATATTTCTTCCCATCTTCACAAGTACCTTTCCAAACATAAGCATACCAGAAGCTTAAATATACACACACAAAGAATTCTGAGGAAGTTCAGAAGAGTCAGTGCTGTCAAAGAAATTTTTGCAAAGAGGACAACCTTCATGTCACTGAATAAAAGTGATGCTGAGGTGGGAGAATTCTTCAAAAACCCCCTTTGATCCAACTACTCACTTTGCAGCTAAAAGTTCATTGGAGTGGGGTTTGAACTGATGGATAGATTAGAAGGACAGAATCACTGCTGAGGTTCTGCAACTGTTATGAAGCATAAACATTAGGAAATTAATTTATTTCTCCCAACTGAATTGCATATGTTGTGCAGTGTTTGAGTTGGCAAGGCATAAATAGGTTGGTCATTTTGAATTAGATCATAAAATTTCTTCAAATTATTTTTTTTCCATTTCCCATACGGCACTCGCATTATTTACAAAGCCAATGTGGTTTTTTATATTGTTTTGGAAGTCTTTGTTTGATCAAAAAATACAAAATCATATTTCTTCATGCATGACTTACACATCTGTTAACTTATGCATCTGTTCTAATGACTGGTTTAATGCAGAAAAGATGAAGGGAAAGAAAAACTAAATTGATAATTTGTGTACTTTTATACCTCCTAACTCATGCCTTTGTTGAAAAATACGGCAATAATCTACTGTATTAAGCTAACTTGTTTATACAAATACTGCCCTGTGCACTTACTGCAAATGATGCACACATTTGTAAAACTGGAAAAGTAGATTGACATGTGAGGAAAGAATATCTTATCAAAAGCTCATCCTAGTTCAACTTTTAAGGACTTAACTAAGCAATTCTAAAGCAAAAGTATCTCTCTTACTGAAGGCAACATGCATGTCAGCTTTAGGTCTCCCAGTAACAAGGTATTTAAACATGGGAACTGGGAAGGAGGGAAATGTTAAAAAATTCTACTAAACCAGAATTTTCATACTAACTTGCTAAGCTGGGGGCAAGTCTTACTCAGCATTTCTGTGTGCAGTAAGGAAGTTTCCCCATGATCAAACTTTTTTTTTCAACCTGACACATTACATAGCATGCATAGTTTGTATTCCACATAATCTACATTTAATGACTTCCATGGTATGCTGTAAAGCCCACCTTTCTTTGAAGTATTTATAACTATTGGAGAATACAAAGGGTTGTGGATTGTTAGAAGGGCAAGAAAAGCAGTTTTCATTTGTCTGTTTGCTGCTTGTAGTGAATACTGTTGACAAGAAGAATGTCAAGCAGCTTTTATGTTCATATCTGCTAGCAAGAACTCCTAGCTACTTCGCTATAAAAGTCTTCTTACAGCTACCTAGAAGAACATTTTAAAACATTACTTCTAATTAACTTCAGTTTTGAAATAATTCTGCCTGCAGTGACCATACTTTAGTAGAAGTCACTCTCAAACTATAATGAATAGTTTAAAGTGTGTCTGTTTAGAAAATTTAGGAAAAGTCATGTGGCACCTTTTTATAGTTTTGCAATAAATTTCAATCATTTAATCCAAGAAGAAACTACATAGTTAATCTCTACAAAACTCAGCTGAACCAGAGAAAACTTCTAAGTCAGAAATCTCATTACCAACAAGAAACAGAACCAAGACTTCCATGTTATGGATGGTATTCCACTCTGCAGACAGAAGTCTGTACTTCAGAATATGTGCAAGTTGTGTTTAGTCTGCACCACATGCTGTAGCAGAGGTATAAAGTTATATCTGATGTATGCCCCGAACCATCAATAGCTGTAGGTCTTTTTTGAAAACTGTTTCTAAGCACCAGAAAGCAACAGGTTAACACATGCCAATGGTTTGTTCAATTCTCTCCTGCACCAGTTGAAGAGGTTGTAGTGGATGATGGAACCTGAAAATAACCCAGAATTCTTGCCTCCTTGCCTTTCCTCTCCTCCAGCACCACTTGGTGTGCAAAAGGAGCTTGAAATTCCTTGAAGACTTTCCTGCAAATTGCTGCTTCCCAAGAAATGATGACAGCTAGCAGTACTGTGCTATCCTGGAATAAGGACAAGCTAAAAAAAAGTCTGTAATTATTCTTGTGCTCCAGCTTCTGCTGCTAAAGGGCAGATATGGCATCAATTCTGGTGCAGGAATGATACAGACTTTGCCTTCTTCCATGTAAGGAAATCCTTTCCCTGGTGTTTAATGGAACAATTACAGCTCCAAATGCTTCCTATTCCTGTGCTAGTGTGGCATAGCATCTGGCCTATATTTGTTAATTCCTTCATAAATTACAGACCCAGATTTTTAGAGGTTGTTGGGATTTTTACACAAATAGGGTGGGATTGTTTCCCTTGAACACTCTTAATTGTTTTTGGCGTAAAAATTATTTGACTGTGATCAGGATCAGACCTAGAAACTTGAAGTAATGAAGCCTACAGACAGCTGGCAAAAGTACCATTTCTCCTTGCACATTTATCTTATTCAACTTGGGGGGCTTGGGGTTAATTAGAAGAAGAAAAATTCTGTTAAACAAGGCTTTGTAAAGTAGATCGGTGTTCTTCCTGGATTTAAAACTCATTGGTTCTACTCTCTGGATAAGCATAAAAGAACTATTCAGCTCTTGGTATACTCATTTCATCTCACCATTGACATTCAAGCAACTCGAACACAGCATGAAGTCAACCTTTGGTGATGAAACACTAATGAATCTTTAAAAGGACTGTTGATGTAATACTTTGCTGATTGGATAGTGAACTCTTTATTTTTGTTTTCTACTTATATACATGCTGATTGATGGAATAGTTCTTTAAGTTCCTTAGGAATCTAAGGTTTTTTTTCTTGCTGAATTTTGATTTTGAAGTTTAGTATTTTATTTTAGTTAGAAAATTGTTTCCCAGCATGTGAGGGAAATGGAAAGGGCTCGGTACCAAAAATAAGATGGTGCAGCACTAGCTTTGATTAAAAAAAAGGACAAATTGAGCAAGTAAACAAAAATCACCATGAGTCATTTCCTCTTTATCACAAACGTTTTCCCACTTACATGGTAAGACTTTAAGCATAATTCCCCCCTGAAAATTAACAATTTGGCTGTTCAGTTTCTGTAAACTGATTTGCTGTGTCCTGCTCTTTGCTGATGGATCATTCACATCTTTCGCTCAGAGAACCATAATGTTTCTTGGCTAACAAAAAAAGTTCAAAAAAGAGTAATAGTTTCATTTTTCCTACAGTAGTAAATTGGATACATAAGGTTGCTGCATATTGTCAGTTTCTGCTTTGCTCCTTTGTAGTACTTTAGTTTTGCTGTTGTCCCTCCTGGCATCTTATTGCATGGATGTTGATATACTCTGTTTTAAGAAAGGATCAAAACATGTCTCCAGTTTGGAAAGATTAGAATTCTGAAGGAAAATGTCATAAATCCTTTGAGCTTAAATCTATGCTATAATAGATGTTTACATAGGTAGAAAGTCAGATGTTTTCAGCACACAGCCACTCTAACATCAGTGAGAACGGCTCACATATGACAGCAGAGACTGTTCCAATATCCAAGAACAAAAATATTTAGGCAATTAAAACCCAGTGATGGAATGATATTTCAATGGCAGCCAACTGTCTCACTTTGGACACTTGGAGGAATCAGGACTGTTTTAACAAATCAGCACTAATGCAGCTTCCAAAAATGCATTACTAGTAATGAAATAATAGTTATAGAAATGAAATATAAATTAAAACCAGGACATTTTTTTCAACAAATGCTTACTCTAACAAGTAAGTTATTTTTTCCTAAAGATTTTGTGTGTAAAAGACCATGTATTTTGAAAAAAAAAAATTAAAAAAAGATGAGCAAAACAAGGGAAAATTTTCTGAATTATACATGTATTTCCAGTTATATTTTCAAGATGATTAGAATTAATACAAAGGGTAAAATAGTTTGGCACACAACTGAAAGTCTTTCATAGTTCAAAAAAACTGCAGCCCCTTTATCAATTGAAAAGTCACTTGAGAGAATACAAAACTGGACGCCATAAAAAAATACTGCATCCATTCACATTCATAAATATATTTCTGCATTTGCCAGGCAAACAGACTCTTCTCAAGTCTGATCATCTTTCCGAGTATTAGTCAGAAAATGTTTATCTGTTTTTAGTAACATAGTGCCTTTCCTATTACTCCACCAAAAAGAAACCAAACTTGAACTTTTTAATTGGATTCAAAAGTCTAAATGTGTATATTGATTTAATATGTTACATTTCACTCCATGGAAAATATGATTTCCAGGGAGAAAAGATCTTCAAACTTTTTAAATTTTTTCTTTAGGCAAAAGAAGACATCTTAAATTACCGATGATATAAGATGGCTCTGAAAATTCCATGGAGTCTGCATATCTTTAGGAGTCTGTGTTTAAAATTAATTCTAAAGTGTGAGGCTGAAGGTTTGGGGGATTTTTAGCAAATCTCATCAAAACATTAAACGAATTCCAGCATGAGATTTCTTATTGTTACATATGGTATATAAAACCCAGAATCTTTTGATGTAATACTCTTAAAGTTGAGAAAACTGTCTGATTATCCTCTAAACTTTGATACAGCCCCAATCTAGAACAAGTCCAGAAAATAGTATTTTCTAACCCTTATGAAGTAAGTTTTTTATTCACTAACAGTTATGGCAGGAAAAATAGCAACCTCTTTATTTAAAGATGGTGTTTAATATAAGTTTAGATAATACAGGTCTTATAAACAGCCTTTGCAGCGGCAGAGAATTGCTTTTGTTAATGCCTGAGGGTTTTTCCAGTGCCACATGCCTGGTTTCCTAATAAATCCATTGATATCTATTTTCAAATAATGGTTTCTCTTCTATATAATACAATATATTTTAAGCATAGTTTATTTAATTTATGGTGTATCTCAAATTACATCATCCCTCAGCACATTTTTAAATATCCAACAAGTTATATTGCTGTGTACATCCACTGGGACAAATTCTCCTTTAGTATGCATACCAAGAGAAATCCTGTATGAGGAAGTCTACATCGAAGTCAATTAAGTGGCAATCATTTGCAGCACTTAATTTTGCCATTAAACTCTAAGCAGGGACCATAATTTTCCAAATGTGTGTAGACATGCTATGATCAGGAGGTCTCGGTTGGTTAGGGATTAATTCTAGGAGTTATTGAAATACAAATATGTGACATTCATAGAGCAGAGCAAGAAGAATTTTTCTCAGTGAGTTTCACCCACAGTTAGTCATAAACTTTATTATGACAAATACGAAATCATAGTAAAACCAAAGGCAGGCTTACCTTCTACTCTCCCTCATTCAGAACTATTACATTTACATAGCATAGTTGAGAAATAATCTGTGTGAGAACAAACTACTTCATTTTGTTCAAACTAGTCACCTGTTAATGTCTGGTTCTCTCCTACATGCTACTTAAAGCAAACCAAAACAAAAATAAAACAGCCTGAAAAGTCCCTAAATATTCTTTATCTCTTATCATGCGATAGATAATTTCAGATTCATGGCCATGTTAGCTTAACATGATAAAACTTCTATACATGCTTCTCTGCAAACATCAACAGAAGAAGGGACATGTGTGACAGTTTTTAAAGATTTATTTCAGAAATTGTGCTTTTCTTTGCTTTTGCAAGTGGTCAGAGAGAGTGATGAGTGACCTCTTGCTCTGGGTTCAAGCCAGTTGCAAAAGGCGAAGAAAAATGCTACTGCTGGTCACTGAGAGATGAACTTCCCATTTGTCAATACAATTCATTGGGAAAGCAGGTGATAGCCTTGCCAGCACCACTGAAAAATTTCCACATCAGCTTTGGCCCATGGTACCTCTGCTTTGCTTACAACTACTGCAGAAATGAGTAATAAAATCTTTGGGCATTCTCAAGAGCAAATTTCATTAAACCAATTGATTATCATAAACTACTGCAGAAGTTTATATTACTGTATTGACAAAGAAGGATGAAATAATCAAAAAAAGAATAATGAAAATATACAGTGTGGAGTAATACTTTGAGTTGTAGAACTGAGTTAAGTCTCAAAGTACCAAATCCTTCTGAAACTTAGAAAAAGCAGAGACTTAGATTCAACAGTAGCTTTCTTTAACTCCATTTTTTACTCTAAGTAAAAATCCAGACTGTCAGATTAGTTAGATAAGTTATTGCAAATTGATATATTCTGAATTTCAGTCAGCTGTTTGACAAAGCCACTTGCATCTTTGCTGATTACAACACAGAAAGATGGAAGGAAATAATCAGTTTCCTCCTATCATTGCATCTCACCACTCTCCTTTCCAGACCTTCTAGTTCTTTCTTCCATCCTTGATGAATTTAGTTCATACCTCTTCAGTCCTTTCCAATTTTATCATTTCTCTTTGTGAGTCCAGTATTAAACTAGCAACACTGGGAACTCCTTCAACGGCAGCTAACTCTAAGGCTCCTTATAATCATCAACATCATCCATTCAAGACAGTTGTCCACCCTGTTCTCATAGTATTCTGAAACCTTCAAACTTTCTTCACAGCTTCACCATTCAGAACAGTCCTACAGTTCTTACATCTGCACAGACATTTGGCATGGCAAGTCAGACAGAGAGGATAAAGGTTCGGTATTGTACATTGTTTTATCAGATAATGACATCAATTCCAATCTAAAATGGCGACAGATCCATCCAATTGGCATGGCTTTTTCCTTTGTGAGAACAATTTTGGTCTCTTTCCACTTCCCAGGGGACATAAGGCTGTGTTCCAGGTCAGTACAGAAGTAGAAGCTTGTCCCACCATTTTATGCAAGACCTGTTAGTCCACCTCTGCCTGGCACTTCTCTGCCTGTGTTCTAGTCCTTGAGCAATATGTGAAGCTGCTCAGACAGTCTTAATTCCTGAGGTTGCTGAGGCAGCTGGGAATCCCTGTTTCTTCCCAGTTTACACCTCACCCTTACATTGCAGTTTCTCTCCTGTCTTTTGACTTCACATTTAGCTGTTTATTTCATGATGTAACTCACTGACATTCTGTTGCCTGACATTGGCTAACAAAAAGACATTCTATTCATTGGGTCAGAAAAAAAATAATGTGTCCATGTCTAGGACACTAGTAACATTGCTGTTTTCATGGATTTACTTATAATCCATTATTTAGAATGGTACACTTGAGACAACATTTTCAATGAAACAGTTTGCTGCAAGTTTCCAACAAATATCGATGCAGTATCCAGAGGATCTGTCTAAACTGTCTGAAGAGGTCCTGCCTTGGGAGTAAAGTAGAAAGTACAAAAATCTCAAGACACTGTGAGCTGAACACATTTACTTGTTAGTCAAATATCACTTTGAAGAGAAGATAGAAGAATGCAGTAGGATGCAATGTTAAGTTGGGAGAGTTTATTACACAGAATCACAGAATATTCTGAGTTGGAAGGAACCCATAAGGATTACTGACTACAACTCTTAACTGAATAGCCTGCACAGGAATCAAACCCACAACTTTGGCACTATTAACAGTATGCTCCACCCAGCTGAGATAATCTCAGGGTCTGGCTAATGTCTGACTGGTGGAGCAGGCTTCAGCAACCCTCATGGACATGCCTGCTGCCATAAAGGTGCACAAATCTGTCTTTTCTTGTACTCAATCTGCTGATCCAGTGCGGGCAAGGTATTCCCCCTTCCTTATCGATACCTCCAGCACCCCAGGAGTCTAAACTGGTCCTGAAGTGATAACATTGAAGTGACAGCATTGAAGCCAGCAGAGCCTCACACGAAGGTTGCTAGCACATAGCGAGAAAGGTGACAGTATCCAAATGAAAACTGCATTTTGGCTCTCCCGTTAATCCCTAGCTCTTCTTCCCCCACTACAGCACTGAGGACTTGCAACTTCCTCCTGTTTCACATCTCATCAGCTCCCTGACCTTGTGCACTGTGTATGGAAAGGCAGCGAGAAGTTGTGGTGCTGGGCAACGCCAAAGTGTCCGGGCTTATCTTATCTGTGATTGTGCCACAAGACGGGGCATGCCCTTGTCACTTGATGCAGGGGGTAGGAGAGCAAGGCTGTCAGCCAGCACTGGGTTGTGACTGTTCCTCAACTCACTGCAAGCCTTGCAGGCACAAAGCACTGGTGACCCAGTAAAAGGTGTCATATATATACCACAGAAAACAACCGGAAACAACCAGACATGAGAACATAAATTTTTCAGGAGTTTTAGCACAGAATAGTCACATATATTACTGTACACTTTTATTCTGCCTCAAGTATCTTTGTCTAGATAGACAAAGATAGATCTCACATACATACTTACAGGTTCAATATTAATAAATAAAATAATAGAAGTAGTTATGTCCAATTTTACCCTTTTTTTTTAAACTCCAGTAATTTGTAAACTTGTGAAGTCTATATTCCATACGTGTGCATATAGCCCATTGTCTTATCAGTGAGTAGATAGTAGATTCCTTTTTTATTTTCTTATTGTTTAGGCCCTTTTGACATGTTTGTTTTTCAATGATTTTTAACAAGCAAAGAAAAATCATAACAGACCGTCAAAAAACCAGTCATTTTTTAACATGGTAAAGTTTAAAGTGATGTGAAAATTATCACATTATTTTAAAGAGATCTCTTTTTAAAATTCATTTAATTCCTTTCATACTACCCCAAGGTCAGCACAGGAAGGATATGTCTTCATTTGATAGCCTTAATCTAAATCTTCTTTGTGGTTAACTTCTGATAGCCTTTTTGGCCTCTGTTTAGAACCTCATATCAGACCTGTCCACTCTTCTAAATATACCCTGATCCATGACTCTATTTTAGTATACAGCCCAGAAATTACCTTTCAAGCTCTGTACACTGAGTTCAAAGATGTTAAACTGGCAGGATCTGTGCACAAGTAGAAAGGAAGCTGCAGGAAATCTAAAGACAGAACAATAGAGAAAATAAGTGATTTGTATTAAAAGGAAATAGAAAACAGTTTCAAATATATTGAGAGAAATAATTTTGAGAAATGTGATAATTTTTTTTACCTTTTTGAAGTTCTTTATAGAAACCATCCCATCCCCCTCTAAGACTTAAAGTGAAATCTGATAAGAAGGGAACCTAATCTTTCTTTGAATCCAGATGGATTTGCAAGCATTAATATGTGATTGAAATCTGGTTGCAATGTCACCATAAAAGCTGTAAACTTACTCTCCCTACAGCAGTGGTAGACTTCTTGTTCTTTCTCCATGAGCATATGTTAGGGTTTGTTGGCACAGTATATTTTTCTATCTGGCCTTCTTGAACATAACCCTGAATCCTCCTACAATAGATGTACCTGACCAAAGTATTCTGTGGTGGTTTCTGGGGTGAAGCTGTGGACATGTTCATGTTCAACCACTGGTCCAACCATGCCTGGGATCACCAGATAAGGTGGTATGTCCAGGTGAAGCATCAGCATGTTTACATGGAGAGAAAACCTCATTTGTGAACACCTACTTGTCCAGCCCCACATCATGCTGAATCAAGTGTCAGCCTGACACTATTACCACGTTTTAGGGCTGCCACATGCATGTTATTCAATGGACACTCTACTATGCTGTTTACATGTAGATGTAGCCTCATGAAGAAAGTTTGGGGCAAAGCAGCTGACTCAGCTAGATATCCTGACTCACAGCCTTGTGCTCTGGCTAGTGGGTCACTCTCTTCCTCCCACATATCTGGCTGTTTCTAGTTTTCCATCGAGGATCTCAACCAAAACTCATTGAAGTTAAAATAAAGAATCCCACTGCCATCTGTGGGCTGTGGGTCACTTCCAGACCAAAATAAATTTGGTTTTCAGTATTTGTTCTGCATTATTTCTTATTAAAAGCACATTCTTCTATTTTTTTTGCTCTCTCTTCCATCTGTCTATTTGTTGTGCTCTCTCTGTCTGTTGACACAATACTGGCTGAGTCTGATTAGTACTGTGCATTCTCCAAACAGGTCACTCCAAGAGTAGTACTGAAGACTTTTAGACATCTTTGAGACGAAATTGGCAGCCTGCTTGCCCCAGTCACATACAAAAGATAGAGAAGGACTTGTCTCTTCAAGATGTTGTTTGCACCAAAAATTGTGCAGAGTAAGCAACCTGTGATTTCACACATGCAGAAATAACACTGTGTTGAGTGCTTTAAAGAGGATGTTTGGACTTTGGCAGTCTAGAAGGGCCAGTTGCAATCTTGCCTTATAGAGAATTCTCATCTTTACTGAGATTTTCTTTCCAGCCATATATACGATTCTTAGTGTTCGCAGTTCACACTACATTTGTTAGGTACATACCACAGCATAAATCACCTGGAACAGAAACAGTACCACGTGGTGAACTGAAGATCTCCAAAATGAACTGTTCATAAATGAACTGCAGACCACGGCTTTTTTTCTGGGAGGAAAAAAATTGTGAACATTTTTGAATTAGGGAAGGAATGAAAATTTTGTGATCTCTTCATGAATACACACAAGAGGAAGGATACTAGGGAAGGCAGCTTTTTCAAATTTTTACTATGTTTAAAGTTATAAAATTTATTGATATCTGTTACATTTTCTGAGTAAATAACATTAGAGAAAAAGATTGTGTACAAAACAAAAAAAATAAACTTGCTTCACTCAATTTTCACAAGGGTTTGATCATCCATCCTGTTTACAAATGGCTATGTTAATCATTGCAATCTGAGAATTCAGCGACATTTTAGTATAAATAGTTTATGGGTCTAAGCTTTCCTTTAGACCTGGTTCTCATAAACAGTTGGCCTAATTGCCTTTCAAGTGTTCCTGTATCTTCTGACTAATGAAAAATCTCTCTTGTGGCTTACAGACCAGTTGTTTCAAACCCAATGACAAATAAAGAAAATAAAATTCTAATATACATCCTAATGTCACAAATGTACACTTATTCTAGTCTAGAGAGCTCTTAAACACACATTCAGTTTACAGTTATATTTACATTTTTATTTCTGTTGAAATTAAGCAGGTGCTTAAGTGAATATGCAAGTGTTTTTCTGGATAAGAGTGGGTTTTTTAATGAATCACAGTGCTTTCAGCTGACGAAAACAGAAGTATCTTGATTGCAACAGTGTTTAAATATAGGATAGATCTATTACTGCACTCCAGACAGCTGGCAAGCCAGACTAGACGTAATCAGAGTGGTCATCACATAAACAGGAAGAACATCATAGCAGTTGATAATATGCATCCATATGATTTTTGCTGGTATATTTAGGTGTGCAGAAAAATGGAAAAAAAATTAAGTGAAGTGACATAGTTTGGAGGGTAAAATAAGATAAAGAGGACAAGAAATACAGGGTGAAACTGGCAAGGAAGGGGGTTAGAGAAACTGGATAGACAAAAACTGAAATACAGTCATTCCCAGTACAGTGAACCTAATAAGGGGAATGAAATTACATGGAAACTTGCACTAAACTTTTTTAAAGCTGTCAGAAGCACATTTGTGGCTTCACTGAAGACACAGAATTTTTTTCCCAACAAGAATATAACATTTCCTCCTAACGACAGATATATCATCACCACCACAAAGAGAAAGTGCAAGCTTATTCTGGCTTCCTGTGTGTGCTTTTGAGGTTACACTCAACAAAAACACAAGTTATTCTTCGGAATATTGGGTACCCCTGTAGAATTTTGAAAGCTGGATGCTGCTTTCACAAGGCCAGCTGCTTGCTGAGATGTAAGATGGAATTTGATCTCCTTTTATTTAGAATATTTTCCTTTATAAAAAGTATATATTTTTCAGAACACTGCTGTGAACTCAACTTGAAGTATCTGTGTTGACTCAAGAAAACTCTGACAATATCTGCCTTGTCCAATCTGACCCCAATTCAAAACGCTAATCTACATTCTCTCCAGCGTGTTTGCTTTCTTCCTTTCAACTTTGATAACTTTGAAGCTGCAAATAACCAAAGTTTCATGGAAAGCTGCAAACTCCATATTAAAAACTTTGTCTCAGTCTAAGGGACCCCTTCCAGGATTTCTTTTCTTTAAGTCCATCAGTGGAGGAAACAGTCTTTAAGACATCTCATCTAAATGTGTCTTCAACTATAATGCTCAGTTTCTTCTTCAGTGATGATTTTTGTTCTTGGAGCTCATCTTCATTTCAGTTCCTTTTCACTACCAGCAAAAAGATATTATGTGTAAAATTAGACAAAAGTTTAATATTTCTCTTTACTGTAAACAAATATAGAACTATAATACTTCATGGTAGCTCTCTTTACATAACTGAAAGCTGTTGAAACTAGCTTGCTTATTGAAAAGTACTGTTTCTTCACGATAATCCATCCAACACACATGAATCTTGCATTACTGGACAGAGGAAATGATGAAAAATGTAGGGCTAAATGAGAGGAAAGAAATATGGGGGTAAGAGAATAAAGTCACTTATCAAACTGTACCAATGAAAAACATTTTATTGCAGATGAGCATAATATTACTTTGACAAGCAATTTGACAGAGAAAAATTACTAATGACTAGGAATTTGTTCATTGGTGTATAAAACACTGGTATGTCTGCATGTGAACCATGCATACAGACTCTCACCCTATTGCTCTGAATGTTCCCTTTAGTGAAAGACACAGAGCTTCATCCTGCTCCAACTAAGTAGTGCTAAGAATCCTGAGTAACTTCTTCAATGCTGAGTTATTCCAGGTGCACTTTGTCATAACCCAGTAAAACCTTAGATTAGTATTAAAGAAAAATCTCTGAAATCAGGCTTAATATAGAAAACTTACTTTATTTTATAAACCAAACAGTTGCCAATAAATGAAGAAGTAACACAGACTGTGTTACATCAGCTGTGACATCCATAAGATTCAGTGTAAATGGAATATGAAGCAATTGGTAGCAACATCCTGAGTTCAACAAAAATGCTTTTCATTTGCTGCTCTGCAGTACAGCAAATTAGCTTGTAAATCACTATAATATCTATTATTGCATTTGCTCTAATCATTCTGAAAAAAAGTGTCAGTAATTATCAAGGCCAAAGTCTTAATATAACACATTCTGCAGACTTCATTTTCTAAACAAAGGAGCAAAACCCCCAGATTTTTAAAATAAGTTGAATTAATTTATGGTGTAATTGAAAACACATGGTCTGCCATGGAAATGAGTCTGGTTGCTTGTGGTTGAACCCACTTGGAGAGTCTAGAGTCATGTCTGTTTAATGCTAGATTCTACATTAGCATGAAATAGTGGAAATGGAAGTCCCATATGTGCTTAGATTAATAAATAGTCTCCAAATAGGTTTATGTCTGGCATATTCAAGAGATATGGAACATGTCCTTACAGTATAGGGGACGTCCTAACTGATGTCTTAATTGTAAAACAAACTCATAAGTAATTGCCTAATAATGCATTTACCATCTAAAGCACTGGTGCTAATGTAGTCTAAAAGAGTGTTCTTAAGTCAGGTGTGACTAAATAGAGAAATTACATGTTTCATATTAATCATCAGCTATGTTGGTAGCACAGAATTTTTCTTCTCTTAATAAAACCAATTCAGGTTTAAGTGACACTTCACAGTAAATGTTATTAATTGTGTGCTTCCTGAATTGACTCCATTTACGTGTAAATATTAATGTTTGAGTATGTTTTATTTACATAAGATCCCTTTTTTTTTTTTTTTTTCCAATGGAAAAGCAGATTACCATACCAAGCACAGAGCTACTCAGACACTGCAATGTGCAGACTGATAAATGAATTGGAAGTTATGACTGTTGTATATGACTGAGACCAGGAAATTAAAAAAACAATATCTAACCAAGGCCCTGTTGTTTCAATTATAAGTATGTCATCTTTGATTCAAAGTATGGCTGTGAACAAAAATACCTATGCAGTGGGATTCAGCCTCCCTTCTTTCATCTGTTTTTTATATAGACAAATAAATTTTTATTATCATATAACCAAGATTCATCCATACCTTGCATTCCAGTACTATTGCTACCTTACAGCTCTGTTCTTGAAAATATGCAGATTTTTCTGTATAAATTGGGCTAAGTGGATCTGGAAGTAACTGAGAGACAATAATTAGAAGAACAAATGTAATTTCAAGACCTTTTTTTAATTATGAGTGTATAATTTCACTACATATAGAAAGTGTTATTTTGGTGTCTAAATACAGCTTAGGAACTGGAGTGCTTAAAATTTCTCTAAAATGGAATAAATTCAGATGTACAGACAGTTTATTATATGACACAAAAGGCACTGAATATTGCTCATAAAAGAATTGTAGAAATAGAAGGTCTGTAGAATACTTTTTTTTTTTTTTAAACGAATCATTCACTTTTTTCATTACAATAGATATATTCTTGTATTTTTACACATATGGGGTCAAGTTTTGTTTCCTAATCACTATTACAGTGTTCCACCCAGAACAGTCCAGTTACTGGGGATCTCTGATCTCCTGCCCGTTGTCTTACTGACCCCGAAAAGCAGAAAGATTTCCTTGTGAAGTGAAACATTCTCAGCTGAACACACCATCAGGGACTCTGGATTGTAAAACTGATCATAGTCCAAATCAAATACTTACTACTTATTTCAAGTGCTCTCCTTTTATGTGTCAACCTGAATTGGAATTCAAGTCAATGGCAAAACTCCCATTGACTTTCAGGAAAAAAGATTAAACTCTGTAATGTGTATTAAATGTTTTGTTCTGGTACTCAACTCAGAACTGCTGGGTGGGCTCAGGAATACATCAGAAAAAAATTCATCCATATCGACAGCAAGAAAAAAAAGAAAAATATAAAAGATGCTGTAAAATCCTTTGCTCCATTGAAGAGATGTCTGTCATTTAGCCAATGCTATATAAAATTATTGATAAGGAATGTTAGCATTCTTGCTTGGGAGCAAAGAGAAAGCTCAGTAACACATAAATATCCTCCTCACAGCATATTTATTCACTGTTTTTCTGATCACATGGAAAGCATAATGTTAATAAGAAGACAAATGATGGTTTAAGCACAGTATTGAACTTTCATTATATTGCCAAGATAATAAGGCATATCTTCAGAATGCCATTATGTGTTGCTTTAATTATTTTCTTGCTATTTTTATATTGTTGAGACTTGAGGTGGGTAGAAACCCTAGAATGTTATTCCCAACTATATTACCATAGATGCATCCATACAGGGGAGAAGCAAAAAGTGGGCTTAATATAGAAATTATGAATTTACATATCAGAGCAATTTCATTGAGAATTCCAGGGCTAAAATCAATGTGAAATTACAAGGTGTATAAACATCATGAGCTCAGTTGGTTTGAGCATGGTGCTAATAATGCCAAGGTTGTGGGTAGCCATTTACCTGAGAGTTGGACTCAATGATCTTTTCAGATCCCTTCCAACTTGGAACATTCTGTGATTCTGTGGTTCATTATTTCATCAGGATTGGTCATTCTTTTTTGTAGCAGGGGTTTAGGCTTGGGGTGACACCACAGTTTATTTTCATTGCCAGTTCAGACAATACGATATAAACAGTCTCTGAACAATATAGAAGAAAACACAAGTTTGTCTTTTCTCAGACATGTAAATTCTGGTCTTTCATTAGTGTATAACTTTATTTATTATTTGTATATTGTTTCTAAACCAGAAACTTAGCTGGGTAAGCTGCCTGCCCCACTGGCTCTAATAGTGAGCTGCACTAGTAAAAGACCTGATTCTTTCAAGATATTTCCTTCTTGCATTTTATTAAAAGGTACATTTTAAAAGTCGGTAAATTCTCTTTTAAATGTAGAAGGATTTTTTTTAATTTTGAAAGACAGAAAGCATTTGAATAAATGAAACATCACTTGTTCGTCCTTCTTTCCCTTTCTCTTTTCATCTAAAAGCTGATTTTCCATCCATCTGAGAAACTGAGCACAGAGCCAAAGCTGCTGAAAAGATATTCTTTTAAAATGCACTTTGAAATTCTATCACCTCTCAGAAGTGGTGTTTCACTGCTGGACAGTTTGTATGTTCCTGTCCTTGCCTAAGTTCTCTTATTCACAGCTTTCAAATCACCCACACAGTCCCCAAGGGGCACAACAAGGTCAAACAGCCTGGCTGTGAGTGAGGCCAGTGTTAAGTTGCCTGGATGGTGATACACTCTGTCTTGTCATAAAATGTTATAAAATGTTATAAAATGATAAATTCCTGAATAGCAGCCAAGAGAACATGAAAAGAAAAAAGAAAAAAAAAAAAAAAAAAAAAAA
>VZRH01000397.1:1517476-1641848 GCA_013397555.1 Urocynchramus pylzowi | reverse complement strand
AAAAAAAAAAAAAAAAAAAAAAGGCCTGATTTAAAAACCAGGTAAATGGCTAAAGAGGTAATATTTCTAAGAAACATTTTGGCCAAAATTGTATGAGACAAATGTCTTTGCCTTATTTTTGCTGTGCTCTGTAAAGAGGGGTGAATTTTATTTCCTTAAATTCTTTGTAGCCATTCAAAAATATGTTGACCAAAGCATATTTTGACACCTTCTGCAGGACTGGAAGGCTCCTCTGGGAAATAATTGCATGAACTGAGTAACCCTTAGCTGGACAAACACAAATACTCCTTGACTTGAGAGGGCTTGAGCAGACCAGGCACCACAGGTTTGGAATATTGTTTTCAGCAGACCTGTTCACCTTAATAAAGCTACTTTTACTGAGTAAATGTTGCAGATCAGAGGGAACATCTTGGCACACACTCAATAACAGCTTATGTATACATGTCTAGATCTCAAACATCTTTAAAACACCAGGAGTATTTGTATTGATTTCAGAGTCTTTTCCCCCTGAGCTTGCTTCAAGAAGTTCAAGAAGTGTCAATAAGTTCAAATTTCTGTGACATTTTGAAGAATTTGTGTCACAATGCAAACTGAATTTTAACATGGTGTCATTTTTTGACTGATTTGTCATTCTTTTATTTGTCTTTTTAAAATGAAATTGAAAGTTGAGGTAGGTCTTTGATTCAGGACTGGAAATTTTACATTCCTCTGTGTTTTGTACAGCACGTTGCAAACAGGTAGTGTTTAGTACATAAGTCATATAAGAAAAATATGTATTATTTCTCTTTTGACTCTGGAAGTCTAATGGAGGGATTAAAAAAAAATATTAACATCAGTCAAGTTTTCATCAGGCCCATTTGGTTCAGAATGAAAAGAAATATTCTCTCGGACAGGATTTTTTTTTCATTTTAAGGAGTCTGACAATAAGTTTTGAAGCTTTTATACAGACAACATCTAAGGGTAGGATTAGGATACTCTGCTCACTTCTAAATTGGTTCAAATGGGTGGATCACCTATTTTATTCACCTGTTGTTTAGACTACTGCAGAGCAAAAGCTGTCTTCAGATTGCTGCTGCAAAGGAAGGAGTTATAGGGGGATTTCCAAGTGACAAGTGCCATTACTAATAAATTGTCTCAGAATGTAAAAAAGTGACCCCTCAGGTGGTTCAGCCACAGTGTTTGCAAACTGTGACCAAGTATCAGACTCCTGCCTTTTTGCTTAGCACTTGCTGTGGAACAATACAGGGCTGTGACTTCTTGCTCCAGTTCTGATTGTACAGACCATAATTAAGGATTTGGGTGAGGATGAATGGCAAAGAATGCCACTGTGCAATTGGCTGTAACCAATGCAACCTAAACTGATCCTAGATCTGGGGGGGAAAAAAAGGGAAGAAGAAAGAAAGAGAAGGAGGGAAAAAAATGACCTCTTGTACCCTCTTCCATGATCCGTGTATGTAGTTAGCACGGACTCCCCTGCCAGGCTTTTCATCGCTGTGCTTTTAAAACCATTAGCTTGCTTTGTAGTCTTAGCAAGACATACATTTTTGAGCTATCATAAATGAAATCTTAGAAGATACCTTTCAACATATGCCAGGCATAGTTAAAAAAGAAAAAGACCATTATGGCTCTTTAAAGAAGGGGGAAAAAACCTCAGGGTGAAATGGTGCAGACGTTTTGTGGAATATGGAAAGTTTGAAAGAAGTTAACATATAATAAAAGGATACAAGAAAACACAGTTGTGTTACATAAAGAGCTGACAACCTGGATAGACTATAGTTTTAATAGGATTCTTTCTCCCTATATATTAGTTTTCATCTTCTATGGTAAGTCAGGTGATGCCATTTTGTCTCCTACTAACCTGCCCTTGATATTCTTTTCTTTAATAAAAATCAGAATACGTTACCAAAGTGTTGTCTGGAATAATTCAGCTGTTATCTGCTGCCACTGCAGAAATGCATGACTGGAAAGAATTTATGTCTCAATTTATTTAGGAAAAATTTGGTTTACAATTTTTCCAGTGAAAGTTGTATGTGGCATTTGGATAGCACTGTGTGGAACAGATCCAGCCTCCCATCTCCCAGGTTTCCTCAGTATACAGAGAGATGTGCCAAAACTCTTTATCTGAATCTGGGCTGCTGAGTCTAAACTTAGACCAGATGTAGAACTTTTCTGATTGTGTTGGTTTTAACTGGCATACACATAATTTTCTTCAGAGTACCTTGTATGGGGCTGTGTTTTGGATTTGTGCTGGAAAATATGTTGGTAATTCAGGGAAACTTTCTTTATTTCTGAGCAGTGGTTGCACACAGTCAAGACCTTTAATGCTTCTCACCCCACAGCACCAGCAAGTAGGTTGGGGTGCACATGAAGCTGGGACCAGACACAGATGGGACAGCTGACCCCAAGTGACCCAAGGAATATTCCAGACCCACCATGCTCAATGTAAAAAGCTGGGGAAGAAGAAGGGAAAGGCAGGGGGGCATTTGGAGGGATAGCTTTTGTCTTCCCACATTGCTGTCATGTGTGATGGAGCCCTGCTTTCCTAGAGATGGCTGAACACCTGCCCACCCAAGAGGCTAAGAAATTCCTTGCTTGGTCTGCAGCTTTTGTTTTGACTATTAAACCATATTTATCTGAATACATTGGTTGTTTTCTCACTTTTATTCTTCTGGTGTTCTCCCCCATCCCACCAGCAGGGAGTGAGTGAGTGGCTGTGTAAGACTGAGCTGCTGTGACAATGATTCACACTGACCATGAAAAGGGGGTTCTATTGCACTAGAAATCTTTTGTCAGGACTTTGAAGTTGGCACACTGTGAACTGGGGGTCAGAACTTTGTTGCACTCCTATACTGAAAAAAAACCAGGCAGATTTTATTATTTTAAATCCTACTTGTAGTCAGGAGTGATAGAAATCAAGTTCATTTTGCAGCAGAGAGAAACATACATACCAGTGACGGATGTCTGGGGCACACAGAATCAGAATGGGAAGGACTCTGGGCTCTTTTCATCTTTTTATAGTAAACAGCTGGAAAATGTGGAGGAGTCAGGGCCCCTGATGGTAAAGATGCTTCTCCCTTAGAGCAATAAACAATAAAAATCCTGTAAGAAAATAAGTTGTTGTTTTAACTGAAAGAAACACAAATAGTGAATTCAGTGAGACACAGAAGCAAAGCCTTGAACAAGTTCAGTTGTAGAATAGTTGCATTGAATTTTAGTGTGTATAATACTTTGATTATACTTTTCTGGTTTTATTTCCCTTCGATACTTTTGTTTTCTTTATAAGTCATGCCCATTTAATGAGTGTGAGGAGGGGGAAAAAAGAAAACCCAAAATGCTTTTTCTTACTGTTTTCTGCCTGTATGGAACAGACACTGCCTTAAAGTCTTGCTCTGCTTATGCTCTGTAATTGCATTTGATTTAACCATGTCAATTCCCTGGAGTTAAATACCCTTTAAAAAGAACACCTTGGGCTTAGGACTCCTGACCTCTAATCTCAGGCAGACTGTTCTCTTCATGGGATATATCCACAGAGGGAAAAAATCTCCCACTAAGTGATGGTCTCTTTCATGTTCTCTTAGCAGGAAAGGGTCTTTCAGATACAATTGCACTGGAAGAAGTTTTATCTCAATATAAGAAAGAATTTTTTTTCAGTACAAACAATGAACCTCTGGAACAATCTGCCCAGGTATTTGGTAAACCTCTCAGTGGAGGTTTTAATGGTATGACTGAACAGAGTGATAGATGATATCATGTAGGATTCCCCTCCAATAAAAGGTGGGACCAGATGATCTTTTAAGGTTCCATCCAACCTGGGGTCTTCTATGATTCTCTGATTCTCTGTCTATTTATGATTCCTTTAGTCAGTAAGGAAGACATTTCTATTACAGTATTACAATTTTTCTTGCAGACAATATCAATTGATTAAATCAAAACCTTATTAGAAATGTTTGTTTCTATGATTAATTAGTGATTTTTTTTTAGGACAGATGATTGAACTAGATAAGTGAGAGCTTAGAATAGAGACTGGACTCCTAGCTTCAAAACCCAAATTATTTTTATGCAAGTGCTAAGAGAGCTGTAAAATATCATTAAAAGGCTATTCTTGATTATGTTTGAAATGTTGTGGCAATCAGGACAGGTTTTGAGGACCTGAAAAAGGAAAAAATCCCTTTTTGACCTCAGGAAGACAAGAAGAAGGACACAGGGGACTACAGGTTGGTCAGTTTCACCTCAGTCCCTGGGAGGCTGATGGAGCAAATAATGCTGGGAATGATTTCCAGTCATGAAGATCAAGAAAGTAACCAGGAGCAGCTAGCATGAAATTAGAAAGGGGAAATCAGGCTTCACCAGCTTGGTGGCCTCAACAATGAAATGACTGGCATGGTGGATAAGGGAAGAGCAGAAAGTAGCTTCTCTTCATTTTTGATAAGGTGTTTTTTTTGCTATCTCCCCTAATATCTTCACAGACAAGCTGCACAAGTATGTGCCATGTAAGTGAGAAGGACGGGAAGTTGGTAGAACTGACAGGATCAAATTGTTTTCACAAATGTTGTACCCAAGTATTGATATGAGGGCAAATATTGTTATATTATTCACTATTCCCTAAAGAGATTGCTGATGAGATCAAGTGCTCCCCCAGCAAGTTATTTGCAGATGATATCAAACCCAGAGGAATTGCTCATATACCAGATCTGTGCTGCCATTCAAGGGGACCTCAACATGCTGATACAACAGACTGACAGAAACCTTCTGAAATTCAGCAAAGGAAAATACCAAGTCCTGTCCATGGGAAGGATACCCCCATGTACCAGTACACACTGGGGACGAGCTACGTGGAGAGCAGCTGTGCAGAGGAGGACCTGGTGGTTCTGTCATACAGCAAACCAAACATGAGCCAGCAATGAGTACTCATGGCAGGAAAGACCAAAAGCCTCTAGAGATGCTCTAGGCAAAGGATTGTCAACAGGACCAGAGAAGTGATTGTTCCCCTCTACTTGACACTGGTGAGATCTATCAGGAGTGCTGGCCTCCCTGGTGCAAGAAAAGTACTCATAAGGTGGAGAAAAACCAGGGAAGAGCTACAAAATGATTAAGAGATAGGGAATGTACAAAATTGTTAAGAGACAGGGCTGTCATTTGATGATGCTGAGAGAGCTGGCATTGTTTAACCTGGAGAAATAAAGGCTCAAGGAGACCTTGCCTGACGGCATATAACTGACTGGGGGAGTGAAGAAGACAGAGTCAGGTTCTTCTCAGTGTTGCCTTATGACAGGACAAGAGACCATTGGCATTAATTAAAAAATGGTGTCGTGAGAAACTGACTGCAGAACTTTAATTTATTTGCATTGTAAGGTTTGCTGTGTGCGAGGTGGTGATGGGCACTCCAGCTTCTTAACAAATCAGGTATTCATGGTAAGCAGGCAAACCTGAGCACCTGGCTTACACACTGCATGTGTCAGAGATCAGCTTGCTGAACTTGCTCAGTGAAGTGCATATAAAATTCTTCTTATAAAAATAACTTAAAACAGCCTGAAGAAAAAAAAAATGTCCATTTTATTTAACTACCCACCTGTGAAATATGAAAGAACATCCTTAAATACTTTAGAGTGACTTACTGATTGTTTGGAAACTAGAAATGTTAAAGAGCCCAGCTCAATATTGCTTAAACTATGCTTAAATGTAATTACATGTTTAAACCCTGTTTTAATTCATTTTCAAATATCTCAGTGGTACTTAAAACACATGTAATTGTGCAATTAAATGCTTTGCTGAAAAGGTGCCCCTGACATTTCTGAGACCCCATATAGTCCAAGAAGCTAAATAATGCTATGATTTGAGAAATAGTTTGTAAATTTAACTACCAGTAGCTATCTGCTGTGTTTAATGGCACCAATTTAAAATTACATGGAAGATTTGATCAGTATTTGAGTATATTTTAAAGTTTAGTTTTACTACTTTAATATTCATAGTCAGTTTTCACTGGGATTCTTAACAAAACTGTAAAATCCCATTTTGCATTTAGCATGGACATTATTTCAAAAAAAAAAAAAAAAAAAAAGATGGACTCATGCCTGGGATGTAGAAGTGGAGTTAGTTGCTAGGAATGTAAGATAATACAAGAGGCAGTAAGAAAAGGAGTTTCAAAGTTTCATATGAAGAAAGATCTAGAATTATTATTTTATTTTCTTAGCCTGGCTTTAATAAACACAGTGTGTATAAAGTAAAGGGGGGGTTGTTCCTCTTTAATTTTCCAATGGACATTGAAAACTTAAAATGTTTTTCCAGTAATTAAAAAAATCCAAATTTTTTGAAAGAATTGCAATAGCAAAACCAAACCCCAAGCCTCAAAACTGCTCACTGAACTTCATTTATTAAAACTGAAAAATACAAAAAGCTGTGTTTTAACTAATTTTCTTTATCTTTTCCATTCTGTTGTGGTTTTAAATCCCACAGTTTTTAGGTGGGAGTATCAATCCATGACTCTTTTACATGTATTTTGAACCCCATCTTTGTAGAAAATGAAGTTCCTTTTGAAAATGCTGTTAACTCATGCATAGATTAACAGCATCCAGATGTTTGTGCAGTTCTGATTCCAGCTGAATTCTCTTCCACAGATACAAGCTGGTGTGGGCAGGTGGCCTGTGTGCAGTTCACACCTTCACTGCTCTTTGTGTTGCAAAGGTTTTTCTTAGAGCCCTTGTGCAAAGCAATAGCACAGAACTGGGCTGTGGATTATTATCATGACTTTCCTTTACATAAAAAGCTGGACTGTGTAGCACACAACCTCTTCTAACATCTCTGCAAAATCCCCTGTTCCATTCTCTCTCTCTAGGAGTGCTAATTACATGTTTAATGATTAGACTATAAATATCCATCCTCTCACTGAGAATTAAACACCTTCATGGACCTGAAGCTAATTTTTTTTTTATGCCTGACACATTTTTTTGATTTGTCCTTTGATTATCTTGCACAATAAGGCAGAGTTGATGTCTGAGTTGTGGGTATATTTAGTAACAGTACAATGAGATTCTGACTGAGGAGGATGTGTGTGTGTATTCATCTTAATTTAAAAAATCAGGAATTTTATTATATCTGCTGTGACTGTATCTTCACTCTCTCTGTCTTTTTGTGTCTCACCACCCATTCACTTTTAATTTAAATTGTACTCTCTAGAAATTATCATGAATTGTCCCAGTGACATCAGTTGGAACAATTTCAAGCCCTCAAAGACAAGCACTTTAAGTTTCTTAAAACATTTCAACCCAGAAGAGCTTAACATATCAGTAGATGTTTTCAGGTGTATTTTAAGAATGGATTTCCCATTTAAAACTAATCCCATCTGTCACCTGAAAAACTTCCTAAAGTGGCCCATTTTTAAAGCATGTTTGTGTATTTTTCAAGCACGCTAAGTACTGTTTGGAATAATTCTTACCCTGGGCTTGATGGAAAAGAAACCTTCTGCAGGAACACAAAAACTCTGTGTATTCTGGGTAAACACAATTGTGCCCCTACAATTACGTTGGTGAACAGAAGAAAACTATTGAGCTATGTTTGCCATTAAAATTATTCATTTAAATGGGTTGTTTCCATCGTGCACAGGTGGTAAACTTATCTCACATGTTTTTTGTATAAAAGTCTGAAATAAGTGAACACTGGCAAACAGAATCTAATGGTGTCATTAAAATGATTGTAAACATGCCTGTTGTTGCAGATGTGTGCTTTCCTTCTGTTGATATACATTCGGATTGTTGGTCAGGATCAAACACAGCAGACTTTCAGCATGTCAAAAAATGTCTGTGTTCTAACAGGTTCTGTTTGGAAAGAAATCTGTTTCCTTAAGGCCAGAATAGCTATAAAATAACCAGACTGCCTGATCAGATCCAACGTCTACTCCTATTTTCCTTGATTAGAGCTGTGTTCCCTGTATTCTCTGCCATCTACGGTTTCAGCTGAACAAGAGATTATGTGTTGCATCATTATGGTTTGAGGAAACGTTTCAACAGAGTAATAAATGTAGAGAAATATACAAAACTCAGGGCCAGGAAGTCATCAGCATTTTCTTCTCTCTAAAAACATTGCCCTTTGCTTTAACTACAATTGCCAGCTTTGCAGTGATTATTTACTCTACTACACAAGGTAACACAAGCATGGCTGTTGTTATCCACCAGAGGATGGGATGAACTTAAACACATTTCCTCAGAGCCAAATTCTCCAGCCTAAACCAAAAGTTGATGGACGGCTGGGAATTCAGCAGAACCATGTGCTTCCCTTCTGCTTGGAGCAGGAGCTGTACTCCACAGCTACTTGCAAGGAAAAGTGTAGTTCTGCAGTTGCTCAATCTGCCTTCAAGCAAAGATTCCTCTGGAGTCTGGAATAAGGCTCATGGGGAAAGAAGCCAGAGGATTTACACCCATCTGTCTGTACCCTCCCCTTGGGAAAATGTCTGTGCAGTAGTTATTTGTCCCAGATGGGGGGGATTCCTTCTCAGTATTTTTTTCAGGCAACGCCTTCTATAAGAAAGGATTGGTTTAGTCATCCAGGCTATAAACTTCTGTTTATCCAGAATAATGCTCAGAATCCTTAAATGTTCATGGTGTCACTTGTACTAAATCCTAGTATTTAGGTTTTATAATTTCAAAATAATTTAGCTCCCTTTAGTGAGCCAAGAAACGTTTCTGTAGCCTAACCCACCTCTTATACACCAGCTAACAGCTCTCATCTCTGCTCAAGTGCAAAAGGAAATCAGACCTTTACTGTAAGTAAGTGTCTGTAGCTCTACAGGCAGTGATGGTGCTATGCCCAACACAGCAGAGACAGCTGGTTTACAGACAGCTTCAGTCACGTCTTGGAAGTTAAGAACTTCTGAGTCAGGAATATACCAGATTTTAGATGTGTGGCCCAAATCTCTTGGCATCAGCATCAGTGGAACTCCAGCACAACTTTGGAATTATGTAGGTGTAATACTGATGCCTAAGACAGCAAAATCCATTCCATATAGCACAATGAATCTTTAGAAATGGTAAAAGGCATACAGTGTCCCTTTCTTTTTAAAACACACAGAGCTCTTTGCCTAAAAATGTCTTGGACTTCTTGACTTCTTTCTGTGTGCTACACTGCCTGAATATAGTTTGCTTGCGGTGTTATTTGATTGCTGTAGTCAGACTGGGACCTTGATACCTAAGAAATCAGTATCAGCACAATATTTCTATCCAACTTGCTTAGCTAATAGAGGCACCCTCCGTGATCTATTAACCAGATGAAGCACAGAAGGTCACTCAGGGAAAGTTTCCTTAGCTCAATGTGAACTTCAGTTCTGGAATCAAATCTTTTATTTGAGTGCACCCTCAGCATAGATGAAGAATAATGTCAATGCAATTATTTTGCACATTAGTTCATCTGAATGAGAAAGTGGATCTTTATAGTGATTTCCTCTTCCTTACTTTCGGAAAACAAGTCCTGCCTCAGTTAAAAATAGCCATGCACAAATTTAGAATGAAAACACTTACCATTACTTGTGGCTTTTGTGTTTCTCTGTTTACAACCAAAATTCCTAAAGAAAAAATGTGGTACACTTCTATATTTAGTAAATTGCTCTGGCGGAGAGAGAGTTAATGAGGCTGTCCATCCACCTTGGTGTTCAAATTGCCTCCTTGATTGATGATGTGGGGAGCAAACCTGCACCATGGGTCAGTGCCCAGGACGGCCCTGCACAAGACATGTTGAAGAGTTCCGTGTGTAGGTGGAGACAGTTTCTACCCCACAGCATTCAGACACTTTAGATCTCTCCAGGAAGAAGCTGAGGATTTATCGTAATGGAAGTAAAAGTAGGTAATTTTTATTAATCTCATCTTGGTTTTTAATCTGTTTTGCTTTTTCTTATATAATCTTTGATTTAGAGGTTTGAAGCTCTACCTGTCATAATGCTAAGTCATATAAGAGTAATTTTCTGTATGTTAACTTCCTCTCAAGCTACCGAGCCTTATTTTCATTTTGTACACAGTGCAGGATAACTTTTTTAAATAGTACATGTCAGCCAGAGAGCAGCCTAGCTAGAGGTGTTGAGACTACCTGTTCTTGGTTATGCAGTATGTCTTAGCAAGAAAGTTTATTAGATGTAATTTAACAACACTTCTTTTATTAACTGACTACTTTTGACTCTCAGTTGCTGGGTAATTTCATATGACTATTCTCTAAGCAGCAGTACCAATAGCTTACATGCATAGGGAGGGTTGTTGGCAGCAGCTGGATGATCAGGCAGGCTGCATTCCTTATTTCTTGTTTGAGCCAGGCTGTGTCCTTCAGCAGCACTGACCCAGTGCAAAACACAGTGTCCCATCACCACTGTGCCTGCTGCACTTGCTCTTGGAATTTCTTGTTTGAGCCGGGCCATGTCCTTCAGCAGCACTGACCCAGTGCAAAACACAGTGTCCCATCACCACTGTGCCTGCTGCACTTGCTCTTGGAATTTCTTGTTTGAGCCGGGCCATGTCCTTCAGCAGCACTGACCCAGAACAAGGCATGGTGTCCATCACATGGAGCCCTGCAGCCTGAAGGAAGCTGCACTCTGGAGCACTGACTCAGTCTCTATCCCTGCAGTATGTTCCAGGAGCAGGAAAAAAGCACTTGATGTCATTACAATCCACCTGAATGGTCTCCCTGCCAGGCTACCACAGTGGGGATGCTGCTTTAACTGGGAAACTGGTTCATAGCTGAGCTTTGTTTCTGCTGGTTCTCTGGTTGTCATTGACATTGGAGTTCTGGTACCATTTGTCATTGACAGCACAGCAGGGAAAGCACAGGAGGGGTTCAGGCTCCTCTCCTCTTCTACAGAACAGATCACAGCTCAGCAACCTCTTCTCTGAGAAACAGATTTCAAACTGCTGGATGAGGAAGGATTGCATCCAAGTTTCCCAAGTGAAAATAGAGTTGTAGCCATGAGACTGTTACAGCAAAAAACCAGCATCCACCTTCTCATGCTCAGCCCCAGGCAGCTCACAGCATGTCCATGGCTCCTCTGTGGGGCTCCACAGGTCAGGTATGGCTGCCTAAACTCTGAATCCCAGACAGCCTTGAACAGGAGACAGACCTTCGTAGCTACATGTTTAGCTCAGACTAAAGATACCATTTCTGGTAATTCATATGGTTAGAAGAGAATTCTAAAACTTTTTTTTTTTTTTTAAGAAGTAAAAGTTATATTTAGAAAAGGATCAGCCGAAGAATTTTCATTGTACATGTTAGATTATAACTCCATCGGCCATATTTGTGCAATTTTTTGAAATTTTATGAAACAGTTCTAGGTATTAAAATTTTTTTCAAATTTTGATAGTTCATACTTCTTGTCTTATTTTTTTTTCTTTTTCCACAATGGGAGGCAGCTGAGAGAAGGAAACCTTTAAAAAAATAATAACATTTTTCTAAAAATTTTCATGCATTTGTAACAAGGCATCTAACATTATTATTTTCTCTCAGTTTTTTTTCATGGAAAAAATGCCAAGATGCACATGTGAGAAAAAAATAAAAAAAAAGGTGATTTTTATGAGGTAGTAGAAAATTGCAAAAATTTTATGTTTAAATGAGTAAGGAATATATGACTTATTAGTTCAAGATTATCATAATAGTGGATATTCAACATCAACACTTAGAAGAAGATATTCTTGACACAAGTAGTAACATTCTGTTGCGGTATGATTTCATTTATTTATTTATTTATTTTAGAAGTCCAGTCATAAAGGAAGAATTATGTGCCAAAGTCTTACTCTTTGATTCAATTTTAGGTAGCATTGGTTTGGGGGGCAGGGAGTTTGTTTGTTTTCTAGTCTTTAAGATTTGTTTTGGTTTTGTCATTATTTTTTATGGAAGCAAATGTTGACTTGCTGCAATCCTTGAATTGTTTTCTCTTTCTTTAATAGACTGCTTGCCTCCTACATGTGCCAAAAAAAGACTTTTGGAATAGCTCTGCAGGGACTCATTCAAAATTACTTTTATCACAAATTGATTTTTTTGGATGCATGCTATTTTCTTAATTTCAGTCTGGCCCAACAAATAATTATAGCCTAATTCGGATTTCAAAATTATCTTTTTACTAGTGTTTTTTTGGTGAGGGTGAAAAGAACAGTATTATATTAGACATGAAAAACATTGGTCTTCAACAGAGTAAGATGAACACTGATGTGCTGGTATGGGTGAAGAGTCAGTGGTTAAATGGAGTTTCCCAACATGGTCACTGATGTCAATGAGTCTTTTTGGGTTGGTGGTTTTGGCAGTTTTGGTTGGTTGGTTGTTGTTGTTCGTGGGATTTTTGTTCTCTTTTCTTTTTTTCCTTTTTTTGTCTTTCCAGGATTTAGTAGTCTTTGTTGTTATAAAAGCATCTTTATTAAAAAAATTATAAATAAATCACCTTTTTTTCTGCAAAACTGAACTCTGCAAGTTTGGGTTTCATTAGTGCTTTATTTGCATCACTGGAAGACTGTTAAGAGGAAGAACTTGTTAGAAGAGTAAACATCTGCTCCAGAACTTCAGTAACCAGTGCTTATGCAGTTATGGCTTTGCATTTTACAGCCAGGAAGTTTAGAAGCTGTCATGTGGAAGTGTAGTACTCTTCGCCTGTAGGTTGCATCCTTCGAGTCAGACCTGTGGTGTAGGACTCAGCCCTGAGCTCTGCTGGGGAGGGAGCACTAAGGAAACACTTTAATACTTTGGTCTGTCAACTTTCAAAGAGCAAAGGTGGGAGGTAACCTCTTTTTCTTTTTTCTTTTTCCCTGTTACTCCTGCGTATGAAGGCAGTGACTGTTCTTGAGTCTCTGATAGAGTGGGACTAAGCCAAGGATTTGGTATTTTAAAGGGATACACTTAAAATTTATCCAGTTTAGCAAAATCTCATCACTGCACACCTTAAAATCTGATAATGTCTGATAATGACCTATACTTTACAACTGACATACAATAAATTAAAGTAATTTTGTCACAAACCTAGGCTGTAAAATTGCATTCCTAGTAAAAGGTAATTTAAAGAGGAAGGAGCATGAGAAATGATAGGATGTAATTTCAAAAATATATCATATGTCTAAGGCACTTTCTTTTCTGAAAAAAAAAAAAAAAAGAATGTTTGTTATCCATACTTAGATTTATTCAGATCAGTGGAAATTTTTAAATAAAATGTAATTTTCTTCCCAAATGAGACAGACTTCCTTGCTGAAAAAGCATATGGCCTTACAAGTATCAGTAGTCATGGCTGGTAAATATTGGCATTAGGATAACAGGAAAGTCTCAGTAAGAAGTGAGGTCAGAGCTGGGTGCTCTGCTCTGCAAACATCTGAAGGCACAGAGGTTTTGCTGTCAGACAGTGGTAAATAAATGAAAGGTCATTATGTTCCAGTATAAAGTAGATGACTTTTTATTTTTTTAATCAGAGGGGCTGAACCTACTTAACCTTTAAGGCTTATGTCATCCTCTGTTTTTTTCTAAATGTTTCTGCCTCTTCACTTTATATTAAAACTGCAGTTCTTGAGCTTGCATCTGCCAGGAAGAAAAGCAAAAGGAAAATAAAAAAGGCAAAATAGTCTCTGCATAGGCAGAAGAGTATCTTTGCAATTTATGAGCTGTGGCTCTTTGTAGTGAAATTTAAATTACTCTAGATTTTAGTGTGGGTATCTCCCCCATCCCTGCACTAAGATGAAGCTAGTGTCCCCTTTTATGGAAGCTTCCTGTTGGTGCTGTCTGTGGTGTATAGAGCAGGAGCAGAGGCAACACAAACTCTCAATTCTGTGGTAGAATAGGCTCAGTGGATGGAAACATTCTGAAAAAGGACACTTGGTACCATGAAAAAAACTCAAAGGATTTATATGTACACAGTGCCTTTGCCCTACACACACCCCATATATAATGTCCTGTAATTTCCTCTCTGCTCTACCCTCCCAAATTATGTGCAGAAACATCTAATAAACTGTCCTGCTATGACATACTGCATAACCAAGGCACGTGGATGAGAGAAAAATAGTGTTAAGAAGAATATTCTGTGTTGATGCTTATGTGGACTTGACTTTTCAGAAGGAATGACCTCAGCCTCATTCCTCAAGGCTTCCCTTCTTTGCAGTCCAAGAATCTGAGTCAAAATTGCTGGGACTTAAATGCCAAACTAATCTAATTTAATACTTTTAGCAATAGCTTGAGTCATGCTCTGAATGCTCTGCCTTGCTTCATTTAATTAAAAAAACAACACAAGGCAAAAATAATACAAAAGCAAGGCTGCCAAAGCTCTGCAGTTCTGCTTGTTTTCCAAGTGGGATTTGTTTACCAACTTTATTCTTTATACAGAGGACAGTTAAGCTGTTTTCACTAACTCATTTCTACTACCACCTCACCCAAACTAAAGGCTATGAACTCTGAATTTTATCCAACCAAAGAAGGCAAATGGTAGTTTATCACTGTTTCAGCCAAATACTTTATTTATTTGATTAAGTCCTATAACAGTACTGAAATACCATCACAGCAATACAAAGCCTGTGTATTCATATGTTTGCATGGAGGAATTAACAAAAAGAGCAGTGAGACTAAAACATAAGCAAGTAGTATGGTAGTTTATTTTTTTAAGTTTTATTCTTCTCTGATCACAGAGGAGATCACAGTTCCGGCAGAAATTGTTGTGAACCTCCTTTGTAGAGTGAGATTCTCATCCACTTAGTCCTTTTTATCCAATCCCTTATTCTATGGGTGATCAATACACCATTATCTAATTGAGGGTATGGGAAAATTTCCCACTGAAAATTTCTTGGATGGCTGTCTACAAGGCAGCTTTATACACTTGTTGCTAAATATCTGTTCCTGGCCAATGTCCCATATAGATGATGATTTAAAGCAGCATGCCAACATTGGCACCCATGTAGAGGACATACAACCATAAAAACATTTGGTATTTGGATGTGTACTCGTAGTATCTGCATTCTCTAAACTTTCAGGCCTAGGTTTTCTATAGCTATTTTGGGTAACCTTTTAAAATAATAATTCCACTCATCTTTACTTCAACTTAGTTCCAGCCTCATCAAATTATTCTAAGTCACTCTGGATATTTTCTGCACAAATGTTGGGATTCATCTGACCCAACATTAAAAGCTTACAATGTGGATATATGTGTATTAACTCTTAAGACTTCTTTTGTAGACTGACAAAAAAATTACTTCTAGAGAGTGATTTATCTGATCTAAAGCAATATATTTACCAAAGGATTATTCATACCATACAACTTCCTACTCCTTCCTTTTGACCATAACAGAATCTAATTATTACTAGCAAAAAAATTAACCATAAGAGGAATCTTAGCCAATAATGTCTGTAGTCTAGGTGAAGGTGTCACAAGATTACATTGGCTGCAGAAATATTCATACCTAATCTACAAACAGGAGGCATATTTTGATAGCCAAAAGCACCTATCTGTACTTCCTGCAACAGGCAAATGCCATGGCATAGTAAGAACTGAGTTGCAGAAGTTGTGGCATTGGCACCTCCCACCTTTACAGCAATCCCTGCGTATTCTTCTGGGCAGGAGCTCCCTGGCCAAACAGCTGCTCCACATCTTCTCTGGGGAAAAGGCAGAGGGCCAGATATTTTTCTGCACATACTTTGAAATAGCTTTACCACTGCTATTGGTATACACACCACAATTTGATTTAAACAATTTGTTCTTGCAAAGGGAGCTATGGCCAAGTCATACGCAGTTAAGGGAAAATAAGTCAATATAATAATTTCCTATTTATTAGAATGAACTTGGATGTCCTCATACTTCAGAAAAACAGTGATGTGGATCCATGCCTGAACTTAATGACAAACTCAAATTCTGTTGTAAACAGTATAACTATACGTCCAAAAGTCCTCAACTTTGGCAAAAAAAATTGGATCTGATAATAAATTTGAATTTTTAGGGTCATCTCTTTCTATAAACAAGACTTCAGTTTACACTATCCATGATTGCTGAAGTTTTAATTTCACTACAGAAGGAAAAGTAATCTCTAGTTCAGTAAAACTCAGGATAGATGAAAATATTTAATATTCACCACCTGCAAATGCTTCCTGAATTAAATAACAGGTCTCAAATCTATTTTCATCTTTGTACATCCCTGTCTGGCCCATTGGTAAATTCACTTTGTCTCAGCTCCTAAAATCCATAAAACAGACAGAGATAAAAACATTTCTTCTTTTTCTATGTTTAAATTATTGACTAGGGAAACCACAAAGCAGAGGCAGGTAAGTTAGAGGGCAGCCAGACACTAACTGTAATTGCATGTGAAATATTAGAAAATACTACATAAACATGGCATGGACTTTTGAATGTCTAGTTTTGTTTCCACTGAGGTTTTGTCTGGACTCCAAAAATACATTCACTGAACTCCTCAAGCCCATCTACTAAGCCACAGGTGACAGAAATAATCAGCATTATTGTTCAAGTCTTCTTTGGACTTAAAGCAAACAACTTTGTCACCAAAACAGAAAATGGGGAGAATAGGTATGTGTTTCTAAAGAACCTGACTAAATGTCTGGTCAGAAAAATCGTATTTGAGAATATGTCAAAATAAGAAGCACACAGCTTAAAATCACTGGTACCAGATCTGCAGCAACGTTGTCAAGTGTCTTTCTTGTGCCTAAATCATAAGCCCCAAGGACTGCTTTGAGGTCCTAGTAGCCATTCATCCTTGATGAACAAAAAATATAAGGGCTGGAAACCATTCTGAAAACTGAACTTCTTTTAAAAAACATTACTTTTTCCACCAGTCTGGCCAAATCTCTGCTCACCAAGAACTTTAAGCATAAACATCAAAACCTGCTTTTCCAGACAGGCTCGTAAACAATTACAGCTCCTAACTAGACATTGACCTCACTTGCCATATCACTGTACCACTTTTATTATTCCAAACTATTGTCAAGTGCCAGTAGGCTTTATTTTTACTGCCATATTACTCTGTGATTGCAGTGTGCTGATGTTATTTGACCTATAACGATTGGTGGATGGAGATCAAAATTCTGACCTCTGAGTCAAATGACCATTCATGAATAATGCAAGTAGCTATTGTCTATTGCTTTTGGTTTTAAGTATTATTCCTCATTCTAGTTCTTCATCCTATTTCTAAAGACATGGCATGCCTTTTATCTAGAGGCAGATAAGTAACTTAAACAATTCTACTTAGACTAAAAGATTCTTTTAGTTATTGCCATACAAATACTTTGCCAGTGAGATTTCCTGCTCTTGTGATTTCTTCCTGAAACACGGAGTACATTCCAATATTTTAGAAATAGGTCTTGGATTGCCAATAAAATGAAATCTCAATAATTCTTGACTATCCCCTAAATAGTTGAGGGAAAACTAATATAAATATCTATTAATGTCAAACCCTAGGCAATAGAAGCCTATTAATCTAGAACAGTGTTTAAAGAATGCAAATGCTAGAAAACCTATCATCTCTCTTTACATATCCAGCTGTCACAAATCTATGCTAATATATTTTCTCACTTTTAATTTCTTGCCTGTCTTACAATAAATATAATCCAGACCCTTGTATTTTCCTGTAGATATTGGTAAATTCTTTTCACAGCAAAAAAGCAAAAGCACTCTTCTCATTTTAGATCTGGCATGGATATCATCTACTTAGTAGTAAGTACACTATCCCTAAGGGGAAAGCATAAACTACACCATCATACCAATTAATCTTATGGATTTTCTGGCTGGATATACTTTTTCTCTCTTTCTATTCTTAAGACATTTCTCACCTTGAATTCACCTTTATTCCCTGACCTAGTATTTCCAGTCATCGTCTGTATTTTGCACCCTAGTAGGTGACACTAAAATCTATAAGAAAAATGTGTAGAACAATTGTGCTTTCAGTGTTAATCTGCTTTTAATGGAGTATTTGCTCTTAGCAGTCTGAAACTGTCTCCTTGGCTTGATGTCCTTTTAATCTAATGCATCTGGAGAAATGGAAAAAAAACTCAATTCATTTGTTTTGTAAATGGATAAAGCATTCCTTGCTCATCTTCTCTGTAGATGCATTGGAGTGGATTTTATTTATTTCAAGTCAGCGTTGTGGTAATTCCTAAGTTCCAAAATTTATCTAACTGTTTGGATAATATTATTACCTGGCCCTTTTGTAAAGCTCCTTTGCTCACTCCAAAAGTACCATTTCTGTCCACTTTCATGAAGCAGGATTTTCCTTGGGCATTTTCTGAAATGGACATTTTTGTTTTTAACTGAAGTTGCATGAGTCATTTTTTGTGAAATATCATTTTAAATCAAAGTTAACCTTTAATTGCAATCCAACAAACATTGTCTCAGTTACCATTGCCTTTCAGGATCTTACCTGCATTTTTTTGGCTCAGCTCAACATAGTGTGAGCAACTGTCATAGGATAGATTACTGCACATGGATAATCCATTTTGTAAGAGTAGAGAAATTTCTGAGTGTCTTATTCAGAACAACCTTGCTTCTCCAGTTGTTCTGAATGCTGAAATTCTAAAACACTGGCTGGAATTTCTAAATAGATAAGGAATCTTATGGTAAAACAGCATTAGCAAAAAAAATACTGTTTTATTTAGCATGTAACTAGATATTTACAGGCTAAATCAGAATGCCAAATGACTTCTGAGCTGGTGACACCCTGGATAATCTGGATTTGCCAATACATGACTAATTATCCAGTACAAACTGTGCTTACCTAATTTTTCAGCTGTATAGGGTTTTTCCACATTAAGTCTTTTCTACATTTTTTCTATTTGAAGTTCTCTGGACAAGCAGCTGTGCATAGCAGGATGCTGACTTGGTTCAGCAGGAGTGATTTATAAAGGTATTGTACAAAGACACAAACGTCAGGGCCCTTATTCAATTTTTACACGACTTTTTCTCAGACAGATTCCTTTTATAATTGCTGCATACTTTTTAAATATTTATCTGAAAGCATATTCATTAACTGAATTTTGTGTTATTCTTCATACAAAACATATCCCAAGTAACCCCAAAATATTTAAACACTTACAGACGCGAATAGTCCCATTGGTTGTTATTTTATCTCGCTGACTCCACTGCACTCCTGCTTTAAAACACCACATTTCAGAGGACCTCTCTTAAGTCAGATGTTTAAGTACCTTCCTGATGTACAGCCTACTTCTGTCCTTGTTACATGACTTGGTTCTGGTTTTTAATCTTCTGGTTTTAATTCTGGTTTTCTTCTGTTTTTTAATTCTTTTGTTTTTTAATCTTCTGGTTTTAATTCTGGTTTTCTTCTGTTTTTTAATTCTTTTGTTTTTTAATCTTCTGGTTTTAATTCTTCTGGTTTTTAATCCATAGTAATTCTTTTACTGCCAACCTATATGTTGGAGATGAATTGCTAATTATCATTTCTCATCTCCTTTTCATAAAAAAAAATCATTGATGCCACCACTCTGGGATCATTTTTAAAGACAAGTTGCTCTAAACTGGTGTGTTTAACAACCAGCACAGTGGCACTTACCCTTAACTAAGCTATTGCACCATTTTGAGTCACAGTTTCATACAACTTTAACAAAAAAAAATCAGTTTCAAAAATGGCAAGATGAGAAATAAAGTAGTGAATTTATTTTAAAAAAGGAAAGAACAGGCAATGAAAATAATATATATGACTATATATTTACAAATAACTTGTCCCTTTCAACTGTTTCTTAGTGAAAAATTTTGCATTTTCATCCCTTGCTTGCAGTACCCAGGACCTGCTAAAATGAGGAAGGAATTAAGCCAAGTACTTTCTGATGCTAGCAAGATTTCCTTGAAATGGAAATTCTTGGAAGAACATAGGTATGGGCTTATATAACTATGCTTTATGCTGAAATGGAGGAGTTTTGAACTTGATACCTCTTTAGATGTCCTGTTATCATGTTCCCAGGACATCCAGACACAAGGTTAGGATCTATGAAGCAAGACCAGATGCTCAAGGGACAGACATGCTCCAGGCTGTGAAGGGGACAGATTTTCTCAATGTGTTTTGCTGTCCTATTGCCCAATCCACTGTGTATTGCAGAGCCCACTCTCAGCTGCCAAAATGTCTCCGTTGACTGAGACAAACTTGGGAGCCCATCTGTGAAGTCTATTCCCAGCACTAGGCATCTATATTTAGGGACTGTCACACTTATGAGTGTAGAAAAATCTGGGGGGGTTTGCTTTTTTATTTTTAATGTTGGTCAGGTGGATCAGCAATTTACCTTAACTTTTTAGCCAGGTTGAATAGATATTCCTCTATCTTAAAAAATAAAGGGATATTTAAGTACTGTTTCCTTTCATTGCTAAAATCCTGTTCCAAGGAATTTGGAAAAAATTATATATAAATTTCTGGGACTCAATCAAAATTTCTCAGTTGTTCTTTAATTTCTCCAACATATGCCTGGTTTTAACATTCTTTAGAATAATTTTTAACCATTTGAGGCAGTCCTTTTCAAGCTGGCAAACATAGAAATAAGAAAGATAAAAAGTTATGGATCTTTCACTGAAATGAAAGGCACTTTCCATCTTCCCAAAACCTGTCTGTCAACACAGAAGAAATATGCGAAAAATGTGAGACAAACAAGCCATATGTTTTGCTTTTCATGCATCTGGCAAAAATGTGATTTCTTTTGCCATGTTTCTCCTGTGATGAGAATTTATTTCACAAAACTGACATCACATGTTTCCTCTCATTTCTTTGTGAGTCCTTATATTTACCTAAATCTGTTATGTCACTGTCCTTTTTTTTTGGTGTCCTAGGTGCAATGTCTCTAAGGTCAGCAGAAAATTTTACTGGTTCATGACATTGGTAAAATTGCAGGACAGTCTTTAATCCAGTGGAAAATGGATCTAAGGGCTGAAATTGCAAGAAAAATACTATTATAGCTTAATAGGGTAGTTTATTAAAAATCTAGGTGTTGCTCTTCATCATGATGAGGCTTTCAGGATATCTAGTTGAAAGATGTTTACTGGTTCAGTAAAAAAATTTTGAGGACAGTGCAAAATCATTGGCTTAATTCTTCTGTTTATGATATGAGAGTTTAAAATGGATAACAGTAGTGGTCTCTACTGGTCTTGAAATATAATAAAATATAATATCTCCAAGAATCCTTCGGAAAAAATTAGATCCTGCCTGATCATCTTAAATTGCTACTTCTTATCTGAAATGTAGGAATCACATTTTTATTTACATACTAAAGTACCAACCTATTAATTCCCTCATTTTTCTCTTTCATAGCTGTGATATCACATTCATTTGTTATTCTTTCTAGTTTCAGTGCTCAGTGTCCTCAGGCATAAAATTTATTTCACTTTGTTCTATTCCACTTTTGTGGCTCAAACCGAGATTGAACTCAGCCCACACAGTCAATCACTCATCCTCCTCTGGTGCAATGGGAGAGAGAATCAGAAGAATAAGTGTGAAAAGTTGTGAGTTGAGACAAAGACAGTTCAACAGGTGGAGGTTTTCCAAGAAAAGCAAAGCAAAGCAAAGCAAAGCAAAGCAAAGCAAAGCAAAGCAAAGCAAAGCAAAGCAAAGCAACGAATTCATTCCCCACTTTCCATGGGCAGGCAGGTGCTCAGCCTTCCCCAGGAAAGCAGGGCTCTATTATCCCGTGTAATTATGACTTGGAAAGACAAATGATGTAACTCTGAACTCTTCTTCTTTTCCCACCAGCTTTATATGTTAAACACAAATCCATATGGTCAGGAACACGCCTTTGGTCAGTCAGGGTCAGCTGTCCAGGCTGTGTCCCCCCAGCTCTTCATGCACCTCCAACTTACTTGCAGGTGGGCTGAGGTGAGGAGCAGAAAAGGCCTTGGCAGGGTGTAAGCTCTCCTCAGCAATAACAAAAACACCTGTTTCTTGTACAAATCCAAAACATAGACCCATACAATTAAAGTGGTGGTACACAACTTAAAAAAAATATTTTATTAGTCTTTATTCCTTGAATAGAATCCAAAACACATCACTAAGACTAAATATATAGTCATTTTATTTAAATGTAAATTAATAATTACAGTTATAGTAATTATATAGAGAGTAACTCTACATGGCAAAGCAAGTTATAGTAGTTTTTTGGATTCAGTTAGATGGATAACTTTAGAACTCAGCCATGATATTGCTACGCTCTTCTTACAAACTCCTATTACCCGGTTCTATATCATCTGTTCATACCATATGCTTGCAAAACATTCATAGTTCAGAAATTTTAGGTTGACTACCTCTGAATTGAGCATGTTTGCAAATATTTGTAAGACAGAAACTTAATTTTAAATGCTAAAATTTTCACACTTTGGAGCTTTCTTCCTTCAGAGCAAAAGCTTCTGGGCACTCAATCAAAAAATTAACTAAAACAACATTTTTAACATTGTTGTAGCCCAAATAAAGCAAGAAAAGAGAAAATTAAAGATGCACATAAGGAAATAAACTGGTTTTGTTGCCTAAAGTGACACCACATGTGGAGGATGAAATAGCTCAAACAGAGATTTCTTTCTGTTTCCAGTTCCTCTGTATATCATCTACGCATTTGCCACACACCAGCAACGGCCCACAATTTTGGCAGACATAATTGCCAGACTATTTGGTGGAATCCTGAGGGCTCAACTCAAAATGAAAGCACTTTTATTTCACAGAATATCAACAGGCAGAAAGTGGTGTAAAGGGCTCAATTCTCAGTTATAATAAAACGGCATAGTCTCATTGATTTCAAAGGAGGTGTGACAGTTTATGCCAGAAGAAAATGTAACTCATTATTAATAATGAAAATGCAATTATAAACTCCAGAACAATATTCTGTAAATTTACTGATTTCTGATAGAAGTCTAGTATGTCATTTAAACGAAAGCCTTCAAAACTTCATGCTGATACACCTGAGACCTATATCCTTAGGATACAAAAATTTTCTTTGATAATATAATGAGTTGGAACAGCTAAAATGGGAAGAAATGCATTGAATATCTGAAAATCTGAATATATCTGAGTATGTGAAAATCTGAAAAGAGCATTGAATTCATAAACTAGCAACACTGAATCACTAAGTTAATGCTTGCTATAAATAAACTCATCTTGATAATTCATGCTGAAGGAAATGATTATTTTTTTTCCTACCAACTCATAGAATCATAGTCTCATCAAGGATAGAAAAGATCTCTAAGACCATTAAGTCCAATCATTAACCCTGCTCTGACGTGTTCACCACTGAACTAGGTCTCCAAGGGCCACATTCACATGCCTTTTGTACACTTCCAGGGATCACTATTTCCCTGGTCAGCCTATTCCAATGTCTGACCATCCTTCCAGTGAATAAATTTTTTCCTAATATCCATTCTAAATCTCCCCTGGCACAATCTGAGTCCACTTCCTCTCTTTCTGTCACTTGTAACCTGGGAGAAGAGACTGATACCCATAGGGAGAGTTCATTCACTCCTGAAAGAAATGGGGAAATTACCCTACTTTTTTGCATCAGTCATGGTGAGATTGGAGATGTCTGGCTAAGCTTTATATCTGGTTTGTTCACAGCCACATTTTGAGGAAGTGACTGTAAACTTAGATGAAAGAACAATCTCAGTGATCCCAGGTGCATATCATTAAGTTATAGACAAATGGGTCTCCAAATTGACTTGGGAAGAGAAAAAATATTTCAGTCATTAATATTACTCCCAATTATCTTCCCTACTTTTCAATATTGTAATTATACTTTTTATGAAATTAGTGTGCTATTTACTGCACTTATAATCTTGGTTTTAATTTGCCTTACATATTTGTTATTATAATTAAAAAACTGTACAATCAATCAATTCATATTGCAAGATACCCACAGACCATAATCAAAACTTGGACCACATATAATCATGTAAAATGTAGCAATTGTACTGGAATTGACAGCATGCATCAGATTTGAAATGCAGATCTACTAGCTTGAGATAAGGTTGGCTGGTATAAAATATCTTCTGTACTACGTAAAAATATATAGTTTGCTACTTCTCCCCCTTAAATTCAGCAGAAAATAACCACAAGGGTTATAAAGTGTACATCTGAGCCATTTGTTCACATCTGGGCCTTGTCCTGCAGAGTGTTTTGGGTATACACAACTGCCCAGGCTTGTTTTCATTATATTTATTTTGGAAAACCAATCCTCCATCATGGCAGTGTTGCAGGAGAACCAGAACAGTAATTCCACCCTGAGCTCAATATTCTGGAAACCAGGTGGTTTAGAATTTCTATGAATTCAAATTTGTACTTCCATTAGTTTGATCATATTTAACACTGACATGTCTTTGTTTTCTCTATTTCTATCTCAGTAAATGCTGACACTGCCCATCATTTGTGAACCTCCTTAGTGAACACATTACAATTCTAATATGAACACTTAACTATATTGGTTTTACCAATAGCCTGCCATGTGGACTCTAAGCAGTAAATAGCAAAAAAGGAGTGATGTTTTCTGCAGCCCAGTACATCTGGCACTCATGTATTCACAGCACCTTTAAACATGTCGGTCTGATTTTTCTGAAGCTTGCAAAGATATTTACAGTTTCAAATTTTTGCAATACTTTCCAAATGGATCATATATATGTATTTAGTAATTGATAGGAATGGCACTTGGCGTCCTTTTCTTGGACAAGCAAAGATGCAGAGACTTTAAAAATAAATTCAGCCTGCAGGAAAATGCTGTGAATGTGGGATACTTGGAAATATCTTTCTAAAGCAGATTTAGCTATTAAATTTCGGAGATGGCATGTTGGAATGTCAGATGGGAAAAGTGGTTTCGTCACCATCCTACAAGGGTGGGCAATGCATTGTAGGCTTCTAATATTAACCAGATTTACTTTCTGTGGAGGTTAGTCTCCTGGAGTATTGCCTAGAATGGTTTGCTTTGCTGACTGGGTGAAACAGGACAAAAGCAAATTTCACACCTCAGCCTTACTACAAAAAACCATGAGCTACACGGTAAGTGTGAACAAAAGATATGAAATAGCATGATTTCTTTCAGGATTTGCTTTGTGGGCTTTTTCCTCTCAAGAAAATCTAAGCACCATTGAGAAGGGAAAGAGTGCTAGAGAGTAGTTTTGCATAAAAGCTGGAGGGTTTTTGGAAAATAAACACAGGAAAATAAACCATACCTCCACATAGGAGGTATGGTTTTCTTCTTAGTGTTTCTCAGTCCACTTCCATTATAACATTCTGGGAGTAGGTTTACCAATGTCTAAAATATTTTTTATTGCTCCTTTTACTTTTAACACTTTAACTATCTCAATGGTTTGTTCCCTTTGTTATCTGAGACAGTGAATTGAATAGGCAGATGCAATGTGCAAATATTCTTCAAGCTCTAAACTGAGGAATAAAATATGAGTTAATCTCACCAAAGCCATAACTAAACTAGAAAGGTTTGCTGCTCTTTTAAGAAAAGTTGAAAGAGTCAAGAAAATTCATGTAGTTAATTTTCTCATCAAGGAAAATTATAAATAACAATTACTTTAAGGTCAGAAATTTTTTACCTTCATCAATCTAAAAATGGTTTTTATATAGTGCCTGTCTTAAATTATTGTCTAAAAATTTTCATAGTTTTGTATTGGAAGAGGGTGGTTCTTTGGATGTTTGGGTGGATTTTTTTTGTTTGTTTGGTTTTTTTTTAATATTACTTTTGTCAAGTTTCTCTGCATTTTTAACAAAATTACAAAGGAGGAGACAAGCTTGCAGCAGGGGTGCTGAACTCAATAACAATAAGTAGTGCTAGAATATGGAGATTCTCCAAAAATTTCCTCTATTCAAGTGTTGATTGGTGGCAAGGATTATGAAGAAAATATGGTAAAAGTTATTTTATGTATTGTATTTTTCTCTCATTAAAATATATGTTGAATAAATCTTTATTATGCAATGATGTGGTTTTGTTTCAAGGAGTCATATTTACATTCACCTAATGGGGTTTTGGTGACTTGCTTGGAATAACAAGAAACACATTTTAGAAACTCTGTCATCAAATATGACTTTCCTTGCTTGAATAGAAAACTTCCCTGTCTGCCATCTCCTCTTCATCAAGCTGCTGGTGGCTTAAGATGCAATTTTTTTGTGCAATCTACATTCAGGAGTATTGACATATCTTGCACTTAGTAAAAAAATATTATTAAATCTCCTGGAAGAAATAGAATATGTATGACCGCTATTATTCCTCCTGTTTAAATCAAAACAAAATTAAATAGAGCAATCAAAACTCAGAGTGTCTTCTTGCAATGAAGAGAGGTTGAAATTTATGCTCCTTTTTTCCAGACTCTGAATTAAAGCTCATCTTGGGTTGGTGCCAGTTCCCTAAAGAATAGAAGCAATTCAGAGATATTCTCAATTTAATGCTTCTTATTTCCTCATCTGCAGGGATTTCTCAGTATACAAAATCTTGGTTATCTGGTTTTATCTGAGGGGTTCTTTGAGGAATCTCTCTTCCTGTGATACACTTTGGATATTTGGATAATTCTCAGAAAGACATTATTGCCTGCTTAGGCTCTTTAGCCAAACTTTATGTAAAAATATCCTGTATAGGTGAACCAGTCTTTGTCATAGGCGTGATTTAGTCAGTTGATTTTTGAGCACTTCCAGTCCTGCACTGGGTACTGCAAACACTCCATGTGTCCTTTCTTTCTTGCCTTGGGTCACTAAATAATATTGTTGCTAAGGAATGCACACACACACACACACATACATGTGTATATAAAAAGGTACTACTACCTACAAATGTTGCTAGTGCTGTTATTTGTTTGTTTCTGTTCACGTGTTACATTGTAGTAAGAAAAATAACTGGGTCAGGTGAAGCTCCCTGGGTAGAAAAATTTTTCCTTCCTTGGAAATTATTTAGTTCATTCAGAGGGTACAAGATTTCAGAGACTGCAATCTGGCCAGCAAGGAGACAAATATCATAGAAAGGTCCCCACACAACTGAGTGGAAGGGCTTGCTGAGAGGAGCAACAGGCAGAGACAACCAGGGATCAGAAATGAGGAAAGAAAACATCCCCAGGGCCAGAAAGAACTTCACCAATTTGCTGCAACTCAAAGCTACTGAGCTGGCCAGAAGCTGAGAGCATCCCTGCAGAGGCACTGTGGAGAGCTGTACATAAACCCTTTTTTCTGTTCTGAGTTGTGATGAGCTGTATTTACAGAGTTGTCCTAACCTGTATTCTAATTAAATCTGGCTTTCTTCAGGTTAAAAGTCTTCTTCCCCACTGTCTATACAGATCTGTCTCAAAGCATTACCTGACTTCAAGTACTTTCAAAATGTCAGAGGCTCTTATTGTAAAGCTCTGACAGAGTTTTTGTGCAAGAATGAACTTCAGGCTGTACAGGCTTGTATATATGTGTTTATTTATGCATATATATGTGAGACATTGTGCAACATTCAGTCTAACTTTGGTGAGTTCCCTTGGTTGCAGTTTCTCTGCAACAACAGAACCTTCAATGCAGACCAGCTTACTCTGCTTTTTTTTAAGACCTGCCTTATCTGCCCAGCTATGATTTAAATGCAACCATGCACTTTTTTTTTTTAATACACAAATCTACAGATGAGAAGACACTATCACTGTATTAGAAATATTGTCTTTTGCTGTCCTATATTTTCACACTAAGCAGTGCAACCACAGTTTCACATACATAATGGAGTTTGGGGATTTTTTAGTTTTTGGATGGTTCTACAAGAAAGCACCCTGTGGAACTGCACTCACAAAACTGAGCCACATGTAACCAAGTACAGAATTTTCAATGCAGTCAATCCTCACAATTCTAATTCCTTAATGATATTTTGTATTTATAATGTCATAGTAGCAGGGGGTGGTAGTAATGAGTGACTATTACATAAATGATCTATTTATCTGGTTTGAATTTTGCTTTAACTATTTGTTCACAGTAAATCAAGGATTCTTAGACAACCTCATTCAATATGCTTGGGAGGAGAGCCAGATTTGACCACGCTTACTCACTGGGAAGTAGGGACAGCCCAATTAACTCTTTGAAAACAGTGGTATTAGTTGTCCGGGAAGGGACAACTAATGCTTTAGGAGTGGCAGAGGTCTATAGAATCCAGCTCTATAAGAATAACAAATGAGAACTTGGAATGGGATTTTAAGGGTACAAAAAAGCTGATTTCTGATCAAATCACCTAAATTCCTTTCATATTAATCAAAAAACCCAAAAAACTCAACATATCCAAGCACTGGTTTAACTTTTTCTACAATAGAAATCTATGTCTCTGAAAAATCTTGCTCTGTTATAAAGGAAGGATAACCAGATCATTCTTAAATATCAAACCACAGATGGCTAAAACTTGAAGTACATCCTACCCTAAGATACACATCCATGGGACTGAAGCACTCATTGGAGATTTGAAAGTTGGTTACAAAGAGGGCAGCAACAGCTACAGGAGGACTTAGATAAAAATTGTTACATCCTCCCTGTTTTGTATTGATATTTTTAGTTCATGAACATATATAACATTGAAATGCTGTACAGATATATCAGATCAAATATTTTGAAAGAAAATGCCTGCAGTCACTTCTGTACCCCTTCCTCTAAATTAGCATCTGTGACCCAGCTGCATAAGCAGTTTTCTGGCCAGGATTGAAGACTCCTTCCCATTACCCCATTGTAATTTTTGTGGAGCACAGCCATTTAGCATGGGCTGTACTTCTTCTGCAAGAGCTGGGCCCAAGGCCTCTGACAAATTTTGCATTTGCAATTGATTTGCTCCCTCCTGGGCTTGAGAATAAAAAGCAAGGAATAATGCCTCAAAATCAGACTTTTCATGATGAAATAATAAGGATTGGATAAACTGACAGCTTTTCTTTATAATGCTCATTAAGTTAGACATTGTTTTGCTTTTTTATTGAAAAACTCATTTGCAAGGACTGTAGTCAGAAGAAAAAGAACTGGATGAGATGGATAAGTATAGTCAAACTGTTGCATTATCATCAGATGAAGGAACCAAGCATCTCTCCCAAACAACACAGAAAAATAATTTTTATAATGGAGATAGAAATTCTTTTCATTGAAACTCCAGCTGTTTTGTTGGACTCATGCTCTAGAAAATATCAGTTAAACTTTGTTCTTTCTTTTGGAAATGAAATTAAAGTTACTTTCAATCTTAATGTTTCACAGCCTTTTGAAATGAAACAAACAATAAACTCTAACGTCCCATGGACTAATTGTGAAATGAAAACCCCATGGCACTTTTAGGAAGAATAGGTGAGTTAGTTCCAGTGTGGTTTTGACAATTATATGCTCTCTGGTTTCAGCTAACTTAACATTCAGCTACAAAAAATATTTTCTTCACTTTCTTCAAACTGCCATGCCACGCTTCTGCTTGCTACTGAACAATATCTGCCAAGGCCAGACAAGAGGGAAGAAATAAGATAAGCAAAACTTTCTGAAATATGCATGCTGCTAAGAACCCTATTTCTGGAATTTTCACTTTCTTTTAGTAATTTTGTACATTGTGTGTATAATATAAGTTTATAATCAAAGTATTGGAACATTATTATGAGGATCATGTGGTGCTTATTAGCAAGGAATAAAACTGACTAAAAACTAGATTTTTATCTACTCTAGCTCTTTATAAAGGTAGGAGCCTTAAGGAACTATTTTATCAGAAGTGTTATGTAGTTCAACAGCCTGTGTCTAAGAAAGAACCAATCAGTCTATTTCTGAGGGAGGCATGAGTAAATATTTTGTACATTAATATCAATTAGATAGGTATCAGATATTATTTTAAAACATATTGATATTATTATTAATTTTCTTTGTGTAGGTTTCAGTTGTCTCAGATGAATAGCAAAAAACAAATACAAAACCAAAAACCATTATATAAAGAAGAAATATTAGCTAGGTTAATCTGGCAAAAAAATCAAGTGAATGGGAAGAGTGTCTGAGTTAAGCCCTTTCAAGGAAATATTGTGACCTTCATCATAGGTGGGGTGGTAAAATCTGCTGGAAGACACATGCTGCAGATATCCTCTGCATTCCTTTTACAGCCATGGACTCTAGAGAATTTGTTACTACATCGTTACAAGTCATATTTTACATTGGAAATATTTATAATTTTATTTTATTGAAGCTTAATCTTCAGGTAGGACACTCGGACATTTTTATCCGCCTCCATTTTCACAGCCTTGTGTACACAGACTACGCCTTCAGGGCAAGTTTTATTGTGCCAGTGTAACATATGTTCCCAATAGGTAAGTGACACATGAAAGGAAAGGAATGTGATTTAATGTTTCAATTTTACTGCTCGCAATTTAACATATGGCAGTGAAGAAGATACAATCAATAAAGCTACATGAATGTGAAAGCACACAATAAAAGATACCTCAGAAGGAAGGTATGATTTAAAGATTTATTGAATCTAACTAGTCAAATAATTCAACACAAAAATTGTATTTATGGTCTTGGGCTCATTTGTTATTGGCGGCTTGCTAGCGCGCAGTTAATGATTTTGCAAACTTCTTCCAGAAACTGGGTGCATATTTTGTACTTCCCCTATTTCCATTTCACATACATAAAGAAATTGTAACCCAAATCAACAATGTACTACCACAATTGATTTTGTTCCTGCAGGAGGTTAAAATTTTCATTTTCTCATTTTGTAACCTCTTTCAACATTCATTGATTTTCCTGATCTTCTCTTCTTTCTCCTCTAAATCTCCCTCACACTATCCAAGAATTCTTTCATCAGTTTTGGACAAAAACTGTCCAAGAAAATCATGTTTCCATTTCTACATTAGTTATAAATTGCAAAGACCTTTTGGAAAAAAAAAAAAAAAAAAAAAAAAAAAAAAAAAAAACCAAATTGAGATATAGAAGCAGATACAAGAAATAAACCCCCCTTGTTCAAACAAAGAACAAATGAAAACATTAATCTGATTTTGCAAACATCTCTGGTTTTACTGAAAAGATACAAAGAAAATTTAAGTTTCTAATGAGTTTTGTAAAAAAATCTAAATTTTTTTTCAAAAGTAGAATATCCCTTTTTTTCAGAATAAGCATCTTGGTGAGAAACAGTTTTATTAATAAGGGAAAAAGAAAGAAGATCTTGAATTTTTCTTCTTTAGGTTGCAGAGAAGTTAGATGTTGGTTCTGAATCCCTTGTTTGCTTTCATTCATAAGTTTACTAAGTTTTACTGAGGACAGCATTTACTGTACACTATTAAAGCACATTCAGAAGTTACATCTCCTACAATATTCCACACAATTAATCTGGTTACAATGAACTGAACATAAACTGATTGTGACAGGGAGCTGTTAAGAGAGTATATTTTAAAAGGTAACCCAAAATTTCACTGTGCTTTCCCTTCCTTTCTGTAATAAATTTTTATTTTGTGGAAGGAGAGATATTTGCTGCTCCATTTTCTCCTCTATTTATTTTATTAATCTTATTTTAGCATGCTTACATGAATGTTTGGTACACACTGTTTCTCATGGTAAGAGCTTTGGAGAACACGCATAGGTGGTTCAATGACCATATCATAGCCATACCTGAACAGGTAGCAGCATTTTATGGGAAACCAACACAGTGCCAGCCAGATTTCAGATTTATGGGTCTACTTCTCCAGCTGCATCAGTTTATAGGAGGTTTATATGCCTACATTGCCTGTCTCTTGGTGCTGAACATAGCTTGAGGCCAGTCTTAATTGCCTTTCTCTCTAACATCAGCCTCCATGAATCTTCTTCATTAACATTTTCCCCAACCCACTTCCAAAAGCCTAGAAACTGCTAGTTTTCCACCTTTCAGTCATGTAAACATTAGAAAAAACTGTTCCTAAATCACATTAGGGTCTTGGCATATGTGGAATTTATATATGAAATAGGCATTGAAAATGCACGTAACTATTCTAACAATTCTAGAGTTTCTTCATGCTTGGTATAACCTGAATCTATGCAGGTATATCACTGTGATCCCTGAGTGCCTGTAAATGTCTCTCCCATGACTGTGTAGAGCACATGGTACCTATTTGCTTTGTTGTCACATTTTATGGTTCATGAAGCTCCTTAGGATATGTCTTGCAATAAAAGTTCTGTTTAAGAGATGATTGTAATTTTATATGTATGAATGTGCATATATACGCACACAGAGGAAGAGAGAGGAAAGACATTTGTTAGACATCATCTGCATTCATGTGTACAGTCCCTGTCATAATGGCACTAAGGATTATCCAAAACATTTGTAAAATCTGTGGGAGAATGGCATAACTGTCAGGAATTTCCATGAGGTTCCTATTGCTGCATATCACTTCCTCTCTGTCTTTTGGCTTTGGTTGACACAAAGACTGCTGGTTTCATTCATCCTCTTCTATCTTTTAAATCCTGCTTTGTTTACCCTTGACACAGTGGTGGGAGGTAAGACATGAAATATATTCAGCACCAAGAGACAGTCATAGGCATATACACCTCCCATAAACTGATGCAGCTGGAGAGCTAGACCCATAAAACTTCACTGTGTGGGTGCCATATGGAAAAAGATTCCATAATCTGTGAATCATTTGATTTGTATTAAAATTGTAAATATATATCTTCTACACTTATCTGTAGAAATGAAAATTCCTTAAAATGTAGCAATATTTGTTTAAAATTTGTTTTCAAGCTGGCCACTCATGTTTCAGGCAACCATAGAAGACCAGAGTGAAACTTTAATCAAATAAAGGCAATTTACATTTGCACAAAAAAAGATGCCCAGTAGATTTCTGGAAAAATCCCATGTGAGACGTTTTCTGTCACCATATATCTACATCATTCTCTGCCAAGCTTAATCATCCAGCTATTGGCTAAAAATAAGTCCACTGCACCATGGTAACTGCCTAGCGTTGCAAATAATGTTGCCTTTGAGATCTTAAAAGGTCAGCAGCAAAAAACACTGGGCCTTCTTCACCATGATATAATTAAAACAAAATCATTGGCTTATTTGGGATAAGAAAAGAACCTTCTCTCTCTCTCTTACTCTAAATAAATTGGGAAGCCTTCTTTCAGCAGCTTATTGTACTTATGTACATATCTTTGAATAGTGCTTTCCCCAAAATTATGAGTTTGACTGAAAGTCTGACCCAACCTCACATGCTGGGAACCTGAAACAGCAAATGTAAAGAATTAACTGTTTGATTACAAACATTCTTCCATGCCTGACCTTATAAGACATATCAAGGAAAATGACAGAAAAACAAACCCCTCAGTAGTTTAGTCACCAGCTCTGAAATGCTGACTGCCTGATAGTTGCCATGAAAATGCCCAGGCTGCCCAACCAAAAAGCACCTCAACTATTCAACACATGTGACCAAAGCCACAGCTATGGAAAACAGCTTTACAGAAATTCTTTTCAGTACCTTCCCCTTTCCACAGCCCTTGCCAGCCTTCTACACAGTAGGATCCCTGGAAATAAGTTCCAAACCCTCTCCTTCTTGACACATCCTTGATGAACAGCTGTAACTCCTTAAGGACTGATTGCAGCTGCCTTGAGCTGCACCACCAAAATAATCCAAAAAGGCAGCAAAAACTGGAAATGTGTTATTTGGTACATGGTTAGTGGTCTTTGTGCATCAGCTAGATGGGTGGCTTCCAGTTTGTATTGCCAAGGCTGCTGGAAATCATGCACGAAACACAAGTCCGATTCTTTTTTCACTATTTTCTCTCCAGAGTTATTTCTGGGCAAGGAAAAAGAGAAGAGACCAAACAAGTGTGTAATGCTCCCTTCCCTTCCTTCTTGGTTAAATTCTTTTTTGATATTATTCCTAAAATTTTACTGTCCTCAAGGGAGCTCTGACTTCATCCAGGAGCTCAGGTAGGACACACTTATAAGAGTTCTGGGCTGTTTCATGATATTCGAGGAAGTTAAGATACAGAGAGTAGAACAGGCCCTTTAAGATTGCTTTCTGGCTAGGCCAACTAGTAGGCAGGTGAGAAATTGGTTATTTCAGCTGAGAAGAGTACTTTATGAGCAACACCTGTATTCTTTCCAGCTCCTGAGGTAGCTCAAAGAGGACGATGCATGACTGTGTTGGTATATCCCACATCAGATTATGTTCTGATTTGAATTTCTGGTGAAGGAGAGCTTGGCTGTAGGTAACACAGCTGCCCTGAGCTCAGCTTAGCAGTGTATGCAGGCAGGCTTAAACCTGCACACAGAGTTTTATGAAATTCTGAGTTGGCTGGTTGTTCCCTGTGAGGCCTACAGCAATTCCTACCACCAACATTGTGAGGAAATAAAAGACAACTGTGTGAAGAAAAAAAAAAAGATAAAAGCTATTTGTAAAAAACAATGCCCCACAGTGTGCTATTCATGGCACAAAATCATCCATCTGGGAAACCTTTGCATGATTATTACTTGAAAACATTCTTCCTATCTGATCAAGTGTTTCTTAGGAATTTCTTCATAGACTGGGGTCATAAGACAGTTTCAGAGAGACATGATGCTGCCTGGTGCTCAGCATGGCAGCTCCAGCCCAGAGAAATTATTGGCTCTCAGCACAGGCAGCTCCTTTGTTAACACATGAAAAGTATCTGAATTTCTACAGTTTCTTTTACCCTTTCCTTTCTGGCAAGAGCACAAAATTATTGTGTAATTCCACTTTTCTCTTTAAATTCAAGCAATAAAAAATGTCTCACTGTATATGGTTAATTTTCTCTTTAGTTGCTGAAATGTTTATTCCTAAACATCCTTTCAAGTAATTCTTTAGCAGGTTCAAGTGGGAGTAAAAAATATCTAGTGCTAGTTCTTGAGAGTGTAAGTGCTTCCAAAACATAAGTTACCTACAAGCCAGTACTAAGAAATAAGAAGACAACAGGGTATTTTTTTGAATTTTGCTTTGGGGGTAGGTTCTTTGGAGTTTTCATAACAGAAATGGAAGGACACATTTGAGTTTTTTGTTTTATACGCAGAGATATTTCTTGGTATATTTGGGGAAAGGTTAGTTGGAAGATGATAAATTTTTCACTTTTGTTAACTAGGAATAGTACTTTTTCTTTGCTTTGTTTTCACTAAGCTATGAGCATGAGGTGTTAAAATTTACCAAACAGTGAAGTAAATTAAAATAGACTTGTAATTTGTCATCATCACAAAACTAATATGCCACAAAACTAAGTTCAGGCTTTCTTCAGGATCAGTATGGCAGAAGCACAAACCTACGAGGATCATTGACGTGTAAAAGTGCAGTGACATTTTAAAAATGTGCACTGACTTTTCAAGAATACCCATGCAGAGTGACTAGGAAAGAAACAGATTTGTCTGTTAGGGTCCTGTGAACCAGCCTTTCAGATAGGTAGTGGATGCTGGATTTAGGCACAGGCTCACATACTTCATTTACAAATCAGTAATTTTGCTTGTTAAGCTGAAGGCAAGTAAAAAATATTTTTGCTGCATTTGGGTTGAAAGATGAAAGTATCTTGATTAACTATGCATCTACCTTCAGTACCAAACAGAAATGACTTCTTCTCACCATATATAACACCTTTCAGAAAAGAAAATCACAGTGGTCTGCAAAACCAGCAGATCTTCATAATACTTCAAAGAGTTCTTTCATAAGAAACACTATTTTCTCTATTTTACACGTGGAAAACCAAAGCAAATAATAGCTACAGTCAATCTTTTCAGCCATTAATTCCCTGAATTACTTCTGTTTGTCAGTCTTCAGGTCTTATTCCAGCACCTGTCAGAATAGTAGCCAAGTTCCTCCCCTGCTAACCCAAAATGTTGGGTGTATTTCAACTAGACATCTATAATTAGTACCTAAGCAAGTAGAACTCAAGTCCTCTGCGGTTATTCATCATTAAGCAATCAGGACATACTTTAAAGCACCTACATTTACATTTAGAAATCTTCTGGCAGAAGCCAAGTAAAAGAGGAAACTTTTGGGAGTGTCTCAAAATGTCTGAGCCTGCATCTCACAAGTACAAGGTCATTCTCCCTTTTGAAATAAAGGATGCAACAGTGCAGAGAATTACATAAGACAATGAATGGACCATAAGGAATGTTTGCAAGTGTTTTCAAATGAATAAATTAAAATTTGTAATCAAGGACATATTTCATAATTTGCTTTGCTACAGAACACAGTGCACAAAAAATTAAAATAATTTCTGACCTTGTACTTGAATGCTGAAATAAATTCTATTTATTTTTACTTATATTTCTATGATAACCCTCTGAGTTAAATGGTTGTTATTACATGCAGGTACATTTTTTGGCACATTTAGGCTAGAAAATCTTTTCTGATCAAAGAAACTGAGCAATGGGAGAGCTAACTAGTGGAACCAGACAGTGGAATCCAGACTGGTGCTGATACAGGTACTGATACAGACAATAATTCCTAAAAGCTGCCCTACTCTTCTTAGCATTACAATACTCATCAGAGAAAGTAAATTTTAGAGATTCCTGCAGTGAAGTCTTGTAATGTAAGTTACTATTGGTCACTTCTCTTAAATTTTATTGGAGAAATACCATTAATATTTTCATAAATGGGGTTAAGTTATTGACCTGGAAAACATCAGTTACCTCTTGTTCTACTAATTAATATCCATAGCTAAGCCTTTTTAAACCACATGAGTTATTGTATCAGTGTGTTGCTTGTTTCAAGTTGGGATACCTGGCAGATATTTTCCAATAAATATCATGGAACCATAGAAATGCTGATCTAGTCCAGCTTCCTGCTCAAAGTGGGATTATTGCCAATATTAAACTCCTGGATAAAATTTTTTTCCTCTTAAAGTTTAAGCTGAGCCTCCCAAGTTGTAATTTCTGTTGTTTGCCTCTTCCTTTGCTCTCTTCTGCTACCAATACATGTTTGTCTCCACTGTCAGTGGAACTCCTGTTCACCTCCCATTGTTTTTGTTGCTGAGTCTCCCCCTTTGGCTCTAACACTGCTGACTCTTTCCACTACTGACTTTGGTACTATAACAGTACATTTGAATAAGAAATCTCTGTGCCATCAAATTATACAGTTCTACAAATGTTTTAATATATTTCTATGGATTCTATTTCTATAACACATATTCACATACATATGTAAAATTAAGGTATATTTGTGCAAAATGTTTTTCTTACAATATTGACAGCAATTGAAATTTTAGTCTGGAGTGGTCGTTTATCCTTGCTGTTGGTGATGTCAAATACATATAGCTTTCAGTTCTTTTTTTTTTTTTTTTAATATATATTAGAACTGGAAGCCATATACAAACATAAACATGTGCATATAAACATACAGATGCTCATTCCATATGCAGTCCAGACATGCCAGGCCTTGAAATATTTTATTCAGTAAACAATTTCAGCATGAGATCTGTATATTTTTCCCTCTGACAAAGTTGCTTCCATGGCCTGAGCAAACTTTTGGCTTCACAGAAACCCATGGAAACATGTGCAACTATTTGTGACTACGGTGGGAATCATTTTCCTCTGGGCAAAGAGATTTTTGACTAGAGATGGACAACAGCCATGCAGATCAGATCCAAATAAGGATTTCAGAAGATTGAAACTTCAACTTACTGAATGTTGGATCCAGGATTTTAAATTAATGCATTATAAAGATAGGGACTGCTTATGAAATACATGTACTGATCCATCTGGATGTTATTTGCATCTGTGATTTAGTTAAGGGTCTCATTTACATTTTACATTTGAATTCAAGAAACTCTTTAAAACACTTAGCTTAGTACCACAGGGATGGAGAAATCATTCCACCAGAATAGTGTAAAAAAGGCAGAAGGCAGCAAAATTATAAAAATATTAAAATAGTTCAAGCCACTACAGCAAAGTTTTATAAAAATCAGAAAAAACTTGCTCAGAACAAAAGCCACTTATAAAACATGATGCAGTACATATTTTCTAGGTATGGTGAAAGAATTTTGAAATCTTTGAATAGTAAAATGTACATTTGTTTCGAGAAATAAGCCTAATCCTTTCCTCCAAGTTTTTCTGTGGATGAATGAAAAACATAACCTATCTAAATTTTTGGTTACTCATGAGTAGATTAATGATCTTTTTTGTTGTTGTTTTTCTGCACAAAACCAGAAATTATTGTGTGCTACAAAAACCACATTTTTGTCTGGAGTCCAAGGGCTATTTTATTAAATGCTGAAGCAGAGACTAATATATAGGGAGAATACTTTTACATGCATAAAGACTTTTTTTCCACTACAGAGGAGGAGGATGATGCCTAAATTTTCAACAGCAGAGCTTACTTTCCTTCATCATCAGAAAGATTAATATTTTTTTCCTAATTTTACAGAGGGAGTATCTAATGTCAAGAAAACCAATTACTTCTAATTACACTACAAAACTTGTCCTGTGGTTAAGTACTACTGTATCCCATATGCCATGTGATGATATTTTTAGCATTGTTCTTTAACCTTACTTATTCTCAGACACCGTCAGTAAAAAGACAGTAAACCCTTCCTTTATTATATAATTTACTGCTACAATAAAAGGTAGTAACTAATTCCTGGAGAAACTTAGCATATTAAAGGAAAATACTTTAAATCCAGTGAACCATGCATTAAAAATGTCTCCAACTTTTCAAGGAATGGCCTCAAGAATATGAAAATCACGTGGTATATCATGGCAGGACCCAGTAATTGTGCAGTTTCTCCAGGACAAATTGCCAGCTTGTGGTTTTCAGCAGCAGTTGCACATCTTACAAAGCAGCATAGTATGACTCATCAGATCCTACTGAAACCCTAGGCTAAATTGTAGCTTACCATCACAGAAATATTTCTCAGTGTAAAACGTCTGTGTTTATCCACTTTGCACATCCTGTCCTCCTTCAATCCCATGGATGTCCCTCATGGCTTAGTAGCACATTTTAACTTGCAATATGAGTTGTACACTGATCTTTGCATTCTTTCTGAGATTAAAAATATCCCCTACATAGACAACTGTCCCTTCTTATAGCTATTGCATTGTATTTACAGCATAATTTTTAGAGTATAATAATGTAATTTCATGAGTTTTCGTAAAATAAACACTGAAACAGGGAATATATAGAGATTTTTGTCTCTATACTGGGACAGACCACTATTTAAAAGAACTGAAGATTATATTTTATTTAAGATCATATGAGAGACACTGCATGAATTTAGAGCAAAATGATGATTTCTTTTCAAAAATTCTGCAATCTTTATTGTAGGAATAACACACAAAAAGAAGAGTCCAAGGAAACAAAGAAATACTAATTAGCACCGTGACCAGCAGAAACAATTTGCAATATTGGAAAAGATATACAGAACAGCAATTTTTTAAACAATTTTTTGTTGCAAAATTATTTACTTTAACAACAAAACAAAGAAAGAAACAGTCAAATAAAATTTATTAACAAGAACTCTGTATGTTAATTGCCATTTTTGTTTTATCCATGACAGTATATTGGGATAAATATAAAGAGATATAATATTTAATCAGTATGTACATCAGCACAAAGTAAGAAACTAATTTCTCAGATTTGTATTACACATAGGAAAGAAATGTGCTGTTTTTCTGCACTGGTTTTGCCCTCAAATTTTACCAGAATTGATATTGAAGAAAACCTCAAATATTGGCCTGGATATTTTTTGAAGACAAAGAAAATAAATTTATTAAACTGGAAAAAATAACATGCTTCATCAAAACCCATGAAACAGGCAGAGTGAGACCTCTAAGAAAGAAACAGCTATTTCATTTGTATGTCCATAACATTAACATCATATAATGAAAATAAATCCAATGGAACTGTATTGATAAAAAAATACAGACATGAATGTTACATCGTCTAGTCAGGGATGATTGCAACAACTTGGCCTTTAAAAAATTACCTGATTTTGTGAAGGCCAGTGAGTCCTTGACTCTTACTTGATGGAGAAAGGAATCAACCACAGCATCCAAGTTCTCTGGAGTTCTCACCTTACTCTACTTAACACACATTGAACTTGCCAGTTGATGTTGGCTTTTCTCTCATACCTCATTTGATACCAATTTCAATTTGTCTCATGCCTAAATGGACAGGTGCATGGTAGATTTCCTCTTGCATACCTTAGAAGTGATCAGTTCAATTGGTTTGTCTTGTGTATTGTATCATAGAGCACTAAAATTGTTGAAATTTGCATGACATTTACTGCTGTTAGCTTTTATGCAGTGAACAAACACAGCTGGGAAATACAGGTATGAAAAATAGGGGGGGAAACTGCAGACAAAATCAGTGGCTTAATGCTTTCTTTTCCCATTACAAGCTACACCCTGCAGGTTACAGTCATGAATGTGCAGAAAGGATATCAGCACTTCCATTTGGGGAAGTGCTGATTTGTTGCAGGGTCAGGAGGCTCTGAAGAGGGACCTGAACAGGGTGGAACAATGAGCTGAAGCCACTTGTGTGAGGTTCAACAAGACCAAATGGCTGGTCCTGCTCTTGGGTCACAACAACCCCTGGCAGCACCACAGCCTGGGATAAAGCTGGGTAAAGCTTCTCAGCAGAAAAGGACCTGGGGGTGCTGATCAACAGCAGCCAAATATGAGCCAGATGTGCCCAGGTGGCCAAGAAGGTCAGTGACATCCTGGCCTGTGTCAGCAATAGTGTAGCCAGCAGGATCAAGGCAGTGATTGTGTCCCTGTACTCACCTCAAAAGCTATGCTCAGTTTTGGGCCCCTCATGACAAGAAAGACATTGAGGTGCTGGATAGAGCCAAGAGAAGGGAAACTGAGGTGGGGAGGGGTCTGAAGTACAAGTCTGATGAGGAGCAGCTGAGAGAGCTGGGACTGTTTAGCCTGCAGAAAAGGAGGCTCAGGAAGGACCTTTTTGATATTTACAGCTATCTCAAGGAGGGTGCAGCCAGGTAGGAGGTCAATCTCTTCTCCCAAATAACAAGACAGAATGAGAGAAATTGTCTCAAGTTACACCAGGGGAGGCCTTAATTGGGTATTATGAAAAAAAATCATGAAAAACATTGACAAGCATTAGAACAAGCTGCCCATGGAAGTGGCAGAGTCACTCTCACTGGAGGTACTTAAACAATTGCCCCGAAAAGCTGTGGATGCCCCATCCCTTCAAGTGTTCAAGATAAGCTTGAATGTTGTCGTGAAAGGTGTCTCTGCCCATGGCAGGAGGATGGAAACTATGTGATCTTGAAGGTCTCTTCCAACCCAAGCCATTCTATGATTCCATGATCCTATGGGGTGGTTAGGAATATGGTTTAGTGATGTGCTTGGCAGTGTCAGGTTTATGGTTACCCTCAATGACTGAAAGGTGTTTTCCAACCAAAATTCTATGACTCTATGATTATTACTTATTTGAATTCCCACCAGAAATAATGTCAAGATGAAAAGGAATATGGGGAAAAGTAAGTTACAGAAGCCAGAGATTAAATCATCCCCTCCCTACAGGCCTTTTTTGAAGAGAGTGAAGGCAGATAAGGAGCAGCTGAAGGAGAATTTTGCTAGTAATAAGTTTTATCCAGAAGGGGATTGAGATGGACTGAGTGTCTACAACTGCTCACTGGTTAGAGAAATTTCATTAGAAGATATGGACATCTATTTAAATCTAAGCTAAAGAATGCTTCATGATATGGGATTGCATTGTGGTTTCTGTGGGTCTGTGGCATGAAGAGTAGGAAAGACTGCTTTGGGCTGAGAATTGGAGCATTCTTTTTATGCAGTGTCAGCACTCTAGCAAGAAATAGACATCTGATGTTCATTATTTTATTGCAGGAATTCTTACAAAGAAAGCAAATTATTTTATATGCTACAATGGATCCAGCAACGTTCTTGCTTAGAACTGGTAGGACGGAGTCTGGGGAAAGATTTGGTTTAGTATGACAGACAGTCCAAGGCATCAAAATATTGAAGCAAAATTCTGTAATAATTTTTGAAGGAAGTTAGTCAGAGAGTGTGTTCCTTCCACCAAGTGGTTACTACAAATCTCAGGGGATATACAACTGAGAGCAGGATGCCTGTTCTCAGCTTGCGGAGCTGGCAGAGCACTTCTGCAGTGACAAAAATCCAGGGGGACCTTGGAGAAACTGAGCATGAACACACAGTTCAGGAATGACTGAGTGGGAGCAGAGCATTTAATCACACCCACCCTCTGTATTTTAAGTCATCAATCTGAAAACACCCAACAAAAACAAAGCATGGGCCATGACATTCAAATAGTTCAGTAAAGATCTAGATTTCCTAAGTTTTACTACAAGCTGACAGACCAAGAAATTCCTACTGACTTGTGTGCTATAGCAATAAAACCACTACTCATGCAACAGGCAGAGGTTTGGTAGTAAAGCTTGCTTCTTGCATCATATTTCAAATGCAATTTTTCCAGGCAAAACCAAGTTCCCTGTATGGCAGCTGGCTGCATTAAGATAGCCCAGCATCATTATAAATATATCTGGGCACCCACAGAGCTGGTGTTGTGGCTCTGGACTTGACCATTTGCTGCAGGGTTTGGTGCTCTCATTCTGACACCCCATGACTCAAATCACCTCAAGTAAACTGAGATCATTTCATGGGGCTCTGGGAACACTGAATGCCTGACCTTCATTTCCAGGTTGCTGGTGATGATTTCATCAGCTCTCTGTGCCACACAGGGCACATCTACTCAGACCCAATCCACAGGTGACTGCCAAGGCTGGACTCTGTTTATTGCAGGGGAAGGTGCACAGAGATGTTTTTTCTTGTTGGAGTGAGAGAGAAATTATTCTGTGTTTAGCTGTGTTGCTCTCAGCATGGGCAGAGAGGGAAGGACAGAGCATAAGATTATCTAAACCAGGGCTGCCCTCAGATTTGTGTTCATTGCCAGGGCATGTCAGTAAGGATTAAGCACTGTTAACATGGCAGTTTGCACAGCTGCTTGAACTAAGTGTCATCTCATCTATGGCTTTTGGGGAAGATGTGGAGAACTCCAGCAGGGAAAATAAATGTCTGTGGCATTCCATGAGGAAGTGTTACTCTTGTTTAAACTCTTCTGAGCTGAGCAGAGCTTTGATTTCAGCCCTGATCTCTTTGATATTTTGCTTAGCAGACTGAGAAGCTGATTTCTTTAGGATTCTTCTTTTGGGAGACCTCACCCCCAGCTGAGATGAAATTAGCTTTTGAAATATATCTTTACAAATCTGAAGTAGCAGAGATTGCCCAACTTCCTTCCAATGGCAAAGCTTGCAATGAAATATTTCTTTGAGCACAGCTCCTATTGCCAGACTATTTTCAGTGACCTTGTAGACCCAAAAGTCATTTAGCCAGGCAAGTATATTCACTGGCACAAAGAAGGTCAGAAAAATAGACATTATGTACTCTACATCATCAGTTAGACCTACACTATAGTTAATTTTAATATTCAATTTCTGCTGAACAGAGAAAGAAGGTGATTAGGCAGTAGAATGAGATGCAGTAGATATACCGGTTCTTCTTGTGTTTCAACCAATAAGAGGTTTCAGTAGGGATAAGTGAAATAACTCAATCACCTGTTTACTTTCTGATTCCTTCAGATAGCAAAATGCATCCATGTGTTAGTGGTTAAAGTACTAGAGACTCTGGTATTCAAACAGCATCAACATAAGGAAAAAATAGGCCAAGAACTAGGCAGTGTAGTCTGCTTCCTTATTTTTATATTATCTCTTTTTCTTTGACAACTGCATAGCTACACCCAGAGAAGTAGTAATTATATCCAGAACCCGAAGAGGTCCATCATAACATGAAAATGTTGTGACATCATAGTCCTTGGTTAGGGAAATTATAATGATGGCAGAGGTTAAAGCCACAGTGTAGGACAGGCAGAGAAATAGAAGAGCCTCAGAAGAGAGTTTCTTACTCAAAAAAAAGCACAAAACTCTCCCGTTTTGAAGGAGAATTGTCACAAGGTAAGTCGCCTTACTTTTAAAATGTTTTTTTGGATGGGGATGTTTTTGCAAATGTTTTTCAATTGGTTTAAAATCACTCATGGGTGAGGTAGAGGAGAGGAAATAATGAGAAACAAATTCAGTGGAAAAACAAGTGTTGATGGTGTGACAAGGCAGTGAAGTAAATTTATGAACTGATTTGATCATGGATATTAGCACCTCCTTTCCTTCCAGTGTGAGTTGGAATGAACATAAACATCACAGCTATATGGAAAAATGTACCACGGGGGGGGGGAAGGGTGGGGAGGGGAGCAAAGGACAATTTAAAAAATGTTACTTTTTTGCAACTTTTTTTGTTTGCATTTTTTTAATATTTACTAAGAAAAGACCCACAAACTGTTGAAATAGTTTTCCCATTTCTTTTCTGACTCAGAGAAGAAAATAAGAGGACTAAACACAGTTTGTGACGCACCAATAAATTTCAAAGATAAATGCTACTAAGACATTAGTGTTATTTTTTCTGTAGATATGCCAATGAGCCCGTATCTTCTATGCTGTGAATTGTATTATGACAGAACAAAAGTACTTTGTATCACATTTTATTAATTTTTTCAAATATTCTTGGATTGCTAGAGGAAATGCTCTTTACCAAATGTGATACACTCTAACATTTTCACTAGCAAATTCACATCTTCTATCTTTTTTGTCCTTTTATGTGGAAAGAGAAGACACCTTTATGATGATGTTAGTAATAGAAAGCATTTGTCATGAGATTGTCCAAGAGAACCATATCACTTCCAGAAATAACAGAATATGCTAAGTTAGAAGGCTATTCCAGTGATGAATTAGATGTTCACTTTGCTTTTCATTTTTAAGGAACTAAATTTAATTTAATAAGTTTCAGACACTGATGGACATTGATCATTTTACTACGAGTTCCTCAGACAAATCTTAGATTTCAATTGTCTCAGCCATTTGTGTTTGAAATGCCTTTTCCTTTGTGCAATATAACAACCTTGTTTCTGTAAGTTCATTGGAACTGGCAAATAACAAAGGGAGCTTGAATTCCAAAGTGTGGTCAAAATTTGCTTTATACCCATGCTTAATGTCAAATCTGAACTCTATCTTATAGAAATACTGATTAAGCTCATGTTGATCTCTTCTTGATGCCAGCCATGACTGGCTGTAATAGCTGAGGTCAGACTGCTGTCCCTGATGTGTATGCTCTCCTCACAGAATTTCCTTGGTAAGGAGATATACTGAGGGAGAATCCCACTCCTAGTTCAGGCTGACCTAGTGCAATGAAGTTAAAAACATCCTGACACGTTCACATCCTGACACTTAATAGTCCTCAAGACTGCAGGAGTTCAAAGGGGCTTAATTATTAAATTGGTATATATCCAGATACTTTAATCTATATATATTCTAGGAATTTTTTGACCAAATAATTTTTAAAATATAAAATGTAAACATGTGGGCAGCAGAATATGCAATGAAAAAATTTTATCATTATCTTAGCCCATATGAGGACTTCCCCAAAAATATGTTCTTAGAAAGAGAACAAGCACAGACCCAGCTATGATTATATTTTTCTTCATAAGAGCAGAAAATTGCATGATGTAAATATTGTTTTTATTGTACATATGTGCTGTAACAAAGAAAAATGCATGCAATATTACATTTTCTCTACCAAAAAATGAAAAAAAGTTACAATAAAAAAGACTAATCCTTAGCCTGTGTTATATAAACTTAAAGAAATGGTAATCAACCTTGATGTGTGGCTAAGGCACACATCTGTCTGTGTGATTTATGACAGAACACAACCAGAGAATAAACTGTTCTTTTTAAAAAAAATCCTCCCTGTAAGAGGATATTCTGCTCAACAATGAAGCATAGATTTTTTTTTCCATATTTTCTTTTTCGCTAAGCTAAGAATTGTTATTATACATCTACAAGATGTAGTTTCTTAGCAGTCATTATAGAAATCCTTACTAGTCTCTTCTATATAGAAGCTCAGAGTTGTTCATGAGCAGAGAAATGATTCAACCTGTTTTATTACAAAAGAAGGAAAAAGCTTCTTCATAAAAAACATAATTATAATTCTGAATTAAATGTCAAGGAAACTAAGGGTCTTTTTATTTCTATTAAAAAGATTAGTGTATGGAAATAAGGTAAGATATTTTCATTATTATTATGTATTTTAATGCTCTTTAGTTTGAATAGGGTATTTCAAAGGGCTTAAAAGAGTTGTAGCTTGATGTTTATTTGATAAAATTTCCAATCAAAAATATCAGCCATAGTAAAGACAACATGGGCATTATCAGTACTGGAATTTAATGGAGACCACCTAACTAAACCAGTGTAAGCTGCTGAACTATCAAAAGGAGATTAGTTCTCTTCTTATATAGATACAGACAGTATTTAAAGAAATAAGACTTTTCAGTTTTTTTGGCCAGTGGATTTGGTTATAAATACAGTATTGATTGAGTTAGAACAGAAGGGCTTGAGACACATTGAATCCAGTGACAAGACTTCCACGATATTCAAGTATAAATTAATAAGCCATTTTATGTTTTCCAATGGCCTGCAGTCCTATCATCAACTTAATTTTAGATCAAGGTCATTAATGTGGGTTGAAACTTCTTTTACTGTGCACCAGTTACCACCCCTTCAGTGCAGGAAATAACATGGCATGATAGCAGAATATTCCACTGAATTAAAAAAAAACAAACCCACTCAGTGAAGAACCTAAAATCTTTTCCCCAGTGTTGTTCTTTATTTACAGTTGTAATGAATCACTTTCAAAGGTATATCTCACCCAGTCAATTTATGCTGCTGGCTGGACCTGACAAACTGGCTGGCAGGGAGAATGATGCAAGAGACTCCCGTGCAAAATTTCTGGATCCCTGCCTCAGGGAGGAAGCAAAGTGTGCTTATGTATTTGTCACATTTAATAGCCTTTTCAGAAGGAAATTGCGTGTCCTGTAACATCTATTGGCAGGAAAGGTGACTTCATAAGAAAGGGAAGGTCTTGCATTAGTGAGAACAGAGTGGCCAATTAGTAATTCTACAGTCATGGCAAAGTTATGTGATGATGTTTATGCAATACTGGATTTAGATGGGCCTAGAGGAAGATTAAAAAGAGTAGGAGGCATGGGAGATGGATTCAGGCCCTGCCTCTGTTTTAAGTCAAATACTCCACAGCATTAGTTATGCTACTCGACAATTGTATCTGCTTCTGCATCTCTTTCATTCATCCTGCAACATTTAACACAGAGAGATCAGAAATATCTTAAGCAGTTTTGCATATGGAAGAAATGCAGTTGCTCCACTTAGTGGAATTTTATTTGGAAGGCATACACCACAAGAGATCAAAAGGGAAAATTTATCACAATAAATTATTTATCTATATAATACCAAAAAAAAAAAAAAGTTAAAACACCTAACAAAAGACAACAGCTTAGAAACTACTCTCGATACTTTTAAAATCTGTAGTATGCCATTGGAGAAGGTTTTTATTTTTTCTTCTATTGTCAAATTCTATTATTTGCCACTGTAATGAAGTGGCACAAAATTTATACCAGAATGGCAAGACAACTGTATTACTGATGACTCTGTTTCCTTCCCAAATACCAGAATATTTATTTAACATCACATCTTAAAAAGAATGGTGTAAGCCTGCATAGTAAAGATGTAGGAGTAGAGAGAGTAGTGCAGGGTTTACAGGTAGAAGAGGCAAAGATTTTAAAAATATGAATTAGACACAGAGTGCCAGATTCCACAAAGTTTAAATTGCTTGATTGTAAGACAGGGCTACTGCCAGTGCCAAAAACTCAAGTAGAGTGGAGACCTCTGCCCAAGGATAATCCAAAACCTGTTACAGTCAATTTAGACTGCTGATAAACTTTCAATTGTGCCTCATCTCCATAGCAATCTTGCTTGAGTGAGTTCAGGCAATGAAACTCATAGAACAATCTTATTCCCTTTGAGTTAGATTTGGGAAATGCACAACATTGCTCCACACCAACCCAAGGAAGAGAGAATATAGCTCCTCATGGACTCAAACATGGCATCTTGCTCCTGTGCCCTTGGAGGTTTTTTTGTTTTGGTTTGGTTTTTTTGGGGTTGGTTTGGTTTTTTTTGTTTGGTTGGTTTTTTTTAAATGCATCTAGAGCATAAAACAGGTTTTTATATTCTTAGAAGACCACCCATGAGGTTTCCTCTTTCACTTTTACAAAGCTGTTTTTCATTGGGAATAATATGTTTGCCCTTATATGTACCAGGCAGGAAAAGCTTTCATTAATAAGTTCAGTTCTGAGAATGCTCGTGTTCACTTTCACCAATAAGTTCTAAGACAAAGAAGTGTTTCTACACCTCTTTCCTTGCTGGTGGGTTATCAACATTTTATGCACACAGAACAGTATGCATAATATAGCTTCTGAGAATGTTTATGTCAACTGGAGACCACAAAACCTGACTAGCAGGAATTCTGTGAACTTTCTCCAAAAATACACTGGGACTTTGCCTTTCTGTGTGTCTAATTTTGAAAAGCCAGTTTTTTAGAAAAACACCTTTGTGGGTGACTTGTAGAGTAAAAATGATATATACAATAACATGCCATTTCTCCATTATTAGAATATTTGCATTCAAATGCTATCACTCATCGTGTAATTATTATGTCTGGCATAAAGTTTATATCTTCAGGAGACAAAAACATGCTTTACATAACTTTCTATCTGCTTGCAGCTTATCTCAAGACTTTGTGACAAACACTTCTAGCATTGGTTTAAAGCCAAACATCACCTCTTAGGGCTCCTTGCTTATGCAAATACAGATGTTTATGTCAATTAAGAATATTTTTATGAAAATGTATTCACTCGCATCTTTAGTTTTTTGTGCTTGATGAGATGCTGAGACAGGACACTTAAATCAGGCATAATTGTGATATGAGCCTGTCCAAACTTTTCTTAGAGTGAGAGAAAAATCCCCAGACCTTCAAAGCTGCATTTAATTTAAAAAAAAAAAAAAAAAAAAAAAAAAAAAAAAAAAAAAAAGGGCTTGGAGAAAGCTCATAGATCATAGGTGAAGGAAATTAAAGTAAGCTGGTTTGAAATCTCCCTCTTGCCCAGTATAGCTTTCACATTAAGATCTTGTTCCCAGTCAGCACTGGGATTCCTGTTACCCGGGACAAATGTATTTTTCCCTTTTTCTCCATATTTGCTCTCTGCTTTTTTAAGAAGTCCATGCTACAAACTCAGCCTTCCTTCTCATGATTCCTCCACCAACACAGAGAACTTCTCTGAGCTTGTGGCATAGGCATGGACTCCCTGATTTGCTCTCAGGAAGCAGTCTCTCCTTCCAGGGGCTCCTGTCTCATCTCAAGCTCAGTAGTTCAGACAATGTGAGCTCATGGAATTCTCTTAGCTATCACAAAGACCTTTCAATCACATATTGTATACAAAACATAATAATCACAGAGTGAAAAAAAAGTTAAAACAAGGAAGAGATGTTTCATCCAAATTTATTTATTTCAAGTTGTATAAGCCCACTAATAAATGAGCTACCAAAGCTAACACTTTGTATGTGGAGTATTCCACAGATGAAAGTAACCTTGTGAAGTGTATCTGAAATATCTGCTTTACCTAAAATTGCTGTATGTCTGCAAAAACTCATGGTTGAACAATTTATTTTCAAATTGGACTTTCAATTGAATGAAAGCTAATCATATCCACAAAAGGTTCCTCTCTGCTCTCTCTCTTCCTTTTGTCTTGTAAGAAATAATAAAATGAACAGAATTTCCTATTAAATTTTTTGCTGGTTCAACAGGGTGGTCTACTCCTTTCAACCCTAGAGCAGTTGTTAGGGGAGCAGGGAGCTAGAACTGGACTTGGCTGCTCGTATTTGATTATCAGAGCCAGCTGGAAAGGGGTCAAACAGTGCCTATAAAGGACTCAGAAACCTCAGCTGTAAAAAACAGCAGGAGGTGGTTTGGCTCCTGTGATTGGCCTTGAAGTTTTGGGAGCACACAAGGAAAAAGCACTGAGGATCCTACAAATATTTTAATAAAGATTAGTTTTTCTTTCTGCCTACCTGTGTGTGTGTACATGGGGGTGGGTGGGTTGATCTTCACATCACCATCCCTGAGACATTAAAACACTTGTGAAGTAAAATGTCTGAAAGAGGTACAAGAATGTTGCCAGTCAGTCCTGGCAAGATGACTAGGAAAGATGAAAATCAGTGGTACTTGTTCTATTTATTACTGGGATGTTTAGATTGAGCTTCATATGCATTAGAAAGAAGTGCATGCACCTGCAATCTGAATTTCACAAGGGATTAATAATGTCAGGTGCTTAAACTTCCAATGCCCCTCCTGAGAGTCGGAAAAAAAACCTGGCATTTTCTCCTTTTTTTAGTGTATTTTCTGTGATACTAAAAAGTCAGTTTAAAAAAGAGGGAAAAAAATCTCAACAGCAAATAATTTAATTTATTTAATGGGGTTTTTGTGGCTTAGAGATAAACTGCAGACCTTTTCCACATCTGATCTTAGAAAGCATGGTCTTTTTAACACAGAGTTTTAATCAGAAACTTTTGTATGGCAAATGCTCTTTTGACCAGATGATAAAAATATAAAAATGCAGCTGCTGCTATATCTCAGGAAAGTGTTGATAGAGCTGTGACAGAAGCATCACAACAATAATATTTCAATATAATTCAAATTCTGCTATAATTAAGAATATGCTTTATTCAGCTGTTGCATGAAGTCAATAGTTTAGTTAAGTGCATACATATTTCAGGAAGTAGAGAAAATTTGAATATGAAGTAGTTTAAAAGCAGTTTGTTTTGGAATGGGTGTTGTACAGCACTGTACAAAGACTGGATTAGCAGGATGGTAACAGAGCTTGTGTAGTGACCAAGAAAACTCTAGCAGAACTGGAATGGTGAACCTGTTTAATACTCAGGACACTCTCTGTTGGCTTCCCAAATAATGGTTTAGAATCAGGTTAAGACAAAACATAAGAATCCATAGAGGTATCTTTTATAGAGCTTCTGTATCAGTTTACTTCTTAAGTGGAGTCTGTCAGCCTCCTCAGATCTAGAGATGTTTGGTTTGCTGGTTTTGCATCAAACTTGGATCTTGTTTCCACCTTTCATTGAAATGTCTTTCTTCACTGGGTTTTCTCCAGGTTTTAACACAGGACAGAATGAAGTCTGAAATTTGTCTTTCGCCTGCAAAGAAGAACACCAGTAGGAAAGAAAAAAAAAAAAAATATTACTTCTGGAGAGCAGATCAGCTATTGTTCCCTTTAGCAGATAAAGTAATTTATTTCATTTTGAATCACTGACAGTCTAGGCTGCAGTAGATCAGCTCTTTTATTTTTGAGATATTGAAAGTTTTTCCTATTTACTTCAATTGTGTGTGTTAGCTTCTGTTTGACAGTTGATGTGGGCAAGATCTCAGCACTGGTTTCTTCCACTGGATGCATTTTCTTCTGCCAGCTCTTTAAAACTAGAGGCTAGAATGTCTCTCAGCAAATTTCTTATAATATATTTGCACAAGAAAATTGTCCCATAATGTCATTTGTTTCTTCCTTAATTCAAAATATCGCAGCATAGTTCCTCCTGTGTCAATCACATTTAGAAAGCCAGAGCATTTCAGTGAAACTGTAAATCATGATCCAAATATAGAAAGTTTTTTTTGAAAAGCATGTAGCAAACAAGACCTTGCCTAATTTTACGTGAGAATGTTGCTAGCTTATTTGCCAAGGAATGTTAGGCATTGTGCAAGCACATATTAAAATACAAACTGTATCCTAGAAATCTGTAGGGTCCCATAGCATCTGCCATCAGAAATATAACAAAATTAACCAACACAGTCCATGTGCTCCAAACAGAAATCTTAATTTGAATTTTTTAGTGAAATGAGTCAACTTTAGATCCAACTGGTTTTAATTCCATTTGGACTTGATCTTTCATGGACACATTCCATACAGAGAGTATTGAGAAGCCTTTTTCTCTGCTCATCCATAGCCCTGTCACTCTTTAGCCTCTTAACAACCAGGGTGTATTCTAAGTCCTGGAGTAGGAAATCACATCCCAGGGTGTCTGTGTTCATGTGATGGGCATCACAGTGGTAAGTTTGTGCCAGTGCCTGAAAAGTCCATTTATGTGAGCAAATTTCTTTTAACAAGTTGCAGAATTTCTTAAATCTTTTTTAATTTACCTTATCTTCTTCTACATTTTCAGGTGAAAAATAAAAAGGGGGAGATTGGATGGAGAACAGACATTCATATATGTGTAGAAAGGTCAATTATTTGAGTTTTTCCAGTCAAGTGTGAGTCTCTTTTACAGCTGAATTTTAAAGTTAACTGCTCTGAGCTACTCCAATTTGAACTTGGCTTTCTGATCAACTTCCTTAGCTAGAGCTGATCTTTGTGAAAGCCCACATACATGTCTGAGTAGATATTAAAGTCCAAAAATGCCCAGGAGTTCTGCACACCCCCCAGGCATTCTGTGTTGCAGAACTCTGGCTGCTGGCAGAGCAGGCTCCCTGGGGGTGCTCCTGCAGGCTGCCCCTGCCTGGGGTGGTGCTTGCAGTGCTGCACTCCTGCAAACCTGCTGCACTCCTGCAAACCTGCTGCACTCCTGCAAACCTGCAGGGCCCCTCTCCAAACGAACATCCCCTCACTCCCTAACGTCCTCTTAAGAGGGATTAACTGAGTTGCCCATGGTAAAACTGCACTGTAATGTTTCTAAAAGTGAAACTATTTTATTTCAATATCATCCATCTAGGCTTGCCTTTATAAAGAGATGTAACTTATTCTCAATGAAAATCAATGCATTTAGAGGTTGTGGGGGGATGGAGGAGGTTCCTTAGGTTGGATTTTTTTTTTTTTTTCCAATAATGAGACAATCCTAACAAACCCCAGTTGCAAACCAAGATGAGTTCACTTCATTACAGCAGAAAAAGCTGATACTTCATATAAGTGCAATATGACTGTGCTTCATCACAAGACCCCTGCCATGTACTTTCCTAAATCTTATTGGGATTGAATTGAGAATGATACCTGTTACACAGACAAGACTTTGGATGCTTTAAAATGATGTTTTTAAACAATGCTGTGGCAATTGATTATGTTCTTATTTAATGTTCAGAAGTAGGTAAACTTTTATGAGTTTTTTTCTGTAAACTGGTTGCAATTTTTAAATATAAAATTGTTTTCTTTTAGGAGTATCAAAAGAAGCATCAATCAAACTGGATAATTTTGCTTTGACCATTAAAACCTTGTGGCTGTGTGAGGTAAGATCTTTTGCTCTTCTCCTTCTTTTTCTTTTCTTTTTCCTTTTTTGACATACATTTAAATAAGTTAAAGCTAACAGTTTCTTCCTGCTTGTTTCCCAGGGATTAAAAATTCTGTGCAAATTTAATATGCTCCTTAAAGGGCCTAACTAGTATTCTGAAATTTATGTAAAGGATTAGAATACTGGTTTTGTTTCATTTTCTATTAAAACCTGAGGTAGATATTAATCCAGACACTACTGATCTGATGGAGACAGATAGATACTGTGCTTGTAATAAGGCACAGGTAAAGCTCATTATGTGCCCCATAGTTTTGGTCCTTGGTTTGTGTCCTGACAATGTCATGACTGCTTGCTGAGGTGGGACCTGACACAACAGGACATTGTTTGTACATTTTGATTTATTTTGGAAATTTCAGTGGAGGGCTACACCAGGGGCCTTCCTCCCATGGAGATGGGAATTGAGACTGGTATTTCTGCCTCTAGGTCAGAGATGCCCATGATGTGAAAGTGTGATAGGATGGTAAATACACTACTGCTCTGAACTGTAAATTTTGTTTTCATACCTGGTAGTCTTCTTGTTCTGGAAGAAGCATCATTTACAAGAGACCACTCTTGCAGGCTTAGATCTTGGCTGGATACTTGGATGTCTGAAATTGTTTCAGGTACAAGAGCTCAGTTACTGCACCTATGATTGATGTGACCAGCACCAATTTTTAAAATTAAAACTTCAGATGGGAAAGGAAATCCATGAGGTTAATACCCTTGTGGTTTTTAATGTTCCCTTTTCATAGGAATTGTGACTGGTCATGGGATAATTTTCCTTGTGTGGACTCTGGAGTAGTTACAATTACTATTTGTTTAGGTTCTTCTTACAGAGGTTGGCTTTGAGCACTAGCTTTATTTAGATATTCTGAATTATTTTTGGAGCTGCCTCTTTTATGTAATTACACTGTGCTTGTTGTATAGATGCAACTTTATATTAAAAGGTGCAAATACCTGTTTAGAGTTGCATCCTTCCAGGATATGCTTCTGTGAAAACACTAAAGCACTTCACTGTTTGTTTGGAGAATTTTTTTCCCACCCAATGTATCAGTTGTTGCATATGGAGCAAGGTACACAAGGGTCTTCTCATATTTCTGTCCTTTACCCCTGGATTCACAGTGGGGGAAAAAGGGAGAGAAGATTTCTCCCTCCCTTACACAATCAAGAAAGAGTTCTAATAATTTAGCCCTAAGTGTTTAAGCCATGGTCCAGTGCTGCCGAATCTGAGTTTGGCATCATTTGAAGGAGCTTGCTGAAGTGTGAAAGGCAATGATGTGGGTATGATTAAAAAGTATTGAAAAATTATAGACCACACTGCAAGAGGCCTTTATTCAGGTGGATGAGGTCAAAGCAGGTTAATACACAAGGAACACTTTTGTAGCTGATGCCTGTGTATGTCAGGCAAAGGCATATTAAGAGTTGTTTCTTTGTGTGCATCCTCTCCTTCACCTTACTGGCCAGACTACAATTGGCAGAACAAATTTTGCAGTAATAGAAGTTGATCTCACTGTTCACAATTTTAGAAGGGATTGCTTCTGCTAATATGTTACCTGTACTTAGTTCTCTCTATTCTATGTATTTGATACAAGTATTTCATTTCTGGCTGAGAACCTGAGCAATAACGGAGAAAAAAAATTGAGAGTGGGTTATTTGATGTAACCCCACAAAAAACACAGGTGACTAAAGTTTGGAAGGTATGATAAATTTTAAAGGGGTTCCTGCTTTCTTGAGCAACTATTTCCATATCTTAATTGAACCTATTAAAACTGTAATACAAAGGTTTTACTTTGGGTTGATTTAAAAGTAAAAGCAGTATGTTAGCAAGTGGCAAACTTCCAAGATAACCACACACTTTAGGATGGGATGAATGTAATTTCCAACACTCTGGAACTATTATTGACCCCAATTTATAGATATTTTTTGATACTCAATAATATTTTAGTCCCATTTTCATGGCTGTATCCCAGACTATAGATGAAAGCTAAGTATCTGTTTTCTTCTTTTGGCAAACAATGATGTCCTGATTTTTCCAATCTAAATTGCCCTCCAGGGCACTAATAAAACAAGTCATGGCTCACAAAGTAAATTTCCTGTGTACTAATTGAAAACGGTTTCAAATTTATTAAGGTTTCAATCATCTTTCCAAGATCTAATGCTTGCACTCATGGTTCTCAATCTGACTGCTAATATACTTACCTGAAAGGGGAAAGAAGCATTAAAGACATTTTTTGGGTATTTTAAAATAAACTGGGGGGGAAGGGGGAATAAAAATAACAATAACAGAAAAGCACACATATCATATTGTTGAATGTGGTTTAAGACAACATCTGAAACTAAGCACTCCTTCTCATGAAATATGTGGGTTTATTGTACTTGCCAAAACTTCCCCTATACGTGTTCCCAGACATTGGTTGTAATGCATGATCTACAAAGATTTGCTGCTAGACCTCGTTCTAAGGTGGTAGAAAAGGCAGAAAAGCCACAACATAGGTTTCTTCTTTTTTGCTAGGCTTTCTCTGTCACTGCTGTGCAAACTGCAGGAGACAGAGAGGGAGCAGGGCTGTTCAAATGTCCCAACTTTCTCCCCCTTCAAACCACATCACAAAGAAGTGTAAGTGCTATGCAAACCGTCCCACAGCAACCCGCAGAGAGCCTTCTACTCTGGACTTCCTCTCTCCAAAATATTGTACTGGGAGGGAAGGCACTTGTCAGATTTTCTGGCACCACATTTCATAGCAGAGTTCCTCTAGCAAGGGAACCACAACCTCTTGTGCAGACTGAATTAATAACGTGACAAGAGCATTTGGCCTCCATGTGGATGAGGGCTGGCTGGAAAACTAGAACTCTGGCTTCTGAAAGATTTCAGGGTTTAGAAGTTTGTCTTATTTCCTTCATCATGGTAAATCAAATTGTGCAAAGGAAAAACAGGGTAGGAAAAAAGTCCTCAACCCCTATGGCCTTATTTTCCTAATAATACTAATATATTAATGCTCTAAAATAGTTCAATTGTTAGGAAGATTGCCTCTGATTAAAAAGCAAAACAAAACTCTATTTCTCTCATGCCTCCAATAAAACCCAGGATAAAATCAGTCTCTTTTCATTGTTTTTATTGCAATTGTTTTGGCTTGTGCAAATACTTAAATATTGGTAAATAGACCGGATAGCTTGATGGGGATAGAAAAATGACATTTCTATGGGCAACTGTTCTGTGTCTCAGGGAATACGGGAGACCACAGATCAAATCTCATCCATTTTTTTTTGTTCATGGTGGTCCCTCAGGAAGAGGATGGTGAGGTAAAACCCTGATTGTGAAGTGTCTCCAAGGATGTCACTCTGTGCACCCTATGTCCTTGGAGAGATACAGTCTTTCTGATTGTCATTGAATATTTATATAAAATTATCTTCACTGGACCATGGCACACATGCATTAATTATCTATCCTCATGTTTTGTCTAAGTAAAACTACAGTCAAGGCAAACATACTCCCTAGGGATAGTCTGTGATAGATCTATCTGAGAAAAGTTTCAAACACAGACCTTCTCAAAAACTATTCATTTTCATTAAAAGTAATAATAAAAAAAAATTGCTCCAGCAAATCATAATTTTTGGGTAGGAAAGGGACTTTCCTGGAGAAGTCCCATCCATCTGTAATGCAGATGGCCTTTGTTCAGGGTCTGAGCCCTGAAAGCTGCATGGAACAGCAGTAAATCCTCACGAGGTGAGGATTCCAGCACCAGCTGTGTGTTTGTGCTGTACCTACTGTGCCTTTCAGCCACCCTGCCTTTCCTCTTCCAGCACAAGAAGCAGCACTCAAAATCTCCCACCCCTGCTTTTCTTGGCTCCAATTCTAAACACTGTGACTCCCCTCTGCTTACAGAGGTGTGTTCTCTGCTAGCTTACCTAAAGGGACTGCAGTAATGTCTCATAGCTACTTTATCCAGCCTGATAAAGATTCTCTGTCAAGACTCATGTTCATGGCAGAGGCAGCAGAAGAGCAGATGAGCAGCAGTTGCAATGCTATAAACTAATTCCCAGATGTAGAAGAGTCTAGTTGTAATGGCTTTACTGTACATGTGGAAATTAAGTCTAAACATACTGCACTCCCCATTCGCTTGTGAGACAATTAAAATGTCACTCATGACAGCAGCATAGTAGATACTGTGTTTCTCCTTCTGTTTTCTTGTATGCATATCATCTTGGTATGTTCATGACAATTTATGGGGGAAAAAAAAAGATAATACAGACATTTCACCATCATATGGTTTTTGCTATGCTTAGTACAATACTACACTTAATTCCAAGAATTTTAAGAGACACCTATTGAACTCCAGTAATAACAACTCCTTTCAAACTGTTCTAAGCAGCAGTTGCACTTCTTCAGTTTTACATACTAGTATTTTCCTATAAAGCTGCAGTAGATAATTTATCATTTTACAAATGTTATAATATATAATCCATGTTTTATGCAGATGCATCTTTTTCTTGGCAGGATTGTACTCCGTGATTCCAGTCGGAATCATGATGTGATTATGAAATCTGTCAATAGTCAGATAATGTCTAATGAAAAAAATCTTGACACCCATTCTGTAGATTCCTTCAGATATGAGCCTAGTTTTGTAGTCATAGCAAAAATATGTTTTATTCTAATAGACAGTTTATACAGAGATGATAACATCTGATTTTCAGCTTTATTTCTCATCAGCATGAGAGAGTAAAATATCTTAAAATTTAGCATAAATTAGGTCTACTTTTGTACCATTTGCAGTGATGCAAGAGAATAAAGCTAGTTGCTGCTTGGGTTTTCTTAATTTAAAAATCCTTATGTTAAAAACTCAGAGTCCTCTAACACAGGTTATTTTACATTCAGAAAAAGCAGCATTTTCGGCTCTCCTTTGCAAATATTCGGTTTCCTCGTTATCTTTCCCATGAGAAATGGCAGGAAAAGAACATTAATTTAGAGGGCACTGAGGCTGAGAGAAGAAAGGGTCACAGATTCACTGTCCTCCATAGTGCCACGCACTGATGAGCAGAACTGCTGTATTTAGTAACAGGCCTTTATCTTTCAGTAAAGTTTAGCTTTATAAGCAAGTTTGTATTTTCTTTGTCGTTAGAAGGGAAGTATTCTTACACCAAAGCCATAGTCAGTTTCCCAACCTGGAGCTTATTGAAAATGCTGGTAGCTGAAGGTTTCTTTTGCACTGAAGAGTCAATGAACTCTGTTTCTGAGATTTCTTCCATTTCAGAGAATTTTGATTATTTAATTTGGTTAGTGAGTGGCAAACTCCTGAGAAATCCTTTCCTAGAATTATCAGTCTCAGGCTCAACTGTCTGTGCTCAGAAAAAAAAAAAAAAAAAAGGATGTAATAATAGTATGTAGATGGAAAATGAAATAATTGATTTCTTTCTCCCCTCATGTATCACATCTTTGCATCATTCTACTCATTTTCAAGTGGGTAGTTGCAAAATTAACCACATCCTTTCTTTTTTTTATTTTTTTCCTTTCTTTTTAATTGAGAAGTTATTTGTACAAGGTGAGTTTCTGAACTAATGTGGCTCTGCAGGGAGTAGTTTAGGTCTCCTTTCTTTCTGGTGGCATTCCATACAATGTTGTTTCTCCTTCTTCCAGCTGAGCTTCACTTTCTACTTTTCTGGTTGTTTAGATCACATATCTGTGGTGCAATCTTGGGTTTAAGTATGGTATTTGTTATTCCTGAGATTTGTTATTCCCGGGATTTGGGGAAAGGAAGAAGAGTAGTGCTAATAAGAGATGACTTTAATATATCAGATTATCTTTTGTACCATCAGATTCATTAGTGCTTGTCATAAAACAATTACAAGTATTTAATGTATTTGGATGGTATCCTTATACTTCATGATAGGAGTTCATCCACCCCATTTGGTTACTTTATTGGAGTTCCTATCTCAAATCTAAATTTACATGAACATTGACTAAATCTCATTTCTGAAGACCTTTTGAAATGAGATGGGAAAATTACAATGACATTAAGCATTCTGAATAGCACATGAGTTTGGTTTCATGGGTTTGCTCTAGTACCTCTTATAATTACTTAATTCAATTAGCTTCCTCAATATTATGAAATTCACTGAAGGAGAACCCCTGCTTAGATAAATAAAGAATTGAGTTTATCCCCAGATTTCATAGAAAAATAGCTAGACATCCCTTCAAAAGATTTTAGTATTTGGAAGCAACACTTAAGAATATTAAAAATTGCTATGAGGTCACCAGTGTATTTCTGTTCCTATAACACTACTATTTGTTCCAGTGGGGGTCCAAATATTTTGGAAGCTGAGTTCCATGTGAATGGTGATTAAAGAACTCTAAAGCAAATAAGCTATACCTTATCCAATTACTTTGGAGCTCTCACAAAACATTTCCCCTAAGAAAAACACACTCACCAATCCATTTAAATTTTATAATAGCACTTTAATGATATATTAGGCACAGTCAAAAATGAATGAAATAACTAAAGGAAGAAGTATGTGTTCCAATTTAGAGCACAAACTTCTATAAAGTTGCTTGGAATAACTTCTGCTAGATTTATCTCCCTATTGTGTTTCTTTTTGTCTCTGCATTCCTGTGCTAGGAATTAGGCCTGAGAGGGAAAGCTATACTTTTAGCCTAGCCAGGGGCCAAGTACCAATCAGGCTATCTGAACATTCCTCTTCTGTTAAAGGCAAACCTCACTCTAATAGAAAATCTCAGCTATGTCCCAGGACAGTGCTACTTCAAAGGTCAACATGTCATTCATGTCTAAGCTTCAGGGACATAGTAAAACTGACATTTGAAACCAGAAGCCACAATGTTTCCTTGGGATTCTTTCTAACATGTCACCAGGAATGGCTGCAGAGTCACACAGTCAGAAATAAACTGTGGATTCAGTGAGGACACAGGCATTCAAAAGGAAAGCAAAAGCAAGGCAATGTGTGCAGCAAAAAAAAAGTTTCTAAAGTGCCAAAAGAACATAAGTTGCTATTCTGTTCTCAATATATGGTAGCTTGATTCAAGGGGGAAATATAGATTTTTAGGAATGTCAGCATGAAGATAAACATCACACTCGTAGGTCAAGGGGTTGAGGAAGAGGATATGTTCACCACATTTTCTGGCTTTCTGCCCTACCTATAGAGCTGAACACAGTTGTACAACAAGTTATATGTGGTTATGATAATCATATTTAGAGACATATTGGCTATTTTTTTATTTCAAAAGTACATCTGTATCTTCCCAGGAGGAAATGCAGATTTGTTTCTGAGCCAGCTGACATAGCAAAATGAAAATCTGGACTGTCCCTTACTCAGCTGCACAGACATCCTTTTCTCCCTGCCTGCTATTTTAAGTCAGTGTAGGATGAACTCCGTAGTTACTAAATTTATGTTGATTGCTTTGAAGAACAGCTTGGATAGGTCTGTAAGACTTTTTTAGTGAATTAGTGTTAAGAGCCTAATTTTTCCTTTTTCATTCTTTTAAATTTTCTTAGTTTTACATGATTCATAATACCATAAAAAATATTGAAAACTTTCCATGGTACTCAGAGCTTGTGTTGCACATGTATGTAATTTATCCTATCACATAGAATATATATCACATATAAATATGTCACTTTGCTTTGAAGAGGTATCTGCTCGGAATTCAATGTCATCTAAATTAGGGAGGGTTCAAAATGAGATACTATTTTGTACCAGAAAAAGGTCTTTGTAATTAGATGGAGGGAGCTTTTTTTTTAAAAAAGAATTATTAAGAGTTTGAGGGTTTTTTTGGTTTTGTTTTTTTAATGGGATGTGCCTATTTTAATTGTTCTGATTTTGTATTTTCTTAAGTTTGAAGTGTTCTTCTATAGGATATTCTTTATGCATTTTCATCTGTACCTATAGCCCACCTTGGAAATTGGAAAAAAAACAAAACAAAAAAACCTCCACTTCTCATAATGGAAGTCATGTAGAACAGATATATAAGCCAAACTGTGATTGCTTCTGCTATAGATTTTTAACAGTTACATGGGCATCAAGTCTTCCCTTTCCACAGTTACAAACTGGGAAATAAACTGTCTAATAAACTGTCTAACTAGACACAATGATCAAGAAACAGTCTATTTATGCAGAAATCTCTGTATCTTGGTCTGTTATGGATGATAAGTGACGATTTAGGAAATCTGCACAAACAAGTGAATACACATTCTCAACTCCCCCATCAGTGACACAGTGGCAGTCATTGATTCCCTTTACTCCTCTTGACTTCTGATTTGTAATAGACAATTAAGCTATCTTAGCTTTCTCATAAAGCTTGTCTTCCCAGTTGGAGCAGCGTGAAAGGAAGCTGTGAGAAATATTAAGAAAAATAGGGCAAAGAAAGAGATATAAAGATTGATTTCTCTTCCCTTAGTGAGTGTTAGCAATTAGGTAAACTGATTTTCAGTGAGGTCATCTGTCACAATTGGAAGCTAATTTGAAAATGGATTAGCTTAGGAAGTAGCAATTTCTGCTCCATGGGATTCAGCAGCAAGTGATTCAGTTCTGTAACAGAGCTCATAAACTGGCTGAGATCAATGCCCACCTAATGTGCCATTACACCCCGGGCACACTCCAGTGACAGCACAGCCAGCCCTGGCTGCAGGGAGTTTCCCTGCTGGGTTTCCCCTGCTCCACACTCGTGTTCTGCAGGTGTGTTAGCTGATTATTTTGCCTAAGGGAATAAACAGTTTTGGAGAATTAGAACGGGTGAAACTGTTTCCCCCCTTGAGAATGAGCTTTGTAGATCAGTAGCAGCAAGTGAGAAGGATTAGTTGGCACATCCTTTTCTTAGGAAAAAGAAATTTGCTGTGGAAATTCACATGTGCTATGTAAATGCAGGATTCTGCAGCAGCACAGCAGAGAGACTAATACATGATCTTCTGGAATTTCCAGTGACAAAGGACCTGAGTTTGGTCTGATTTCTGGGGCTGTGTGTGCACACAGGTAGAGAAAAATAATCTCCTGCCCTGTCCCTGCCTTGTCCCAGGAAGACTCCCAATACCATTCTGTCATCTTCTCTGAACTGTTTTGTCTCTTGAAAATCAGTACAGCCCTACTACCCCTCTATCCTTCTCAGCTGCCCATCCTCTTTCCCAGACAAGCTCAGGTCCAGCTGAATCCCCCAGCTGCAGGTCCCTGCACTGTGGTTCAAGCAGGCTACAAAGACTGGAGCCTGTGACATCACATGGTCAGCAAGCAGATGGTGATGGCAGTGACCTGAAGTTGCTCAGGCATTTACCACCAGTTACCTCTGATGAGTATAGAAATATTTGTGTAGCTGCTCAAGTGAGAAACTGAATGTGTTAATTGCCATCAGTCCAGGAATAGTGACCCGTGGTGGTCTGAAGGGATTCAGGTGTATGGTTCAAGTAAAGTTTGCTGGGACAAGATTGAAAACCAGAGCCAAGGTCCTCATGGGGAGAAACATCTGAAAGAGTTTTGTACACTGGCAGTGGGAGAAATTCTAGAATTCAAGATCAGGCTGAATTAATAAGCCTGAAGGAATAGTTCTCTTACAGTGAGGATTTTTAATATTTTGGAGAACTTTTTTCTCTAAACTTGGTCAAGATTGTTGAACCAATATATTTAGAATTTCGTATTGGACATCCAGCTGGATAAATGAAGAATCTTTATGTGATTTTTGTACAGTATTTCCTTGAATGTTGTGATATTTGTACAGTGTTTCCTTGAAATTAATTATGGCATCTTAAAATGCTTACAGGATGAGTGGCTTTCTGTAGAAGACTAGATTTTGAAATGGAAATTGATCTTGAGAAAATGGAGGGAATCTTTCACTTCAAAATGTGAAAAAGCCAACAATTCCGAAACTTAAAATGAAAGTCTATAAAAATCACTTAGCTGTTTTCTGACAAAGACTTTTAACAAGCTTTCTAAACCATAGAGATAAATCATGATGATCATCTAGTTATTGAGCTGTAGTGACAATATAAATATGAAAGCAAAAAATGGTGAATAATTGAAGAAGATAAAATATTAAGCTTCACACCCTACTCTCAGGGCATGTGCAATTTATGGTTTCATTTTACAGTGGAATAACCAGACACAATGCAAACACCAAGAATTAAGACTTCTAAAATTGAGACTCTGTTCACCCAGATATTTGTGGTTGTATAAATACCACAACCCCAGAGACAGCAATGAATCACATTTTTACTTCAGACCCTTTAGATACAGTTGCTAACACTTCTTTTGTCAAAGAATTATTCAGAAAGATGCAATAGAAATCTTAGGAAAAAATTCAAAGAATTTTTTGTCAGATGTTAAACTCTTAGGAACCCACCTGATTATTGTATTTTTTAAGGGTAATATGGCTAAAGTCTGGTCCCACACGACCAAGCCATTTTTAAAAGTGGATTTTTATCTGAAAAGTTGCCTATCAGAAATTTTTTGGGGTATTAGGAAAAAACATAAAATAAACAAAATCTGGAAAAACAGAATTAATATGGTCTAAAGCATCAGAGCCATACAAAGCTGACACTCAAGTGCACTTCCTTCCTTGCCATGCTTTCCTTGGAAAGGAAGCACATCCGCCTGTAACAGTGCAGAGTCATGGTGTGCTCTGCTACATCTTGCTTAGTAGCCAGCTGAGGAATCAGGGTTCCAGGGAACAGCATATTTCATGCAGTCTAGAGACATGCTTAGAAATTGTCTCTTCTGCTATTTTAACTTCTATTTTCCTATGTCAGTACCAATTTTAATGCAGAAAATTTAATAATTTCATGGAATTACAGAGCAGATGTTTCATATAAGTGTGAAAAGATGTACTGTCTTTGTTTTAATTGTATTTTTACCTATTGAATTAATGATAATGTCAGGTTCAGAAAAAGTTATTCCATAACATTGTCTGAAAGAAAAATTAGTAGTATCTTCACTCTACTGTGCTTGGAATCTACCATTGAAACAACAGAAACAAAATACCAAAAAGAATGATGAAAAAAAATGGAAATCAAATATTAGGGGACAAAAATCCAACTAATTTTAATGTGAAGCCTACCAAGTTTCTAAGAGAATTGTCATGTCAATGACTGCAACAGCAACAACATAGGTGTTAACACTCAGGATTCTCTCTGGTGCTTTGTACCCAGCTGTGCCTTTATGCATCTTCACAGCAGCAAATACACTTTTTTTTCCCGTGTCACTATTTCTTCATAAATTTTTGTATTTTTTCAAGTATGATAATTGTAAGAAATAACCATAAGAACAAATCCCTGTTTTGATTTCTGAAGCAAATACTATGTATTATTTCCAGAGCTGGCTTTGCAAAGGCTATGTAACCAGCAAAACTCTGTAGCCCTCATTAAGATGTCTTTCTCTTAACAATTAATAATATCACTTATAACTTCTCCGGCTCACCTCCTGTCACACTGGTGCAACATTCATCTTGACTTTAGCAGCAGAGTGTTGAGTTCAGCAATTGGATGGGGCTGCACTTGTTTTTAGTGCAAGAAGGGTCATTATTTAAGTCAAACCTAACCTGCCAGTGATTGCTATGATTGGACTGTGGGGTCACTCTCACACTGCAATTGTATGTCAACATACAGTTAATAAACAAAGTGACACTTTGTGATTATTGCACAGCAAGTTACAAGTGAGGTGAAATTTCCTGCCTTTTCTGTAGATGAAAATCTATGATGTCAGCGACACCAGCATCCATTTTTTTTCAACCATAAAAACTGAAAGAGGCTGGTTGGGTGATTAGATGCAGGAAAATTAGTTTTTGATGAAGTGTTGGCTAAACATGCGAAGTAAAATTCACCCCTACTATATGTCCATTGAGCACATGGGAATAATACCAAAGACAAAATTTTTCTAACCTTAAACCCAAAATTTTCTTTTACTTCTTAACTCTATCCTTCAAAAATCCTAACTGAATTTCAACTTTTCAGCGTGCCTGGCTCTTCTACAGAGTGAAAGAACTTTACAGCAGTGACTTTGAGGCAAATTGGCTTTTTGACACAAAGCATATTAGCAGATGAGAAATTCTGTTGTCCTTTGTTCATGAAAGTCACAAGTGCTTAAGTATTTTGCTGACATCTTGCAGAATGGAGCCATCAGCAACACTGGAGTGGGAACATCCATCTCCACATAAACAGCTGAGGCTTTATTACTCTTTACAGATGGGCATTGTGTCCATGGCATTTCTCAATCCTCCTTCTAGGCAGGGAGGATTTGGGATACTCTATCTGTAACTAACCGTGACTCACCAAATCTTTAACTTATCAAGAGTGTTGTCAGATGTCCTGGAGACACATCCACAACTCAGGATGTAAAATTAAATGCATATGCTGCCTGATCCATTTTGCAGAGAAGAAATGAAGGTGCCCAGCTTGTGTTAGCTGACCTAGTTTCACTGAGGTATATGGAGGTGGGATGATCTATAGCACCTGCATGTAGTCTGTGTGGTGTTTAGATCGAACTTCTGGTCTTGTGTACTTATCAGAGGTAAGAAAAAGCAATAATTAGTCTGATATCTGGTCATACTATAGTATATTAGCCATGTGCTATATGTGGTAAATGTTGAAGCTTCAAAAAGAATGAAGGAGTTCAAGCCAGCCTGAATGTCTCCTTACCCAAAGGCTCTTAAAGAATATGTGTGACTCACTCTGTAAATCAGGTTGGAACTTTTGTCAGTCAGGTTGGCACTTTTGTCATTTTACTGTGAGTTTCACCATATTTCACGGAGTCTGGTCATCAAATTAGGCTTCTACTGACTTGAAATATTATGGGAGGAATGAAAACATATCACATGCCATTGCTGTATGTGCTCTGCCATACCTTCCCACCAGCTAACCACCCTGAAGATATATGTCTGTTTCCTAAGATATTCTTAAGTCAAACTCTCAATGTTATTGTTCTGGTGGGTTTTTTTATTTATTGTGCCTAGTAACTTCAAAGAGAGAATTATATCATGGCTGTTTGCATAAAAAATATTTTAGTTTCATATACACATGGAAATATTTAAAATGAAATACTGGTTCAGATAGCTGGAGAAACACCAAGTTCTTGTTATGTATGCTTCTTGGTTTCTCTGTACAAACACAAATCTAAAGCAAACCAATAAGCATTTGTATACGAGTTTTCCTCTGAGCTTCTTTAGAGACCATTTCAAATCCACTATGTGTATTAAATTATGAACCATAACTTACTTCCCCATATCGAATCCAACATCCACAAGTAACTGTTCAGTTATTTAACGCAACTCAGATAAAAAAAACCAGCACGTCTTATTCATGTCAAAAAGTATCACTGGAGAAAATAGTCCCCCACACTCAAAGCCAGCAGAATACTCAGCTTATGTTGATGAATATAACTCAGAGTTTTGTATCCTATTGGATCACAGATCTTATAGGATCAAGAGAAATGCATACTAGCTAGTAGACATTTTTAAGATGTTTTTAAGCAGTTACAACTCTCCTTCTTAATAGAAGAGTACTCTTGGTTTCAGAAGGCAAAATGAATAGACATTTCACTGACACCAGTTCCCCCAAACTCTTTCTTTTAACATCCCTTTGGATGCTTTCATTACTTGAAGGAAAGCCAATGTTCATACACTCCTTATAATCTCCTTTACATCTGAGGAACGCACAGGTATAGTTTTTACTCGATTGCTTTGCTTTTCTAACTTCACGAAGTTTGTTTCAGGGATTTGGCTTGTACTCACTGAAGTCTTCTTGGATGGCCACACTCGTTTCTTTGTAAATAATGAATCACCATGATTAATCCTCTGACAGATAGTATTGAGAGTAGACTAAGTGGAATCAGAAACCGAGATGTTAAATAATCACCTATTGGATTCATAAGGGACTTCCAAGAACCTAGAACACAGTCTCTTTCCAACAGACTTAACAGAGTCAGCCAAAAGATTTACACATCAAGATTAGGTATTAACTGGGTGTCCAATCTACACTTACTATCTAAATCAGCATCCCATCATGTATAGAATGGATAAACACACCACTCCCAGTACTCAGCCTAAGCACACATAATACAGTCAGGCGAACTCCAGATTGTTTATACAGTGATTTTCACATGAATAAACTCTGGAATTTGCCCTGAGATTAGCTCTTCGGACTTAAAAGAAATGTAACAAAAATCCTTTATCTTTCTTCACAGATCATATTTTTTTTCATTCACCCTAGTGAGTCAGAGCTCTGGCGTGCACCCTCAGGCCTGCCATAGCTGTGTTTAACACAAGTCTCTAAGACTGGACAACAAAAGTGGTTTTTTTTCTTAGTGCTTAAGGAAGAGGTTTGATACCAGCAAAGACAGAATTCATATCCCACAGTCTGGTGGCTTTGTTTGAAGTGATGTGCCAACTGGGTTTAACATGTGGCATGTCCCATTAACCCTTGATGTGTTCGGCTCCTCTGCTGACAAACTGTAAGACAGGCAAAATTTTCCTAGCCAGGCAAGTCCATAATGGAGCATTACAAACTGCCTTCAGGCCTGCTCTCCTGAATGTTTATTCTTCCATGTGCTTGGGAACCTGCTGTGTTTTCTGCACGTGTACAGCCACAGATTGTCCAGAACTTACAGCACATGCTTGCCTTGCCTGCCCTGCATGCTTTATCATTACACAGGTCTTTTAAAAGGTAAATTTGATATTTTTAATAAGCCCTTTGCATTCACTACTTCAGGTAATTTTCTAGTTATTGGCTGTTTGTTCATTATTTTGGGTACCTCTTTTAAAAATTATGACTGTTATGCACTTGCACTGCAATATTTCGTTTAGTAGTGGGGTTTTTTTGACTTGTTCTATTAAACACACTCTAAAATATAACTTTGTTTCCCCACATGCAGGTGTTATGAAGGTTATTTGTATCCTAAAGCTGTTTATAGTATATACCTGAATGAAATTTCATATTCTTCTCTCCTTCCAAATTAAAAAAATCGTTATTAATCATGGTTTAAATTTGTCTATTTAATGCATCTCCCAGGAACTTGAAACACCTGCTGTGTTAGCCTATGCCTTATAAGAATAGAGAGGTTATATATTAGATTTAGGCCTGTGGATTAAAATAAAGCTTTTCTTTATAGGAGTTCCACCTGGGAATGGTTGCTCTACAATTCTATAAAAACCATGAGAAAATTTGTTTCCAGCCCAAACGACTTCACAAAATAGAAGACATTAACATGAAAATGTAACTGAAACAAATTTGAGGAAAAAAAAAATAAGTGCCATGGGAGAATCACAAATTTCACCCTGCCAATAACATTTTGAGACCTGCTGTTTTTCCTCTAGGTGTCCACATGGCTCTGATTTTCCCCTGATTAGAAAAAAACATAAACATTGGCAAAGGCAGTGAAGAAAGAGTTCTGACCCCACTCTGTGAACTAGCACATGATGCTGTCTGCCTTGGTTGAGTCTCAGTTTGACTATAAAGATATATTCATTTGGTTTTAATTTGAGGAAATTTTATATTTCAATAAAATCAAAATTAAACTCCCTTTGTTCAGATTAGTAAATTCTGACAGTTGAGTTTTACATAGATTTGTTGACAGCTAACCATGGCTCTGTCACTGTTTCAGTTGTGGGTTTTTTCCTTAATATTTAAACAAAAAGACATAATTTTGTCAAGAATATACAAAAAAAAAAAAAAAGTAAAGAAAAATGGAGAAAATCTATAGAACAGTAAATCAACACTTTTCAATTTTCTCTGTAGCTTGTGTACAATGGGAGAATCAAATTTAAGGTCATATTCACTTCTGTAGGCAGCTACTTGCAAGAGAGGAGGTGACAAATTTAGTCTTAGAAAACTTTGGCCTTCTGGTATTGTGGCTGCAGTTGCTATTTGGCTAAGTTGTGGTGTTGGCAGTGAGAACAGATTTATGTACATAAAGCTGCCATTCTATCAGGGCTTTTATAACACAAAGTGCACTTCTCAAGTTGTACCTTGGTCTGAAAAGAGCTGAAAGAAAGAAGCAATTGAGCACTGGGAGAATGGTACCAGATGCTGGCCTTTTGACACCAACCAGTGGGCCATGGCTGAGCACTTCCTCAGCAAGCCCTGCTCTCAGCCACTTCAGCTACCTAAAGAAATCCTCATAATAAAAAACACTATCAAAACTAAGGAGTTTCATGAGCTCCATGTGACAACAAAAAGAAAAGAGGGAAAAAAAAAAAAAAGACTTAACTAAACAAGAAGGTGATAAAACAAAGCATGCTGCTGTATTCGGTTTCCAAGCTAGTTGTAGGTTTTTAAAGGACTGTTTTTACCTTTCTAACAGCACTAAAAATCAGTAATTAGACTGAGCAGTGGGAAGATTGTAGAGAGACTCTGCTAACTAGAATCTCACCTAAATTAAGCACTTGGAATGGTCTTTAGGAGATTTGCCTTTACATCCCTGCATCTGCTGCTCCTTTTCTGTGTATCCTAAAACAAATATGTTGCTCGAGTTCTTTCCCTGTAAAATGGGGATGATAATTTTAAATTTCTTCTGGCCTTTCATCTATACTTGCTGCTCAGATGTAAGTTCTTTGGGGTTGAGTGTGTTTTTTATTTCTCAAATTCCATGAGGGCAAGGTGAAAAACCTGCTCATAAACACAAAGATACACATTATGAATTGACTCCTGTAATTTCAATTAACTTCTTTACACTTTTACAGCACCTTTTAGCCAAAAATCTCCAAGTAGTTTGCAAACCACGACAATGCTATGTTCAACTTCACAATACTCTTATGAGTTCATTAAAAATTATTGCAGTTCCGTAGATGGAAAAAACAGGGGCACATAGTCTGTGACAGAAAAATCATTAGGCCACAGATTTTTCAAAGTGCTCTGTCTGTGCTCTTTTTAGCATAGTGAATGCTAAAAAATCTGCCATCCCTTCTCCCTTGCCCTCTGCTAACATATTTGCAAAGTAATTGTATGGAGAGAGAGTAGAGATGTGTCAAACCACAAGTGATGCTCCCTCTCTAACAAAATCCACAAGCATACATTGCTATATTATTACACCACCAGGATGCAAATACTGAGTCATGAAATATATGGAAATCAGTTTCAATGGTAGAAGTTGAGCACACCCTTCCATGGTTTTGACAGTGTGGTAGTCTTCTTTGATGTAGTAAAGGCTCCCTTATGTAGCTATGTCAACTTCATCCTTAGAATCAGAGGAGTAGAATGAAGTGAAAATGGTGACTGAAGGGCAGAAACAGGGTAAAGGTTGAGGCATCCAGTTTCTAACTGTTGGAGAAGTCTTCAACACTATTCTGTAGACACCTACCCCAAAATAGATATAGTACTTACTTTCTTTTCCCTCCAAGAGAAATTTATTTTCAGAGATGAGATTAGATCATTATATTTCTCTGTTATACTATACATTTTCATTACATACACTTCATTATATTACATGTTTCTATATCTTTGTTATATATTTTGCACTAGATTACATAGTGTTTCTTCAGGGAAAGAAATGATGTCATACTGAAAGCTGAAATCTTGAGACCTGGGTTAAGTTCCTGCCTCTGCCATAGGCATCTTATGTCAATTAATTAAATCCTCTCAGCTTTTAGTCTTTTTTTGCTCTGTATGTTACATAATTCCTCTGCAAATGCCATAACCAGTTAAAGCACTCTAATGTTCAGGTGTATTTATCTACATATTTATCTGTATTTATCCATATTCAAGCAATCAGCACAAAAACCCAGACACATAGGTGAGCACACATCTGCATGAGTTTATATATTATAGATAGATACCATTTACTCCAATGGGGAAATTCAGCCAGCTCTCAGACAGATTGGTAGATATTTTCTGCTGGCAATGTTTCTCAAGGAAGAGAAAGTGAAGAATAGCTTCTACAGTTAGGACCTCTTGGAGAATTTAAGGCAGCATAATGTCATTATGTAAACTGGAAGCAAGCCAGGACACTGGGGTTAACACCCCTGCTCAAGTGAAAGGAGCCAGGGGACCATTCACAGCTATAAAAATGGTCAAGAGCCATGGTTTTAGGTTACATCCTAAATACAGGTAACTCAAGGACATTGCTAAATGCATCACATTGAGTACAAGCTTCACTTCTGTAGAATGGCATAGCATATTTTTAAGATTTATGAATACTTGAAGCCAGCTTTTTCACTTGTTACTGTTTGTGATACATAAAACTGAAGAAGTTAAAGGCAGAAGAAGTTATATTAAGTCCAAACAAGCATTCAGTTGTGATCCTGGAAAAACCACTGGGACATTTTCCTACTATTGAGAAAAGCATTCAATATGGTTTCAGTTTTATTGTGCACTGTTAGATGCCTAGCAGATAGAATGTGAATCTTTTTGTATAGAATCTCTACATGATGAGTATGTTTTCAGTTTTGTTTTCTGTCTTCTGTCTGTTTTCTAAACAAACACAAAACTTACTTGGGAATAATATGTTGCTATGCTTAAAGTGGCTGTACAGTAAAGCTTCAAAGCATTTAAAATTCTTATATAAGGTTTAGGAATGAGATTTGTTGTTCTGTTGAGTATTTTCTTTAACTTTCTTGCCTTTGCTCAGGTGAACTAAGATTTTTTTGGGGTTCAGAAAATGCATGCCCTAAATGAAGTATACTCATGGACTTGTTAGACACCTTTAGATCACATCTAACTGGACTGAATTAACTTAAAGCAATATTGGCACACATTCTGATGTAATTACCAATCATTGCAGTATTGCTTAAAGAAAGACAGAACTCCTTATTTCCACACCACAGTGGAGTGCCTTCAGTTACTGTCTTTTGTGATTTGTTCTTGGGGAAGGGTTTTTTTATCTCTCCTGATAGATTATGACCAGCAATGGAGGAACAGGGGGTCATGATTCTTAGGTGCCCATATCTAGAAATCAGAACACTCAGCTAGGAAGTGGAGTCCTGTTTCTATGGTAAAGTCTGCTCCTCATTGCCTACATTATTTTCTTCAAGCCAGTGATGTGAAATGAGAAAATAATTTATGTAAAATGTCTAATCCTCTCTAATCAAATAGCCAGCTTTTACTGAATAGTACAGGGCTTCCTTAACTGACCTGAGTGATTTTGCTCTGAAAAGGATGCACAGCACTTTTGTGCTCTGTTCCAGAGCCACTGGCTCACATTAGTGTTGCCTATAAAGTGATGGGGACAATAATATCTCACAGTGGGACAGCTGTTTCCTCAGGGGAAGTCAGATCACAAGTTGCATAAACTGTCTGTGGAGATGTGCAGAGCCAATTGCACTGATGGAGAACAAGGGATACTACGCACTTTCAGAGAGGAAATTACTGTGCAGAAATCTTTGAAAAATGTCAATGAGTGATGCTTGTCTTCCATGGATTTGAACCTCGTTGAATTTTGGTACCTTTCCCTTCTTTCCCAGCCAGACATGCTCAGCATGGCTGTACTTTGGCATGTACACCATGGAAACTTCTTTAGTAGTCCATGTACAGCTGTGCTCAGCACACTCACAGGTGCTTCTGCCTGTACTTTCTGTCTTGCCAACACTGGCAATGTATTTTTAAAGGCATTTTTGGCAATCCCACTCAGATTTTCTGCAGCTAAACAGTGAGTGGAGCCCACCCAGCAAGAACAAGTGAAATCATCCTTGTTCCTCACTGACTTCCTGGTCACTCTCAGCCTTTGAGGAAGAAGTCAGAGGGGTCAGTTGAATCATGGAAGAAATGTTTCTGTATTAGCATGCTTATTTTGCTGTTTTGTAGCTTAGGCTGGAAGGCCTGGGCACAGCATCTGGTGTGCAGTGAGGTCCTGCCTTTCCCCAGTGGTGCTGTTGCATTGCTGAGGCTCACGGAGGTCAAGAGACTGTCCACAAGGTCATCCAATGACTCAATGCCTCAATTCAAAGTTAGTCCCAGCATCTGCTTGACTCTTGATTTTTTGTTCTGACCAGGAGACTCACCCGAAATTAATTGGTGGAGAATTCAGGGCTAGTTGGATTAAGTAGGTCCTTTTATGTTTGTGACAATAGTGTGTCAGTGCTTTCATGATGAATAGAAAAAATCTGGTATGCAGCATAAATCCTTACAGAAAAATTCAGTCCTATTAGGATGATCAAGCTTCAGAAACTCAAACAACAACACATACACAAACAAAAGAGAGACAGTCTTGGGGCTATTCATTGACTCAGTCAAAGGCAAGTTTTCTTTGCTAATAGCTCTTGTGTTTCTGAGGCATTTTCTGCTGTGTCCAAGGTCAGCACAACATGGCAGAAATCACTCTGGTAGGAAGTGTCAGTGCTGGTTTGTATCTTTCCCTTTTTATTTTCTCGTGGTGTTTTGACCCTGGATGGATGCCAGGTGCCCATCAAAGCCTCTGTATCACTCCCCTCCTCAGCCGGACAGAAGAGAGAAAAATATATAGAAAGGTTCATGAGTTGATAAGGGCAGGGAGAAATCACTCATCAATTACTGTCACAGAGAGGACAGACCTGACTTAGGGAAAATTAGCTGAATTTATTACCAATGAAAATTGGAGTAGGATAATGAAAAGTAAATCTTGAAAAACACCTTGCCCTGCCACTCGCTTCTTCCTAGGCTTAAGTTTATTCCTGATTCTCAGCCTTGGGCAGGGATGGGTGCATCTTGAAGCCAGATGGTATTGGCTATGTTTGCCATGGAGGCAGAGAAGCCACCCCTGGATCTCCTTCCCTCCCATTACCAGACCCTTGCCGTGGAAACCAAATATATTTCTAAATATTTTTTTTACTCCTTCATTCTTTAAAAATAAAGGCAACACTGAAGTTATGTCTTAAATCTTTCTTAAAGTCCTGAAAATGTGAATATTCAAAGTTTGAGAACATAATACTTCTCAAAAGAGGTCTTTAAGGCACAGAATAAAAGGACTCACCTTGATTTATGGGTTTTTTATATTGTTTTATGACAATACAGAGCTCTGTTAAATGTGGGGTTGAGTTGTTATTCCATCAACAAGCTGACATTTTCCAGAACAAATTGCTAACTAGAAGAAGCTAGAGCTATTTTTTTTATTAAGAGTTTCTTGAAGTCTGCCTTTTAAGCTGTTAGACCTTTGAGGAAACCTTGACTTTCAATCTTACTAATATTTATTTGTTTTTATTTAGTGAATCTTTCAAATTGTTAGTGTCAGTTGGATATAGACAGGAAAGAGTTTTTGGGAATGGGAGTTCCTAAGAGGATGAAGTAACTTGAGGTCATGGGGTGTTTTTTCATCGCCAGCTCTCTCAAAAGAGAATTGCACAGATTCATCATGTGGTATTGAGGACACAGCACCTTTAATCAAGAATATTTGTTTCTTTTGTAGGAGGGGAAGGTAATCCTACACTTGGCCTTTAAATACCACCTTTTCTTTCCATCTTTGCTGGAGCAAAAAATTTGAGCTCTGTTCTAGATTAATCTCAGGGTGTAAATTACATGCACAGAAACCACGAGAAATCTCACTCCTTTCCACTCTTTCTGGCAATACTCCTCCCTGCCTTCCTCCATAGGTTTTGAACAGTGTGGGCATTTAAAACTCTCACAAAGCAACACAGCACAAACAGTTCTGAGGAGAAAGTAGAAAGAAGTCACCTATGGCAGGTGTCTGTCATATTGCCAGATGCAATTTGGAGAGAGACTAGCTCCTGAAATGATAGGTGTCAAGAGCTTAGAAAGGCTTTAGCAGAGTTTCTAGGCCTTTGCAACCTGCTTTAACAAATAGATCATTTTGATCATATCTTTCAAACACATTTTTATGGTTTGTTTTTTTCTGCAACCATACCCTATAACCCCTTGTTATCCTCCTGCTTTTTAAGGAGATTTAATTTTGAGGTATGTGACTAAGTTTCAAAAAGTTAGAAACATCTAAACTTTTATTCTCAGATGATCCTATGCATAAATACTTTTCCCTCTGTAAATAAGTATTTTTAAACTGTTTCTCATTCAGCTTTTTACTAGCTGTTTTAAAGTGCCTGGGAATGAAATAGTCTGCTTGCAACTAAGTGGCAGCACTTGTCCTGGAAATGAAATTCACATTGCTAAAGTGTTTATGGAATACCTGGAATGAGAGCATATAAATCATGGTCTCTCTATGTACAGCTCAAAACCAGTAATTTTAAACATTGCAAGTATTACAGTGAAATGTGCTGAAAAATAAGGCACCATTTCCTTATGGCAGGTGGGATGGTACTGACAAAATTCTTACCATGTGTACCAAAAAATATCTAATTTTATGTGTACCTAAATAAAGAATACACTTGATCAAACTTCACTTGTGAGCCTCTTTTAAAAACTTCAAAGATACCACTTATCACAGCACTGAGACATTGGTGGTCTGAAGATCACACAGTCTCAATTAGCTCTTCATTTAAAAAGGGAAAATAAAACACCTTAATAATAGTAACAGAAATAACTAAATTTCCATGAAGAATGACTCAGAGTTCAACAATTTTTTTTCTGTTCTTATGTTGGGAAAACAATCAATTAGTTCTGACCTTTTGATTAAAATGATTTTTCTAACAAAAAATGCAAGTGGTCAGATGAGATTATAATGATGTCTATTCTACTGAATTTATAAATGAATTATACATTTCCAGAAATGGTGTAGAAAGGCTGGTTTTGTGAATGCAGTTCTTAGCAGCCATAACCAGATGGAAAAAAATAGCAGTTTCAATGGGTAGAAAATAGAAATTATTTGTCACAAACTTCATATTTGAGACTCTAAAAGAATGAACTACACTGTAGATATAAATATAACTTTTTATAATATAGCTTCAAATAGCATAATTAGTTTATACTTTTGAACTACAAGGTCATATAGTCTGGTTTTTGATTCTTCTTATCTTCCATTTTTTTATAAAAATGGACTGCAGTTTCAAGCCAAGAATACCTGAAGTGGGTTTCCACATGCTGTTCCCAATTGCTGCTAGATAACTGTGTTCAACAGGAGAGTATTTGGCTTCTCACTGTACAGTACATAAATCTTATGCAATTGCTGTTTCAATTTTTCTCTTTCCTTTGAACTTTTGAATGGAGGGAAAGAATTTCTTAAAGAGTTCAGTAGGAATGTCCCATTACAAAACATCAATCATTAAATGCCTATTGTACATGGAAAGTGAGGTGACTGTAATAAAATTGACATAACTAAGCAAGCAGCATCTGACCTTTAGGAGCCAGAGCTTATGATCAGAAGACCCCGTCTTCCAAACCTTTAGGAGTTGAGAGTTATCATCTCCTGCAAAAAATACCTCAGTAAATGAAGTGCTACATATGAATGTATGTGATAAAAGAGGTGGAATAAATTTTTCCCTGACCCTTAGTAGGGGAGTGTTGACAGAACAGAGGTAGAGAGTGATTTTTGAAAGGAAGGAAAAAAGGAATGTATCTTTGGGTCTAGATGGGAGCAACTGCTCCCCTTATCCTACATCAGTGTTAAAGTAGTTGCTGCTCCTGCCATGTCAGCCAAGTCACAACACAGTGTGCAATGCTGCCTGCTGTTGACCCAAAGAAAAGATGCAATGTGAAAACGTTGTATCCACAATATGAACATAAATCTTTTGCTTTGTCAACCTGTTTGCTTTTGTCTATGCTCTGTTTTCCATGTAGCATGCTGTCACTACCATATTAGTCTTCTTGAGCTTGCCAGTTCTCCAAGTATCTTGAGGGCTGGTTAGAGGAAACAAAGCCACTGAGAGTTCTGACTCAGCATCAGGCTGCTGAATTAATGTCTTTTTTGTACCTGATTTTTTTGTTTAGTTTCTCCATCCTTTGACATTTTATTTAAGAGGAGTCAACTACATACACAATGATGCAGCTGATTAGTGCAGACCAAAATATTCAATGTTTTAAACCTTAGCAGAAGGCCCTCAGCTATCCCTGGAAGAGATTGACCTTCCCATTCAGGTGTTTCATACTTTTGTAAAAATGAGTGACCACAGAGCAAGATGCAGTTGACACCATGCATATACTTTGCCAAGAACATAGATGTTACAGGGTTATACCAGTCTCCTCCTAAAGCTTTTGTATATATTTATATTACCGGTCAAATGAAAATGACAGGAATTTAGAATTTAATATTTCCAGAAATACTTGAGAAAGTTCTCTCCCCACATCATGGAGGCCCTATTTAAATAATCTCTGAGTCAAATAGGTAAGATTTTGATTAGATACTCCATTAAGCCAATATACAATAGAGTTGAACTGCATAGGGAGTTTCACTGTAAAGTAAAAATTTCAAACATTTCAAAAATGTTCAATTTCTAGAACAACCTTACCAAAAAATCCCCCAAAAGTTAGATTTTGATGTGAGCTTGATATTTATTACCTCCCTTAGGTTATTCTCTTAGAAATAGTCTGGTGACTTAGGATGACTTGGCTACTAGCTTCTGAGGTGCTAAGCAGTATTTCCTTGATCTCCTTGATCAAGGAAGAGGATGGAGATTCCTCCAGATCAATACTCCTTGATCTGTGGAAGAAGATAGAGATACCGGAGTGAGAAGAAAGTAGTAACAGTTAAATCTTTCTATTCTTCTATCTTGCTCTGAGAAATATTAAATGCAAAGAAAGAAAAAGGGTAGGTAGCCCTCTCTGTGTTTTTGCCTCCATACCACTGTCTCCATGTTTACATGATGTCCACCCCTGAGGTACTACAGGAGGATCTGACAGTTCACATAACAAATTCAGAGAGTGTTTTCTGGCAGAGAGTTACTATGGTCTGTGTTTTGCAAACAGGAAACTGGAACTAAACTGCAGAGCAGCTCATCCAAATAAGCCATAAACAGAGCAATACATTAAATTGTTCCTTGGTCCATCAGGAAAGTTCTACTTGAAAGAGCACTTCAGGAAGTGTTTATCTAGTTCTCTCTCTACTTTTTCCCCAAACACATTTTTTTTCCCATGGAGCACAATATTACAAAAAGGATCTTTCACTTGGCCTGGCTTGATAGTGTTTGTGTTCAGGGGTAGATTATTAAGTTTCAGAATTAAGGATATTTATATCTCACAAACAAGTTTATGAACAAAACAAAAAGAGGAACTAACCATATGCCATCTTCCAGTTTGTGTTTTTAGAGAATGTATTTCCAAGAGCTCTTTGAACTTGAGAGCTAACATGCATTTTTTACTCTGCAGATGTTCCAGCAAACTATAACCCAGCACTGCTTCTCTGGAGTGTGGTGTACTGTGGCTTTAATTCAGCCAAGTACAGCATGTCAAATGTCAGCTTGTTATGACAGCAATAAACTTGTGATTCCCTTGAAGCAGATGTTTTAATTTGTTAGGTGTTTTTTGGGGAAAAAATCTGCTTGCATTTAAATAGATGTTCAGATTGAGAATGGAATTTTCTTGAAAACATCTTTTCCACCTGTATGAAAACTGTATCAGGGAGGCTTATGACACATGTGTGAAGCAGTGAGAGAAACCATCACAAAGATGGCCAAAGTAGAGAAATCTCCTTCACACCTGAAAGATGACCTTTCTGAAGTCACTTGAGTATAGGAGTCAGATCTGGACCGTGGAGGACCCTGTTTAATGCATTTCATATTGCAAAAGAACACTGAAATCCAGAGTCTGCTGAGGCATCTTCTTCCCGAGGTGGTCCTTGCTGCTGTGAATTACCACCATACCCTTCTGATCTTTCCCTTTTTAGTGTGTTATTGGTTTTACCTCTTTTTGTAGCAATCAGTGAAGGCAACAGTTTTAAAGCAAGTGCCAAAAGAAAAACCTTTGATGGTTTTCAAAGACAGGGAAGAATTATGCACCTGTCTGAGCTTCAGGTAAAGAATGTTACAGCTGTGGGAGCACTATTTCAAATAATTAATTGATCTCACTTTGCAGTGAAATATTGGACCTTACTCTGTCCTCAGTAAATGGTAGGATTTTCCCCAGGCATAAATTTGACATTGAAGTTCATATCTTGCTGAATCCACATGGAAAGCAAAAATTTAGGAGACACATTGCCACGTTAAACAGTACAGAGACAGATTCACTCCAAAGATCAGTCTAGAAATCCTCTTTTTCTGGGATTCCATGCTTCACATGTGTTCATTATTGTGTCATATATGTTGGCAGTTTTTCGCTCTAGTTCTTTACATGAGCTGGTGAAGCCCCGGTTGCTGAAGAACATATGCTCTTAAATTTCAGACTTTTTTCCTTTCTAAAATCTGGTACCTCCAAAAAAAGTAGGAAAATTTAAGCTTAATACCAGGCATGAACTTTTCTAGAGTTTCCTTGAAAAAAGGACACAACAAAACAAAACCCTGCTTTGTTTAATGAGTTTCTTCTTTCTGATAAAGTTTTTAGGAGTTCACTCGAGTTCACCTAGGCTTAAAACAATTCAGCAGAAGCAATTGTGCTGAGCTAAAGTCCCACAAACTAACATAAGTTAGCCCAGTGTAGACTGATTCCAGAACCCCACACTCAGCAGCATTGTAGGGATAATGTAGATCCATCAGCCGTGGGAGTACAAGAATTTCTCCACATTATTTTGATTTATTTGTTGATATGTCTGCCTACTAGATACTCTAACAACTAAACAATGGGCCAAGTTACATGTTTGAATATCTTTTTTTCTTATGTTTAAAAAATTTTTGCATGTTCTTTTCATCTCAAAACTTCTGACCATTCGTACTTGAAAGGAATGGTTAAATCCTGAAGCAACAGCCACAAAGTCAGAATAACCAAAAGCTTTGAAAATAAACTTACCTTTTTCTTGTTTTGAAATGTGTTTGAAAGAAGAATTTGGGTAATCTGAAGCACTAATATTAATTTAATAGCAATTTACTTTGGAAACTTCATTTTCACCACACAATATGGCTAATAATATGTTTCCAAAGACAGCAGACTTGACAAAAGACAGAATTTAAGGAGAGGGAACTCACTCATTTCTGCTTTCTCCCTACCCAGGGATGCCCACACATCTGTGGGAGTTTGAGGATTTTAAAACTTTACTAAATGGATGGCCTTGCAGATCAGTGGATCACTGCTGTTTTGATGTTAGAGTGTTCATAATTAAAAATCATGACATGTGACCTTTAGTCCATGGCCACAGCATAATTACATTCACCTTACCTTATTTATGAATGCAAATCAAGTCAATTTAACTCAGCAAAACGTTTACTCTGCATATTTTTAAAAGACATTTCTTGCCACAGCATGTCTTTCCCCCAGCCTCCTGAACTTTGTGGTAATTGCAGAGCACGCTGTCACACTGGAATTGCAGGTATGGATAGTTTGAGTGGTGATGGAGTTTGAGTGGTCTGGAGATGCCTCGGATCTGTCAGCAGCTAAAAGTGATGAGAGAATTTGAATGGCATATCTTTTTCTTTGAATGGCTAGCAATACTCCAGAACGAGCTTTAATGAAACTGATATACCCTGGCAATAAAACAAATACAACTCAACTGAAGTTGTTTGTGCTAGTCAAGGATCTAACTCCCAGCTTGTTATACAGGAGAGGAGACTGCAGATTTTGGAAGGCTCTGCCCCCAGAACTTGTCTATGGAAAGCCATTCTTCATTGTGCCTTTGAACCCACTCCATGCCTCGAGGTAAACTCCTCCCAAGTGCCAGTGGATTAAATAACCCTTGTATGGAGGTACACGAGGAAAAGCAAGGGGAATTTCAACTGGTCGTTATCAATCACAGAGCACAAACAGTTTGGAGAAGTAATCAGTCTCTCTGTCCTTCACACAAAGAGGTTTACAACACCAGAGGAGTTTATTATTATTGCTGGCCTAAGATCATCAAAGTCATTTTGTTTCGTCTTGAACAGTAGTCAGAGGGGTTAAAGGGAGGTTAAACTGCCTAAACAAAATGGAAGCAATTACACAGTGGGATCATGGATGATTGTTTGCTTTAACCCTCACTGACAAAAAAGGTACTGTAAGAAAAAAGTTTCCCGACTCTTCACAATCATTAAAAGCATCTGTCTATTTAAGTTCATGCCAAGCTTCTTCACCTAAATCTTCAGGGGAATGTCACTGCTTTAAACACTATCAGCTTCCACATAGTTCCCCACACAGCCCCCATTCAGTGTCTGATCTTTGCACCATTGTCATCACTTTCCAAGCCGCTGTGCAGGGCAGGACGTACATGGTGCTAGCGATGTGCCTGTAAAAGCTGTGACTTCCCTCTTCTGCTTAGAGACTTGGCAGGAAAAGACAAAGCTCTGTGGAACAGCAGTATGATGGGGAATGCAGATTTGGCCTGCTCCAGACTTTAGATTGCAAGAAGAAGAATTGATTCTTCTACTCCATTCAAGGTTATATCACAGCTGAGTTGTCAAACTTGGCCTTCCACTGACCTGCCTCATGTGAGGGGATGAGATCTGCCCCTCACTAGTTTTGTTTTTTTCTGTTCCTCAAATATGGAAGGTAGTAGCATAAACAACTTTCACTTACAATATGAACACTGCTGCTATTGTGGGGCTAAATGCTGTATTGAAGCCTTTATTCCCTGTTGCTCCACCACTGTTAAGGAGAAAAACACTTTAAATAGTCCTGGAAACTTGTTATGTTTAAAAAAAGCATAGGAAAAAAGTTTTAATTCCATAAGCAGGCATTGAAACAATGTTTATTGAAACTTGTCTTTCTGAAAGGTAACTAGGGCTTCTACAGATAACCCAAATGAAGAATTGCATGTCTAATTTTATCATTATGTAAGACACTTACAAAATGTACCCTGAAGGAGTGTTACTAAAATTGCTTCTTTATTGATGTAAATCTTTGCAAAGTTAATGGGGAAATATTTCTGTGATCCTGTGTCACACCTCCAAACATGAGGTGACTCCTTCAAAGAGTTCTCTGTATCCTGTAAAGTGTTTATCTTGTTTGAGCTTGTTGCAAGGCTTAAGGAAAAAATCATCAGGGAATAGGATAGGAGGAAAGCACTGTATTTACAATTTTAAAAGAGCTTGCAATTATATGGCATATCTTCTGTTGAAAAAAAAAAAAAAACAAAAAAAACCCAAAAACCAAAAATCCAAACAAACCAAAAACAAAACCCCATTTTTTATTTCTGTAATTTGAAGATCAAACTATTATGGATACATCCTTAAAGGATTAGTGAAACATGAAGTATAGAGAGAAAGAGCTGAAACATTACTGCTGCTGCAGACAGAAAAAAACCCAAAANTTTTTTTTTTTTTTTTTTAATAAAGAGAAAGCAATGAAAACAGCTTTTCAATGGAGCCAAAACGTTCAAGCACAAAAAAGATTTAATAGATTCACAGTCATAGAAAGAGGTTGCACAGGGATGAATCAGGCTCTTACTTCTCAAAACATTACTGTAAATGGTAAAGACTAAATAATATTCTTAGACAAATATATGTGCATCTCTGATAATTAACCACAGCCTGCACATGAAGGAACATATTTCGGTCTGTCTTGCTTCAGATTTAAAGGAATGGAAAGCTGTCAGAGCCAACAGGACTATTCTTTGTTTAAAACTCTAAAGCTGCATTGTGCTATTAGAACAGGCTTATAATTTGTGAGCATCTGCTATGAAAAGGTTGGAACTACAAGTAAAAAAACAGGTAAAGTCATCTAAAAGGCCACTGATTTGGCTGAGGTTCTGAGCAGATGGAGGAAAAGATTGGCACCTGTCCTAGGTTATATGTTAAAGAAAATAAGAGTCTGATTTCTTTCTGACTTGTCAGAGACAAGACAGTATGAAGGCCTAGTAGAAATGTGCTTTCTGTTACAATTCAGAAGCATTTGAGTCTGCATAGTTAATACAAAAATGTCAGTTGACCACGTAACAGCAGTGTAGTATGCCACTTGCTTAATTAAATAAATTTCCTTTCCTTCCTCCAAATTAATAGACTACTGGACCATGTCATGATTTATGTATCCTCTAAAGCTGGCTTCCTAGATGCAAGAAGGACATAAATGTGATAGTGCAGGCATTGTTTTACAGAGAAGCAGACAACTAGATATGAGAACACAAATTAGGAAACACTTCCATCATATAACAAGCCTGATGTCAAGATACTTGGTTTTGTGTCATGTCAGTGTAGTGTAGGGGAGAGTTCTTATTCTTTTTTGTGTCCAAAAGCAGGCTGTCCAAAAGATGTGTGAAGCTTCACCTGATCTAGGAAACCTGCACACGCTCATATTCAGCAGCTTGTTTAATCACAGGATCTTTAGGTCACATTTTCATCAAGTTTTTTTCCTTGTACAGACTTAAAATACAAATTTTATTAGCTAGAATAGAACTGAAGGCTACCCTGGAAGGTAATTCAGCCTGGCAGAGGTCAGTGGTGCTTAGTGACATTCAGGCTGTAACTTATTGTCACTGTCTCACTGCTGACAGCAGAAAAAAGAGTTACTGAATTGCCCTACATCCTCCTGTCACTGCTGCACCTCCTCCTGCTCAAGCCACCTCCCCACTGCTGCCTTGATTAGGTGAAATGCCACTGTAAATTACTGTGCTGTATAAAATAAACTTAGGTCAGAATAGGATGCACCAGGAAATACTGTTGTACAGACTAAATTTACTGGCAGGAATCAATTCTTGAGGCAAAGACCATCTCTGAGAAAAGCCTGTGTACTCCAGCCTCCCAAAGATGAAATTTCCCAAACTGAGGAGAGCTGCTGGGTATCTGATGCTGCAAAATTAGGGTACTCTCAATAAACAGTAAGTGTTACTAATTTTGCTGCTCTGTATGAGCTGGACATCCATCTTCTGTAAGCAAGAGATCAGAGTGGTTGTGCTGCATTCAGGATGAGGGACAGTACTTTTGTCCTTCATTCTAGCACCAAGAGGATAGATTTACTTTGAAGAGAAAAAGAAGGAGTAATTTTGTCATTTGAGGTCTTTATTCTTGAGGCCTACTAGCTTGTGCAGAGAGAAGACATGAGACTTTTGGACCGCTCCCCAATAATTTGTTGGGATTTCATTCTTTCCCCTTAAATGGACAGAGAAGACAAGACTGATAAATATTTTCAGGGCATTGCTTTGAATTAACAGTTTCAGTAGCAGCTATTATAAACAGCCAGTCTGGGTTAGGATTTCTGATATCACTTTCTCTTTAGAAGCTTGAGGCCAGCCAATCTTTTTCTTCTTTTTTTTTTTTTTTTTTCTTCTTGTCTTTTTTAAAAAAATATTTTATTTCCTTTCACAAACTAATTCCAAAGGATTCCTAAACTATAAAAATGAAATTGCTCCCTATAAAATATAATTGGAGCTGCATTGTAGTTCAAGTGACAACCAGATGCTGGAAAAGAAACCAACAAACTGTTGGTCCTGTTATAAATAGGACCATTGCTTCTGCTATGACCTTGCTGGTAATTTTTATTCATTCTTAACAGCCTTTTTGATAGCTTTTCTTCTTCTGTATCTACATGTTTTCTCAATATTCAGACACTAAATGTGTGTGTTCTGTAGGCTGAGAAGCAAATTCAGAAGTGCAATAGGTATGAGAGCAGTTTATATAAAACCAATAGTGGCAACTACAGGGGCTGTATTCTCACCATCCCTTAAAACACACAAGCTACCTCACCAGGTCAATGGTTATCCACCCATGTCTAATAAATGCAAATTAAAGAAAATTAAGTCACTTATATTTGCAAATCTGCATCTTCTTATTGTGTAAAAAAAATGTATGGGTTTTCTGCTAATTAAATACGGTGGGGCTTGCTTTTGTGTTCTGTGAAGAATTCCAGTCTCTGGCTTTGAGTGGCTGCACAATCCACCCAAATTCTGTTCCAACTTATCTAGTTATCTAAGCTGAAAACAGTCAGAAAATTTGTTTACTTCCTGGTGGTGGCAACAAGCTGAGTAGAGTGGTTACCCTGGCATTTTTAGCATCATTGAGCTGGTGGCAAATTTTTTTTTTCCAAAGATTTGGAGTTTGTGTGTTCAGCACCAGCATTGGATACAGGTATAACAGGATGCAGCTGAAAAAGAGATTTTTGGACTTTCCACTGTCTACCTCCAAGTTCCTTCCATTTGGTCATTGTATGAATTAATACCTTGACCAAGGTTAGTGGAAAGGACTGTAAAAACTCAATGTAAGTACTGGGAACATTTTGATGAGAGAAAACATTGGATGTGATTAGGCCCTTGCAGTCCCAAGTCCAATGACAGTCCAAGTGAAAGTAAATGTCCTTTTTTCAAGTGATAATTTCAAAGTCACATTCTTCCAAATTTCAGTAGACATTATCTCTGTTTTCAAATGTCTGAACATTAGGATAGATACTCTATTTATCTATATAAAATCCCCATTTCCAGAAGTTGGGTTTTTTTCTTTTTTGATCTGTGAAATCTGTTAATGAAAGTGTTTGTGTATTATGGCTTTTTGAGCTTCAGTAACAGAAATAGTGATTCACATTACCTAAGAAAGTATGTTTATTTCTGTGGAACCTCAATACCTCCTTCTACAGGACAGCATTGTACAAATGACCAGGCTTCTCCAAGAACTGGCATTACCTAAAGTCAAAAGTATAATATAAAAATATAGCCTGGAATGCTTCAATTTGTACTTAGTATGAGAGTTGTTTAAGTATTACATATTCTTGTAACACTGCATTAGAAGCAGTTTCAGAGTGCTTCATAGGCATAGTCAGAGATTAAGAGCTGAGTAATAATTCAGTTTTAAGTTAATAAAGACATGAGTAGTGGTTGGATGGCTGGAGTCCCAAAGCAGGTGTCCCATCCTGTGTCTGTGCTAAGCACGTGTGTGCCCTTTGCAACCACTGCTGTATCCAAAGAGTGCTGTATCCACTCTTTGGATACAGCAGTGCAGTTTGCTGTGCTCAGTGGGCAAGTTCAAGGGCCTTTGGAGAGCTTAGGATTTTGTCCTTCTCATTAACTGAGCATTCATACAACTCTCCTGTGTCTCTTGAAGCACACAGAGGTGACCACAATGTCTTTCAGTCCCTGCAGGCCTGGAATAAATTTTTTTACTGACAGGGGATAAAATGTTAGAAATGGGTGAATGTAAAAAGAGCCCTTGGATGTTTACCTTGGGCTGCTTTTGAATGAACTTTAACAACCAGGACTGCAAAACCACAAACATCCAACTAACAATGGAGAAAAATCAGAACCACTTGTTTTCTGGTGACTGAGGTGACTTGGTATCTGCTGTCAGAAGTAGAATTAAAACAGAAAAAAAAATTCTAAAAAAAAAAGGAAAATGCAAATTGCTTTGAATGGTCATCAGTGTATTGTGACATTTCTTTGCAAGTGTTTATTATCTATATTATATAAATTATCTGCATGAGGTATAAACAACCAAAAGGAAAATCAGGAATGCATTTGCTGTGTTTTTAACAGGACTTCTTGAGTATTTTTTATTTCATAGTTCTTGATCCTTTGAACAGAGCAACTTGTAACCAGCATTGCAGAACAACCTAACCCTATCAAAAACTGACACTGGAAAGATATTGTGTGTTCAGACATACATACACTTTGTACCTGACCTGTCTTCCTATGTCCCTCCAAAACTGTATGAGATTGGAGCTGTATCACAATAAGAAATACTCATCATGTCCCTGCATAATTGTCCAGTGTGTCCCTGGGAATACATCTTCTATAAAACATTTAGGCCAACCTAAATACAATACATCTTCTATAAATCATTTAGGCCAACCCCCAAAGGGGGTTGGCCTAAATGATCTCTAACTATGCATTACAACCCAAATTATCCTATGTTTCTAAGCAAATAAAATCAGGGAACTTGGAATATTCAAAGCAGAATTTGGGATTTATTTTTAGGGTGACAGCATTGGCACCTGCATCTGGATGGAAGTTTGAAATTTATATGTGGAAGAGGATCTTGCTTGACAAGATTTAATGATCATTCTGTTTACTTCCTTGAAGTCTCAATGGTGAATGGTAGACATTTTTTCATTTGTCTTTTCTGATTCCGAATGTTGCTTCTGTCTTCAGCTTTCAGGCACAAGCAATTACTTGCTTTGATGTCTGTAGGTCTAAAAAAGAGTCTCAGTTATGCACTAATGGTTCAGAGGTTTATATTGCAAATTATTTGGGGCAGGAATTCTATATTCCTTGGTGTGTGCAACATCTGAGTCTCTGAGGACCCTGGTCCCAGTGTTCAGTGAAAACAATTGGAATATTATATTTTGCTTAACTGGGTTTTAGATGAGGTTGTCTTGTTAACTGAAATGTAAAATACAAATAGAATTAATTTTTTTTTCACTCACCCTTTCTAAAGAGTGCCTATAATCAGAATGTTCTTTGTCTTAAAGTCAGTCATGAATTTTATGACAGCATACATGCCAGAGAGCTTTGCACATAGACATGTTTCTCTGTTGTCAATAGTGGTTTGTGTCACAGTGGGAAATTTGACTGCTGTCTTCAGCACTCAAATATAAGTGGCAGAACCACAATTCACAGTCATAATTTTATGAATAAATTTGCCTTCTCTTCAGATCTCAGGGAAATTACTTATTTTGTTTGGACTGAGCACCAGCTCTTTTGGATGGCTTATATTTAAATTCAAGACAGTTCATTCATATGCAAATACTGTGCCAGGGGCAAGTAGAACAAAGTAGCTGACATCCTGTTTTGCTACCCAAAGGCTGGTCCATGATGCCATGTTTCCATTCCTACTTAACAAAAGTGTTCCTCTAGCACTTGTTTCAGCAGCGAGCATATCATTCACACACTTAAAAAATACCTATATCCTTCCCCACATTCTGATATGAACCACATGCCATGGACTGATGGTAATCCTTTTCACAGGTCATCCTAAAATGCACAGCTTCTGAAAGTCACATTCTTGTCCTTTCCATCCCATAAACTCCTAGTGTAGCTGAAATGCAGAACAACAGAAATATATCATCAAGATGGTTGTGATTGCCACAAAATATAACAATATCTTGGTGTGAATCTATCCAGGATAATTTTTTCCCCCTCAGACATTCACGAATGCATCAGATAGAAACTCTTTCAAGTGTTTGCCAAGTGAATATAAATATGAACAGCTGGGGCCAGGGAGGGAACCTTTCCGTTTATTTTCCCCTCTGTTATGCATCAGTATTTGATTGGTTTGTTTGTCTGCTTTTGGGCCTTTTGTTTTGCTTGTTTGTAGATGTATGAATTTTAATGAACAGAGCACTCTGGCATGAACAAAATATCTGGAGACAGTACAGAGCAGTGGTTAAGAGACAGTGTCTGTGGTCAGGTTGTTTAGATCCCATTTCAAGTACTCTCACCTCTGAAAAATATCTTCATTCTATTCTAAGCATGTGCCCATCACCAGTCTTTCTCTCATCTCTGGTTTTCCTTATCATGTTTTCCACAATTCTCTTTGTCCCTACTTTTTGCTATACCTTGTTTGCTATACTGTTTGGCCTTTTCTTGCCATGCCCAGTTCAGGCCTTTTATAGAAAAAGGGTATAGAAAAAAGGTCTAGAAAAAGTCAAATTTTGCTTAACCTAGGGCTAAGGAGACCACAGCAAAATTACCAGCTAATACACCTTTCTTTCAATGAGGTATCTTTTTGAACATCCAAAAATGCCATAATTTGAAGCCCAATGCTACTGGATTTTGAGCCAAAAAAGTGAAGAATAAATGGGACAAAGCAAAAAACCACAGAGAAGAACCCTATCAGCTGTGCCCTCAGAAAATCTGATTATACTCTGATGGGAGGATGGTTCCCTTTTTCTTTCCATTTTTCTTATAATATTTCCATAAATGTCTACTGATGTCTTTCACAGAAAGGAACTGGGCTCTTGATCTGAACAGCTATGGCAGCTTTAAAAGTTTTAAGTACAGAAAGATTAGAGGAAAAAATGCAATGATCAAGGTGAGGAAGACATTCTATCTTCATTAAATAGCTATAGGGGGAAATCTTGCAAGAAAAACAAAGCAAAGGAAAGAAAAATTACAAGGCTCCACCAAAAAATATTCCACATACCCGGTTTAGACTTATTCCTGCCAATAATTTCTTATATAGAGACCAAACTGAAACACAGATGTCCCATCTCATCAAATGTATATCGTGACTGGCCTTAAGCCATGATGGAGTCTTACTCATAACTGATTGGGCATTTCAGAAATCCCTGTGTCTCAATTGGAACAAACAGCTTTAGGAGTAAGAATGTGCGTGACCGGGAGCTGCCCTTCAAACACTGCTGCTGTTTTTTTTCTTACCATGTACATGTGAGGCCAACCATAGCCTGAATCTAAAGACCCAGTGCAGTTGAAACCTGGAAGTTAAAACCTGCACAGCCCTGACGAAGCTGTGCCTGGACTGTGCAGTTCAATTTCACAGTACTTTGTCAATGATAGCAGGAAAATATATTGTTTGGCTTTCCGTGTCTTTGCTGAAGAGTATTTGAGAGAACTTGTTCTCACTCCCACTCTTTGGATAGGCTGGGCCTGCAGTACACAGCTGACTTAGTGGCTTCTATGACTTCAAATGTCTTACAAGAGGTTATGCAGGAGCAGAAAACCTTTTTATTTTCTTTTTTTCTGTAGTAACATGATTATCGGGGTGAACTCTTGTAGCACAAATAGTGCTTTTGTGGGGATAGAAAATGCCCCAGTAGGTTTCTCTAATCCTTCTTGAGAGAGACATCCTGGGGCAATCAACTCATTTATACATTCTCTACATTTTTCCCCCCCTTTTTCTTGAAGAAAAGAGCTGGTTTGCTGCCAAGACCTGTTTAAGTGGTAACCTATGCAATTCATTCTAAAAACACTCATTTATCATACCCAAATTAATCTTGTAACAGGATAGCTGCTCTTATTTTCATTGTCATTTTGCCCTTTGGATAAGAGATCACAAACACATAGATATCCAACTCAAAGATTCTAAAAAGCATATATAAAAGAAGGAGAATAGGAATGGCATTGCTATAATTATAAACAGGAACAAGTAGCCATACATCTTCATTTCTCACATATCACATCTATTAATAATAGAATGAAATGTAATTTGTGCTGAATATTGCTTAGAGTCTTGTGCCAGAAGCATAATTGTTTTCAATCAAATTGGTAGTTGGAAGGAGAAGGCTTTTTTTAAACCCACAGTAAACACAATTTATGCAAAATGATTAAAATATTATATATTCCATTTTTTTCTGGAACACAGAATGCATTTTGACATGAAAAATTATCTAAACAGTGAAGAGTTTGGTATGCAACTACTGTACAGAATTTTAAAACTATATATGCATGCTGTTGTGTATAAAAAATAATATCTTGGCACCGGCAAGAACAGCTTGCTACAATGAAAAAGTTATAGATGTAATTTTTTACTGCAAGCACACAGCCTTTTTAAACCTATGTCTTGTAAAAGCATTGCAGACAAATTTAAACGAAGGGTCGAGGTTTCTGTGGCAGGCTTGGACTCTTGATTCTTCCTTTTTTGGGGGGTGGGTGTAAAATTTTATGGGTTCTGCTCACACACTTAGAGGCTTTTCTCTCAAAGGACTTTCTTGTAGAGGAACACACTGCAAAATGTGTGATTTCTGACACCTCTCCTGTTCCCAGCAGCACAGGCCTAAATTTATGTTCTCTGTCCTGCATCCCACTCTGCAGGGACATGAAGAAAATAATGTCTTATTTTTCCTTCGTTTCCCCACACACCCCCTTTTCCCTTATGTGCCAACATATCTCTTCAAACTGACTCTCCTTGTCTGTGGATATTGCATATCTCTAAGTGTTTTGGAAAGATGGTCCATCTCCTTGAATAGTTGAAAGGGTTTGAAATTGTGGTTTTTCAAACAGACTTGAAAGTGGGAAGCATTCACCAAACCCACTAAACCGTGATTCTTTCCATTGACTACAATGAGCTTCAGACTGAGACTCAATCTTCATTCTTCGTTGTTAATTTCTTTAAAAAATGAGTTTCCTCACTAAGCTGTCAATTGTGATTCTTTAAACAGCTTATGCAAATAATTTTAAGCTTATTGATTTTTTATTTATTTCATTTTCAAGTGAGAATTTGCTTTCTTTCTCCATCACTGTCTTCTCACTGGTTTGTCTGTGATGGGTCGCTGAGGTCAGTGGTACTTTTTCTGCTCCATGAATGGAACGACTCAAGTGTTTGAAAGAGACTAATGACTCTAATAGCCAACAAAGGATGAATTTGCTTATGTATAAACATCTTTGTTTGTGTGCCAGTTAGGACATTTATGCACAGTACATCTATTCTCCCACCATAGGTGTATGCAAATTGAAATAAAGCTGGGGGGGAAATGGCAAATGGAGCTTGCATTTCAGATGGAGAGACTTGGGAGCAGCCCAGCTCCCTGGCGTGGTACAGTAGGCGCCTCCGGTCCCCCTGTCTGTGCTCTGGGTTGCCCACAAAAGAAAATTGCTGCAGGTCCCATCCAGTCTGCATGTCGCAACAAGTCCCTAGTTAGGGTGTTTGGAGCAGGAGGACTGCAGGGCACAGCACCACACAGGCCCACAGGTCACATTATAATGAGCTGGAGATGATCAGAGAGATATACTGGACAACTCCAATTCCCGAAAACAGCTTGAGTGTGTTTCTGATGTTCATTAGAAAAAGAAAAAACAAGCATAAAAGCAAAAGCCTCTCAGAAGTCTCTGCCATACCTCCAGAGTTGCAAATGCTGTAAAACGTATTTTCCTATCACAAGGATCTGCTTTTTGGTACTTTCTTCATTTTCTCCTTCTTTTTTTTTTACATCTCTCATCAGAAAATGACCATAGAAATCTTGAAATTTAAAAATATCATCAATATAGAGATGCTTCTGTGGAACATCTTAGTTTAAGCAGGCCAGCACATATTGACTAAATTCTCTTTGGGTGAAAGTGTTCCAACTACATAAAAAGGCAACCCTCTTCCAAAATTATTTTTCAATTGAAAGCATTGAAATTATAATTTTTAATTCTCTTGTGGGTTATTTTCTTCTGTCTTTGCATAGTTTGAATTATTTGTATTGGTTTGTTTGTTTTCTCAGACATCTGATTTCTTTTTATAACTGTATCCATGTAAATGTTACATTAAAAAAGAAAAGAGAGGAAATATCTTACTCTAGACCAGAGACTACTTCGGAGGCAGGGGGTAAAATTAAACTTCAAATTATTGCTGCATGTCTGAGGCACAAGCAGCAAATAAAAAATTAAAAATTTTCTATTGAAAAACATATTTGCATTCATTCTGCATTCAGTGCTTTCCGATGTGTTTTTGTCACATAGCACACTTCCTTGGTAAACCACAAAGCAGATATTGGAGCTCACATCTTAGAACCTTCTAGGGCTCCTAAGGCCAAACTAAGCTTTTAAGAATCAGAAGTGGAAGCAGCAGTGAAGGACCTGGTCAGGTGAGAGCATCCCATACCCAGCCCCCCCTCATACCATCAGCTGAGGGCAGCACTGCTGAGGGCTCTTATGGAGGGACAAATGATGCCTATTAGGACTTAAAATCAGACCTGCCAGATCCTAAGATCTGTCTGAAGTGAAACATCTCTTTGGAGCTGAGCAGAAGCATTTTCTGAGATAAGCAAGAGTGCCAGGAGCTGGGACCACCATCTCCTCCAGCTCTTCAGGATGTCTGTCTGCCTTCATAGCACATCCAAGCCACTGGGCTCAACACTCTGGAGCCCAGAGCTCCAGTCCAGGGAAAGCTTAACGTAGATATTGCCATAGAATGTCTTTTTTTTTCTTGAGTAGTGGTGATTCCAAGCTTCCACCCACAGCCTGCTTTAATGACAGTACTGTGGAGGACAGTGACGCCCACAGTTTGGTACTGAGTCTGTTATCAGCTCTCAAAGTTTCTCACAGAGTTTAGCTCAGCTATTTCAGGCTGATGAGATCATGCTGTTTAACAGACCAGAGACCACATACGGATGATTTACCAGCACTTTGGAGAACCACAGTTTGGAAATTGTTGAGCACAGCTAATCCCAGGACTTGATTCTGGCAGGTAAGATCGGTCACTGGAATTGCTCCTGTCTAAGAGGTGCAAAAAGCCTTGACTAAAGCAGTATTTTCTGGATTTGCTTCTGTAACACTGTTATGACTTCTTTGATGCCTGCAGTAATGTATGAGAATGAGAGAACAAAACCAGCCATGATTACCACAGATCCAGTTTTTTGGCACTGGTGCTTTCAGAAATGGACACTTCTTGTTTGGTACCTGCTCTTAGTTTCTCTGAAGATGTCTCTTTCTTACAAGCCTCTGCTATGCCTTGTCCATTAATACTGAATGGAGCTGTGAATTCCCCACAAGAAGGGCTCTATCCCTCCTGGCCGAGCGGACATTGCTGGCATTGTATAAACACAAAACTGTGGGAGTTACTGTGGTATAGATGATTTCTAACAGTTCATTGAGAATGCTTGGTCATGCTGGGTGTTGAGAGAAGAGGATATGGCTTTCTTGCCAGCTGTCAGTGAGCCCCATGGATGTTTTTGCAGCAGGACCAGTGCAGGTACCTGTGCTCCTGCAGGTTTCCATGTAGAGGCATCAGGGCTGGGTGCATATAAAGCCCCACAGCCACTGTGTTTGCCTAATGCTGCTCAGTGCAGATCCCAGCCAGGGCTCGGATTTGTGGCTGGGCTTGGAGCCTGCAAAGCTGAGGATTCAGGATTTGGCCTGCATCTGTCTGTGTATTTATATGAAGACAGAAAAAGCAAATTCCTTACAAGCAAATATGAGTCAAAACAAAAACACTGTGAAGGTCAGCTGAGCACAGCAGTGAGATGATGTTATCCCAGCCACACTTCAACTCTTAAGCTGCCCAACCAGCCAGAGGAACTCCTGGGCAAAAGTCCTGAGAAGATGCCAGCTGGGAAACCACCCACCAACACCCAGCTGGCTGCTCAAAACAACTGGAGCCTCAGTGTTTGACACTCTGCTCCAGGCACAGCTGCAGGGCATAGCCCAGCCACAGAGCAATACCAAGGGCTTCTCATCAAGTTTTCCAACAGAAATACTGCACATGGGAAACACTGTTACAAATCCTAATTGGTAAGGTTTTCCTTTTTTAAAATAAGATGAACAGCAATATATTTAAGGCTAATTTTTTTTTTTTTCAAGCTAGCTAGCATAATATTAATCCAGCAAGTCAAACTCTGGTTTAGGGTTGCTTTTTTTTTTTTTTTTTTTCCTTTAAATGTATTGGTTAGCATCTTGCTTTCAGCCAAGATACTATAAACAATTCACAGACACAGATCCAATCCAGAGTTAATTAAGGCTGATCAAAGCTTATGTGCAGCCCTGAACTCCTAGTGCTGAGGATAAAAGCAGAGGTCTTTGTTAAGGATGTGGTGTCCTTGGAAATATACATCCCCTCCTTATTTGTTTGGAATTAATTTAATTTCATTGTAACCTCATGTCTATGAACGCCCTTCCATTAGGTAATAACAATCTCTATGCAATTCTTCTTGGAAAAATGTTGAAACTGTCTGGAGGCATTCACCAGAAATGTGTATTTCATTTTTAGAGATGTAGTAATGTGTATACTGTAGTAATTTTGAGAAGTTACATTGCATTGTGATCACTTTTCTTGTAGGAAGGCTCCAGCTTTGACCAGTTCCATTGAGTTAGGCACTGCACTTAGATACAATCAATACCTGGAAAAGTTCCCAGGCTACATGAACAAGACAAGCAGGACGTCCTGTGCACATTCCACCGACTGAATGTAGAGACATCAGGGCTGAATCTAGAATTAAAATCTAAAGTCCTGGCAATAGTCAATCTGCCCACACCCCCATCCCTTCTGGGGCAAAGCACCAGATGGACATGTACCAGCCACCTACACTTGTGTTTTTCAGGTGAATGGGAACCAAACCCAGCAAGGGAAGGGGAATTTAACAAACAGCAGCTGTTGCAAATAATTTGCAATTTGCATGCTACATATTTGCCATTCTCTTTAGAGAAAGACAAATCAGTTAAAATCTGGACTTCTAATAATACCCTGGTTTCTTCAATGGCAGACAGAATAAGTAAGTTGGTCATTGCCTCCAGTATGTACCAGCTTTGTCTCTAAAGTGGGCTGCCTTTAATAGATAGAGACTCTTAGTACAGATGATAGGGCACTTCAGAGTCCCAGGTAACAATTTTAAGTTGTTTTGCTTCCTCACATTTGCAGGAAGCACTACCAGAAATCAACAATCTCTGCATTACTGCCTAACAGGTGCTAAACCATGCTCATCTTTATGACCTTCAGACTATTCTGGGCCTAGACCAGGTTTGTTCCTGAAGGGCTGTACACAGAGAATGAGCATTCTCTACTCAGAGGAGCAATTTTGTCCGTGACGGCAGAATCTGGCATGGAATTGCCTTGTACTCCGTCCTTCAACAGGACAAGCTCTCACGTGCAGTAGCCCACAAAAGAGCTCTTTTGTGTTATGTACAACTATGTACCAGATGTTTTACCCTGATAAAATGCAGATCAGGTTCTGTTCATGCTTATGTTGGAGGACAGCTTCTCATTAAGTTAGTGTGATACAAACTTAGTAATTTTGGCTGCATACAGTCCTCACAGAAATGGAAAATGGAAAATACTATATCCAGCCTTGCTCACTCACTGTGAATGGGGCAGGAAACCTCTCCAAAGACAGCAAAATTGGTCCATTTTTCTTTAATGCCCATATGCTAAATTACACAGATATTTTGTTTTACTTTTTCTTCACTTTTTTCCATGTATGAATTTTGCTAATCCAGTTATCTTCCGGACAAACTCTCCTTACTCTATAGCGTGGGTAGTTCCTCACAGTACTTCCATTATGTGTAAAGGTAACCAACTACTCTATTCCTGCCATTAAGATTTTGCAATATGCCCCTGAGGGCTTGATAAACATCCCCAGACTTATTCCAAAGAGCACATGGGGCACTGAAGGCCATCTCTGACCAAAGCAGAGTTTCCATTTGGAAATGGAATATGATTTTGAACTGTGAACAAAGAAGAAGAAGGATTTTAATGTCTAATGTTCTTAGCCTTTCATTGGTCTTCAAGTAGTCTTACTGTCAAATGGAAAAAAGATTACAGTAAAGTGTAAAGCAAAATGTCAAATTTTATTGCCTGCCAGGTTTTGTTGTCGTAATGGGAGCTGAACAAATTGGTAATGGGTAGAAGCCTTGTGCTCATAGTTACTAGAGAGACAAAAGAATTGGTGAACTTTGTATTCTGCCAAAAAAATCACTCTGGGCTATGTGGCTACTATTTTACTGTGTAGAAATAAAATTTTTTTCCTTAACTGTTGAAGCAACAGAAGCATTCTCCTCTTCCATGGGGGAAAAAAAAAAAAAAAATTAGAATGATTCCATCAATTTGTTAACAGCAAATCTTAAGTATTTTATAAATTGTAAATATTTCCCTTAAGTTGTATTTAAGAAAATACACCAAATGCTTGGGTTGGATGAATTTGCACTTGGAAAAAAAGTGATTCTATTATCTACTGAAGATAAGTGAAAAGTCACTAGTGGAAACATGACACAACAAAATGTCACATCAAGTTTCAAATTTGAAATAGGAGAAAGTGCAATTTTTTCAGCAGATTTTTTCCATCTAGATTTTTCAGAGAAGACAGTTTCTGCTGACTTTAAGATTAATTTCTAGTTTTGTTTTCCATTATAAATTACTTATTATCTATTAGTCCTCTCTTGCCCATAATCTGCAAGAACAGCTCTGTACACATGAGAGTTCTTCTGGTGTTTTAATTGGACGTGTCTCCAGTGTGATACCATAAGTCTCTCATTTAGCATCAGCAGTTTAACATCCTTTGGAGCAAAGTGAACCAATGACTTAATTAACTTCCACTTGGGCAGTTATCTGCTCTGGGAACCTGCAGGAAGTATTATTCTATTTGAGGGTGACAAATGAACATACATGAGGTACCACACGCCACCCAGTGGGAGATCTGACAAGAAACATAATTTATTTCATTAGTGGTGCCAAAATGGGCTTTCAAGCTGAAAACCTAAATATGTAGCAGTGTCTCAGAAGACGAAACAGCATGGGCTTTGTCTGAAATAATTGATTGTATACAGTTCACAACATATATTTCCATGGGAAAGTTTAAGTTTTGTGCCAGTCTTCATCCATCATACTGTAGTTTGTTAGATGTCAACCTAAGTGGTGTATAAAATAAACAATCATAATTACTTTTGGATTTGGTAATACTTATCAATTACATTATGAAATATAGATTAAAAAGAAAATAACTAGCTTTGATTCAGAATTAACTTTGGGGGTTTAGAACATTTTTATAATTGCTCTGAATATTGTAGATTTCAAAACATGGCTACAGTCTCCAACATCCTTGGCTTTCTTCAGATTTATTGTAATTTATAGAGTAAAAGTTAATGGCAGCCTCTAATTACCCACAGAACGAAAGTTTCCTGAATGAAAACTTGAGATCAAAGGGCATGAATAATAGCCTTAAAGGCATCTCCCCTTACACAGGCTACTCTTAGCCCCTCTGCTGTCCTTTGGTATAAATTAAGCACCTTAGGATGAATAAAACATGAAGCACAGAAGGTTTAGATTTCACAGAAGATGAATGGTTGGATTATTGATGGGAAAAGGAGCATGGGAAAGTATAAACCATGTAGATCTAAAAATTTTAAACTCTGTAAGCAATCACCTTCGCTTTAGTATTTTTTTAAATTTATTTTTCGTCATTTTGTTCAAATCCTTTCTGTTGATAAGGCAGCTGGGTTGTTTTGTGTCACTGAGCTGCACTGTTAAGCAAGCTCAGAAGCCTTTCACAGTTCATTCTGTTGATTTCAGTGGGCATATGACCAGGCCATAAAACCACAAGAGCAATCACTGGTTGTTAAAAACCATACAAGCACTTACATTCAATTATAATGAAAAAGGTGCATACCTCTTGTGTCTCATGAAACTCAGACTTGAAGGCTGTTTGATTCCTCTTATATATAGCATGAATCCAGTTCCTTCCTGATGTGAAGTTCATTGCCTTTCACTAGTGTTACACGTGCTGAATTTAATTCATTTCATATCCCATCATGCTATAAATGTGCGTAACCGTACGAATTAGGAAAACAGGATCAAAGCCCTTTCTAATGTAGATGTTTATTCATAGACAAAGATTTTCCTAGATGAATGGGTGCGTGAGGCAAAAGCTGTGTGTTGGTTTTGAACAAAATTCTGTATTTGCGTTCTATGAAGAATGTTTCCTTTGAAGGAAAAAAAAAAAAAAAGTACAATAAAGAAAAATCAGTAACAGTTTTGGGAAATGGTAAACTAAAATGTTTCTCCATGAGCNTTTGGGTTCTATGAAGAATGTTTCCTTTGAAGGAAAAAAAAAAAAAAAGTACAATAAAGAAAAATCAGTAACAGTTTTGGGAAATGGTAAACTAAAATGTTTCTCCATGAGCTGTGAAAATGGCTGACTCTTCATCTTGGCCTTAATTTGTTAAAAATCGAAGTATTAAGTTTCTGAAATTTGGACACGTGAAAAGTTATTTATTTTGTGTTTACCTGTATTGAAAGCGATCAACGAAAGCAGTCAAATGCCCAAATTACCTTCCTTTGTAAACCAGAGGGATGTATATTATAATCATACCTCATTCAATCCTATGGCCCAGGTATCAGGGCAGCCAAGCAAACCCAGGAAAAGGGGCTCACATACTCCTTACACTTGATTAACATGTGGGCTTTGAACAAAGCTCATCTGGTTTCCAGGAAGTTGAGTCAGGTTTTGTCTCCCCTCTTAAGGCTGTTCCACTTTTTAGAACACAATTAAAAATTCATTGGCCTGGGAAGGGAACCCAAGTGTCTCACACCCCCTGGGATGGGTCTAACCAGTGTCTTATACAGTCATTTTCATGCTCTCTTGCTGTCTCAATAAATATTGAAGTATTTTATGCAAAACAAAAGACCCTCTCTATGAGTAATGGAGAAAAAATGCATTCAAAAACTACTGTAGATTGTGATGGTTGCAGCAGCTTTGGGGAAGGGGGGAGTCCTTCCTTTGGGCCTTGCCTTGAACTAGGGAAAAAGAGGTTTGAACCTCTCCTTCCTCATGTTGGAGTGTGCTTATTTTTGGAAACTGGATAAAAAAATAGAAACTTAAACATAAATGTGCACTACAAAGATCTTGTGCTACCTATCTGGCTTTCCTCATTCCAAGTGCAGAAAAAAAATGCTATTTAGAAATTGTAATGGCAAGGTTAGGGGTGTGTTTTTTTTGTTTGGGGCATGTTGGAATTTGGTATAAAATTTTTGTTTGGTTCATTTTAGGCAAAAAAGTTTTAGAATAATCTAAATAACACTTTTTCATATTAATATTTGTTTTTCTTTAAAGAAAATAAATATGCAATCAATTAAAGAAATAGATCAAGAATATTTCCTTGCTTTTTCTAAGCTTTTAAATTTTTTTTTCTCAGGTCCATTTATTTGAAGGAAGAGCTGTAAGTTGAAGTTTTTTTTATTACAGCCAAAAAATTGGGTTTTTTTCCCCTGTGAAGTACGACAGGAAAAATTACCATTTTTCAAGTTGTTTAAATCTTATCTCTGAATAGGTGTAGTTGTACTTAAATTGTCAGGTTTCAGGAAAACTTTGAGCTCCCAAAGCTGATCCAAAGCTCTCTGAGTAGGTGACAGTCTTTCTGTTGACTCAAACTGTCTATAGAGCTCTATCTGAGCTAAAACCTAAGGCTTGAGAATTTGTGCTTCTGTAATCTAGTTTATTAAGACAGAAGTTTACAGGAAGGAGAGATACCTCAAAGTTATCTTAATATTGCAGAAATTTGATTAATTATGCTTTGAAGTAAGGATACTTTTATTTACTGTGTGTGTTGTTTGGGTTTTTTTTCCTCCCTGCTGTATTCTGGATATAACATATTGATGGTGAGGACACAGCAGAGGCCAATGAATTCCAATCAATGTGAATGCTCAGAAACCCTCAGCAGCCAAAGAGCTCTGGCAAACAAAGCCATTTTACAATGCATCAGCTCAGACTTCACATTGCCCTGAGGAATAGAAAGGGTAGTTAGTTTAGGCAATCATGAAAAAAATAAATCTCAAGGAGCAAATATTCTCACTTACAATAGTTTTCTGACAATAAGGCCATTTCTGACGGAAAGGGAGTTCACAGGTCATTCTTATTAAGTGCTTGACTGATTTATTTTAACACAACTCTCCCTTCTGCTGGAGCTGGGAGAACTGAGGTGTATTTTTCCTCCAGAAAAGCCTTCTAATGCTGCACTGGGCTGCTGAGTGGAAAGGGTGAGCACTGCTATCCCATCGTATCAATTGCAGCATGCTTCCATCAATGCAGCCAAAATGCTCCGGAAGGGAGAATTCTCCAGCTTGGATCCACTCCCTCACTGACTCTCCCTGGCCTCTGGAGTTTGCCAAGTGCCCTTTCAGGAACAGTTAGGTGGTAGTTGTGCTTGTCCTTGCAAACTGGATAACCTGTGCTCTCTACCCACTGCACTTTATTACAATATTTATTTAAGGAATTAGGAACAGTCCAATTCTCCCTCTAGAAGATGGCATTTTAAAATTTGCCTTAAAGCATTTGTGATCTTTCTCAAAGCCAGACTGTACCGAATATTAAAAACATCATATGGGGTAATATTCCTCACTCATATTATAAACTATATCTTTTGGGACTCCAGCTTTTCTTTTAATTACATCATTACTCTAATTATCTTATTAACATCCATCCCTTTATGGAAGAATAAAATAAAGGCGTTTTCTTTGCCCCTGCAGCAGGCTCATGATCAAATATTCGGAAACTATTACACTAATCATAACCATTTCACTGTTAGCTTCCACTTTGCCCATCTGTTTGCCCATATCCACTTGCTTCCTGCCACAGCCTCAGACTGTCAGCTCTCTGAGGCAGGGTGTCTCACAGAGCTTTGCACGGTGCTTTTTTCTGACTGGGGTGTGTGGGTGGTAGAACTATTGCAGTGATAGATTTGTTTTCCACATTATCAGTAACATAATTGCATTATATTAAGTTGCAATATTTTAGCCAATGTATTTTCTTTTCTTATAATCTTGGAGTACTGTGTAACATCTTCAAAACAATTGGGAGCAGCAATTTATTTATTAATTAAACAGATTGATAAACAGCAACTGAAGCAGTTTGGGTACAATAAAGGCAAATGTTCTGTCCTTTAATGATAGACAATCATGAGTTCAACACACTTTGCAGAAACGAGATAGGAAGCAATGAAAAGAGAATTTGATTATGTGTTGTCACTCCAATTCATTCTTCTCACTTCTCACAATAAGTTTAGGCCCTTCATCTATTCATGTCATCCATGCAACACTTCTACGCTTGTTGTTTATCACCACCTCCCTCTTTTATTCCTGCTTTGCAAATGCGAAATTTTTGCAATATTGCTTCAGAGGAAATTATAGATCAGACTAGACAGTCACACTTTTTTTTCTTTCCCTTCATTTATAGCAAGAAGAAATATGAATTGGAATCCATGTTCATCAAAGAGAGTATTGGGTTGAGAACACTGGATGCTGGTTGCAGTAGTAAAGGAGTACAAGCTGAAAATATGATACAGCTGTGCAGATAGCTTTGTGATTACTTTGAAAAGCTGGCTATCTGCCCCATCTGACAGTCTGTGAGCATGGCAAATAATTTAACATTCATGCTGCTCCTGTTTTGGCATTATATAAATGAATCATGTGGTCACCACTTTCCATATTGGTAGTAGATCAGAAAAGAGTTAATGACTAAAGTTTTGGTCATGACTTGTTCCATTGTTCCATAATAAAAAAACATTATAAAATGAAATATCAAGGCATAAAGGACATTTGTGTCATGACTCATAGGTCATGAAGAGCTTTTTTTTTAGTACATCTGAAGGAGTTATTTCTAACTTCAGAAGTTTCCTAAAGGGTTGATCAACTGCTGAATGCCAGGCATGGTCCATGGATTCTTTTTTGAGACCATAGACTTCTACACTCCCAAATAACCAGTCATTTACTGTCACTTCTGTGAGCTGGAAGAGAATATGCAAAGTCTTATTTCATCTATGCTTCAAAATTCTATGGAGGATTTGCAATTAGATTTTAAAAATCTAGATTCAATTAAAAAAAAAAAAAAACCAAACCCAAACCTGTTTATTATTTGCCCGAAGTTTGGGTGTGGGTATTTTTGTGTAGCTGAAATATGTGAGAAGGGAAGCCCTCATTAAGTCACATGGTGAAAGGATGGTTTTTATCCGATGGCTTTATCCTCTTTGCTCTATCAAGGAGGTGGAGGCTTTTCATTACCCTTAGACCATTTGTGTTAAGCAAGTTTGAGTGTGAAAATCCCCCTGTGGAGTAGCACTCTTGATCCTAAGTCCACCTGGGCACTGTGCTTATGTGCTGTCACTTTGGAGCAAAGCTGATTACATAATTAGATGACGTGCTGGGCGATTCTCAACACAGCAGTGAGCCAAATCACCTCACCAGTTCTTTCTCCATGATTCAACAGTTTCTCTGAGCATATGGGTGACCCCAATAGCTGTCTTGATATGGGCTTCTCTCTATCAGCATCAAAAATTTGTCCTCTTAGAAAATCATGAGAGTCTGCTTATCTGAATCTTAGCTTTTGTTCTTTATTATGGCTGGACTAGTGCAAGTTAAAAGCTAGGGTTTGTGCGAAGACAGAGCTAAAGTTACACTTAATGCCAAGTAAACTTGGAGTTTTCAGGACAAGGAAAGCACAAAAGGAGAGTGAATACTGATCAAGCTATGGGAGACATGGCCTGTACCTCTGTGCTTTGCAATCAGATACGTCATAAGAGCATGAGAGAATATCACATTTACAAACAGGGGCAGGACTAGGTTATCTTTATACCCATTAGTGTAATATCGAATTTCTTTCCTTATCTGTCCTAGAAAGGAGCAAACACAGTCCAGGTTCTTGAATGCATAGAGAACAAGGAGGTGGAAAACAGTGTCACCAGCCTTGCTAGTGACACCATCGAAGAGCTACCCTGCTTTTCAGACTAAATCTTGTGAGCCACGATGCAACAGCCTCTTCAAAGGCACTGTGGGAATTCAGATGTCTCATCACTACCAAAATACTTGTCTGCTTATTTTGTCACACAAGGTTCCTAGCTTGCTTGCTGTTTGTGCAGAACACATGGATACACCTGCCAGACATTTCACATCAAAGGCATTGTAGAGCTTATGTTCCAAAGCAAATATACAACTGATAGCAAAACACAGCAATCAAAAGCAGACAGTTCTTCAAATTGATGTAATGTAAGAAACATGAATTTGTATGAACTACGCTGATTTTATTTTTGTCTTCTACAGCTATACAAGAATATTCTTTTGATGATAATTTGAGCAAAGAAGAAGTCTGTTGAAACTTCTGTAGTTAGAATAGCAGGAATTGGATAACAGTTTTGGCTTGTGGCGTTGTTTGCTTGTTTGTTTTTGTTACTGGTGGCACTGGAAATGTTCATGTTACCCAAAGTGACAGGGAAAAATTGTCAGCATTGCAGCAGTACCCATTGCCCCCCTTCGTGAAGGAAAACACTCTCCTTATCCATCTGAGAAAATTCAGCTTTGATTGGAGATTTGCAGTCAGTTGCTTAGGATTAATAATGTTAAGAATAGCATGAGAGGCTTGGAATCCTTGATTCAGGCTTTATCCACCTGATAAACCAAATCTGTTTTACCTCTTTCTAAATAGAAATTTACCTGTCATATCTAGGATTAAAATAACTGCTGTGCCATACAGTAGACATTAGAAAGATTTTAACATAAATGGAAACAGTCTAAAATTTAAGGGATTGCTTTAGCTTCCTGCTGTAGCAAATTCTATGTCTGACTGGAAGGTTAATAAAAGGAAATAAGGATTTAAAGCTGAGAAATTGAACAATTCTTTGAAGTTGTTTCTACATGGGGATTTTTTAAAATTCAGTAATTAGCTCTGTCAACACTTCCCTTCCAAAATATTGTATTAATGTAAAAATAGCAAGGAAAAAGGCACAATAAAGCAAAGGGTTTATGAGTGTAAAATTAATCTCCATAGAAATATGGAATTCCCAGCAGAAATGAGTAAGAAATCAATAAAAGTACTGAAGTGATAAAACACAATTGTCAGAGCAGGAGGTCTTGAAGTGCTATTTAGTCACTGTAGTGGGATTTTTTTTTTTGTCTGCACACAGCAGCCAAATGAATAAGGTTCTATACTGTAGATGAAATGCAATTCATTTCATCTTCAGTATACTAGTTGGTATATTGTTATCATACATACACACACATTAAACTGTAACCAGATCATCTTCAAACTGTTTTGAAGCTCTGGTTATACAGCAGGAGAATGAGGATTACATGGTTTAACCACAGCCAGCAACTAATTACCATGCAGCTGCTTGTATGGCAATATTAAAAAAAAACCCCACAAAATAAAGAAAAGAAAAAGTAAAAAACAAAAAAGAAAAAGAGAAAGAAAACCCAAGACAAGTGCTGCACAATGCAATTGCTCACCATGCACTGAGCAGTGCCCAGCCTGTCCCCAGGCAGTTCCTCAACAATTCTCCCCAGTTTCTATGCTGAGCATAGATGGTCCATGGTATGGGATATCCCTTTGGTCAGCTCAGATCAGCTGTCCTGGCCATGCTTCTCCCTCAGATTCTTGTGCACCTGCCCACTGGCAGAGCCTGGGAAACTGAAAAGTTCTGGATTTAGACTAAGAATTACTTAGCAACAACTAAAACATGAGCCTGTTTTCAACATTTATTCTCAAACGGAATCCAAAACACAGCACTCTAGCAGCTACTAAGAGGAAAATTAACTCTATCCCAGCTTTGTTATGTATGAAACCAAAACTGGACAGAATTTTTTATTAATGATCTCAGGAAACAAAGATAGGAGGCTATTAGTGATGCTTCATAGCAGGATAAAAACTCCAGTTATGTGAACTACAGCCTGACGAGGTACTTTTGCTGCCTTTACAAACAGCTGAGATGATGATGATGATGATGATGGAAGTAGCATATGGACATATTTTAGACTCTTAAACTAAATGCCAATTTTTAAAAGTAAGATGTAGCTTGATATGACAGTGAATGAAAGGCCTGTAAACAATATATGGACCAACTGTAGCCTTTCTGGGAGAGATGTTTCTTTATAAAATTAGTGGCTTGAAGATTCATTCTCAGGAATACCAGAGGTAAGAGTCTACCCAATCTATTCCACCAGTAATACTTATCAGTGGGATTTAAAGAAGCAGAAACTGATTCATCCTTCACCAGCCATGTTTACCCTGGTGATGCTAATGCTACAGAAAGACAACTGGGAAAACAAATTATAGAAAGAGTTTGCTAGGGAAGTCAAAATAACATTTTCCAATGTTTTCAGAAGCAGTACTAAATATTTTTAAAGTTATCAAGGGTATAGGGAAATTTTTTAGATAAGATTAAATGGGTTGTCTGGGAAACACTTAGATATTTTTATTTTTGCATTGCCCTGGCTGATGTTTTAACCATGAATTTGTCTGTCAATCTGTTAAACTGTTAATTTGAGTCTGTTAATCTACTTTTTTTTATGCTTTTCCTAGAACTCACTCTCAGATGGGCAAGAAATGAGAAATTATATTGCCCCACCTCTTTTATAACTTTGTTAATGCTGTATTCCTTCAAAATTGCCCAGAGTTCAGATATTTGAGTAAACTGTGCAGCATTTAGCTCCTGATGTTTTGAACTGAGCAATACTACTTGTATCAGATACCAGGTAAATTTAGTTCTAGCTCAACATACATATGAAAAGACTTATTGAAAACACAGAATCTTATTTCTTCTTTTCCCAGCAGAACATTAAAAACATGGAAAATCATCATTAAAATAACTCAGAATTTCAAATACGCATAACCACTTTGTATTTTATTCATTAGTTGTAAATGATCTGAAGTGACCGGCAGACTTTGACTTGCTGTCCCAGAAAACTTCATGCCTTCCCATTGGGACCATCAGTCCCACTTATTTTTGGTTATGCCATGCCCACAGGTTTCACTGTGTCAATTTTCTGCTACTCTTATTCAAGTGACACTTCCTTAGGGAAAGTGACCTTTTCAAACATCTCTCCAGGAATTGTAAAGACATTAACCTTTCTCTAAAGTTTGTGGCAGTTTGGCCATACAGTTTCACCCAAAGTATGCCACTGGTGATTGTCTAAGTCTCACAATATATTCTCATTTAATTTTACTAAAATGGTCTTTTCTCCTGGTGGTACCAGGTCGAAGTTTGTACTTCCTGTCTCTACTTTTAGTGTTGGGTCTGACAGACTGTTAATGTCTTCTATTCCCAGTGGAACAAATAACACTTCATGGAAGACTCATCATAGCACCCCACAAGTTAGTCATGCTTAGCATTGTTAGGAGCATGACTCCACAGGTTTTTTATTAGTTTCTGGGGTTTTGGGGTTTCAGTTTGGGCTTTTGGGTTTTGTTGGTTTTTTGGGGTTTTTTTGGGCACCATTTTCTTGCTTACCTATAACATTAGGGATAACATCAATTAGGGGTTGCATTCTATACCTGTAATGAAAGTGCTTAAAATAACATTAACTAAATTCTGGCAGAATTTACTATGCAACAGGTTTCTATTAGATGTAGAGCTGGTTTAGCAAAAAATTACTTAGTACATGTGGCTACATGTTCAGCTGCAGTATTTTCTCTGAAAGTCATCTCCAGAGAGCCAGAATTATATTCTAACACGAGTATATTTATCCTTGCCAAATTAAGCAATATCATCTATGTGTGTTTTCCTTTAAGGTGCTGATTTTCCTTTATCATTAGCAGGAATTTATCACTTAGTTTTGGCTCAGGGTGTAATTCCTGCCAATATTCTTTACTTCACTGTTCACTTTGAGATGTTATAGAATTATTTTGCCCTTTCTCTAAGGTGTTTTTGGACCATCACATGACTTTTACATGTCCTTTTGAATACATACATTCCTGTAAGACCCTAGAAATTGTGAGGTTGTTTCCTTTAACCAAAAGCCTATCTAGAACTGAATAGCCTCCCTTGGAAAGCTCTTGGAAAATTCTGATGCTACCATAACATGCTGGTAACTTGAATGATTTCCCACAGTTCTATCTCAGATGTAGTTCTGGCAATTTCAGTCCTCATTTATCCCAAGACCTGAGTTTGTTTATGTGTTGGCAACCCCATAACATAGTTATAGACATTGTTCCACTACATGTTTGCCCCGACAGAGCTACTGTAGATATTAACACTTTCCCCCTTTTTTTATCAGTTTGACTACAAAACTTTGTATCTAAAAATCTAATAATTTTCAGGTTCTTGAACACTGGAACAGTTTTCCAGATCCCCATCTGATAGCAATAAATAATGGCTGACCTGTTTCATTTTAAAAGGGCATACAGAGTTAGAAAGAAAGAGTTGAAGCTTCTTATTTCCATTGCTTAAGGTCAATGCCTTCTTTTCAGCAAACTGAATCTCAGTTTTGGTTAGTGGTTACTGTGGTTAGTGTGATACATGAGCCATGGCTGATCATTTTCAATCACACTACTGTAAGTAGACTTTGCCAGAGCCCTTCCTAGAACTTTCATAAAAAAATTAGATTTCTGCTTTCTGGCATAGTAGGTATGTATTACTGTGTCTTTTAATAAATCCAGTTTAGAACCTCTTAGAACCTCTTTAAGCTTCTCCTTGATAATCATCAGATTTTCTTTGTACAGTTCAACTTAGTTAAGAACATTTATCTCAAATTTCCTAGAATGATTTAGCAGTGAGAAGAACTTGGAAAGCTTTATGTGACATCAGGCATTTCAGTGATGACTTCAGCTTTATCATAAACTGCACACATACCTAGGTGTGTTAAGATCTAGTTGTGTTAAGATATGTTATGTCCAATTATGAATATTCAGATTTGGGCCACAATCTCTGTTTCTTTTCAAAGTTCCAACAGCTCAGAGCTGTTAGTCATGGCTAATGTTTTATTTTTCTTGTCTAAAGCAAATATTACTTGGACAGGCCCTAGTATTGTCTATAGCACAGATGTACAACTTGTACTATATAAACCAGCCATGTACAGCCTAAAGAAATATATCATTTAGTCCCTGGCCCTTTTATATGTTTTCTCTTCTCCAGGATAAGCTGGTAAAAGTCTAATGCGAGACAGAAGGATTTCCCAGATGATGCACTGGTCCAGTTCTGTACCTTCCTCAAGAGTCTCTTAGATCATTCTCTCTGTAATGTCATTTAATATGTGCATAGTAAATGTAATTCGTTTTTTTAGATGTGATCTGCAAATCCATTTTTGGTCAGGAAGGCCAGTTTTAATGAGGGTGCACTGTGCTTTGGTTCTGCACTTACACAATAAATCTGATATTCCTGGGAAGAGTGTACAGTATATCTGGAGAATGAGCACAGCAAACAAAGGCCTCTCATTGCTCATCTTTTAGGAGCGGGTGCTATGTCAGCTCTGTGGTGACAGGGACAAATATTCAAATATACTCAAGAAGACAGCAGGGGAAGCAGACAGAGAGCTCCATGAATTCCTCCTTCTCAAAAAAACTTATTTTCTTGGAGTTATTTTTGCAAGGGTGATAGGGGAATCACTCTGTTTTCACTTAAAACTTGATTTTTACTACCCCATGTCTCTTTGGGGAGGAAATAGTGACCCAAGCCTTTAGCAATCAAAATATATAAACTCTGATATCAGTGTTAATTATTCTGCTAAAGTTAAAAATGTAGATTTCTTTCCAGGTTTATATTGAAAAATCCCCCCTCATTTTAAGATTTTTAAAATTATCAACTTAAAATTTAGATTGTTGTGCTTTTGCTCAGGTATACATGTTCAAATGATTTGTGAGTCTCACTGTGTAGGGTGGGAACATTTAATGTGAAGCCAATTTAAGAACTCTTCCTTCCTAAGTTTACCCACACCCAGATTTTTTCAGCTACTGGAGCTGTACTGCTCATAGTTATTCCAGATTTATTTGGCTCCACTACTGCACATGATTCCTTCATGTCATGGGACTTAGGGTATAAGTAAATGCAATACACAGATTATTCAGGGCAGCTTCAGAAGCTCCATGGTGGTATGGTACCTCTATCCTCAAAAATTAGAGGTGACTGAGAGGGCAGGGGGTAGGTTGGATATTGATGACACTATTAACTAAATCAAGTTACCACAACTTTGATTTTTTTTTTCTGGCATTTTTGGTCTCCTTTTCAGGTATCAGAGTTTCCTATTAAGACTACTGCTCTTGCACATGGCAGGTGAATTATTTCTCCTGAATGTAAATAGGATCAACCTTCTAATCCTGCTATATTTTATATCCATATCTCATAGCCATCTCCACATACAAATGAACAGAGAAATTAATCTGTTTTTCCAAGTAAAACTGTAAGACAGCTTTTACTCAAGCAATCAGATTTCCCTGATGTACACTATTAATTACTACTTTTCATTGCATTAAGGTGATACATAGAAATACCAGCTGACAGTAGTATTCCTTTTTTGTTACATTTACATAGTTGACAGCAAATAGTTCACAGAGCACTTTGCTCTGCTGCTAAAAAGATATTACAGAGAATACATCATCTGCATTCTAAACACAGGTAACTAAAGGCTGAAAATCATACAAAACTCTTTAAAAAATAGTGACTAAATTCTTATTAGTACTTATTGAAGTTTATTTGTTGTGAAACAGCCCAGGTTCCAAATGGTGTTGGAAGAAGACAGAGATTGTTCTTTATTATTGGTTTTTCAAACTATCTGCCTCCCCAGAGGTGAAGGCTGTTTGTGTCAGGCCAGTAGAAACACAGAGCAGAAACAGAGAAGCTGTGGTAACAACAGGGAGAGAGAATCTAGACTGATTCTAGAATGAATCTAGACTGAATCTAAAACTATTTTCTTTTCTCCTGAACTGACTCTTCATGCTCCTGAGATATTGGGGAAACATCTTTACTTTTGAATAATAGGTGAAGTGGAATGAGTGAAATGTTCTTACTAAAAACAAATTCAGTGAACCTAGTGTAGCTTTTGAAAGGGAATTTATTACTCACTGAAGAATAACATCCTTTTAAGTACATAGTAAGAAGCAGCAGAAATACAGATAGCAGTGTAAACACTAAACCTTGTCCCATTCACTGTGTGCTGTGGATGTATCACCTCCTGCTAATACAGCATAAGATTGTGTTTAAGCTTGTGCAGTTTTTGTTTCTCCTTTGACAATCAGTGTTATACAGTTTTGTTTTTTTTAGTGAATTGTTGTCACAGAAAAAAGCAGAGTAAAATCCTTTAAATTATAAACTCCATCTGCCTTGGCCACACTCTTTAGCTGACTGATGATCTGTAACCCATACTATTGGCTGTTCTGAGGTGAAGTTTGTGTTACTTCTTTATCTGTACATTAACCTGTCTTGTTCCAGCCATAGCTGATATTCTGCTTTACATGTGTATAACAAAGGCTGCCTTCTGAATGAGAGGTGTCCCAACATAAATTGCTGAAATTAAATTGCAGCATGTCCACTAACTACCAACTGCTGTGAAGGAGGCAGAACACTCCTTTTCTCTCTAACACAATTTCCTTGGTTCCTGAAATCAGCTTTTATCTGATGCTAATTGTGGTAGTAAAAATCCAAAGTCGGAAGTGGATAACAGCCAACTCTTCCACTTGTGCATAAGATAAGCATGCCATTAACTATGTCTCCTAAAGTTATTTATCTCATGCAAGCAAATGAGTTCAAAGCCTTTCATTTACTGTTATATGATTGTAGATATCTGCTGTCAGATTTTCACTGGCTAAAGCTAAGCTCTTGACAGGGACAGAAGCAGAGTATGGCCACAAATATAGATTTTTTGCAAAATAATATGGCAGCTGCTAAAAAACGTATGCCCACTTTCTCTCTTTTTTCTCCTCACTCTCTAAGTGTATACAAAGCCCTCTCCTTGACAGACATGCGTCCTGTAAATTGTGCTTTCCTCCATCAACTTGAGAGTTCTCAGAGACACAAGATGAACCAATGCATAGAATACTCACATTGGTTTGAGTTTATAGTATCTCTTGGGAGAGTTTCTTGATCTCTGTTTTTCCCATTATCTGTCTCTTTCAGACTTTTTTCTCTTAGACAATGCACAGGCTATAGTACAAATACCAGCTCAATGCCAGTACGAACCACAACATTCTCCAGAAAGAGCTTCAATTTCTTTTCCCACCTCTTGGGGTGAAACTCTCTGAACTTAGAAAGCTAGGTTTGGGGGATTTTTATCAATTCCTTTCTGCATCATCTTCCCTTCTGCTTCTGATGAGATTTCCAACTAGACTCCTTAGTGATGGGTAAACTGCTTCTGCACTGTGCTGCACTGACAAGAGTAAGGCTTCAGCAGAGAATAGTTACTGTTCAGTGGCAAAAGGTGGTGTTTTTTGCATTGGTGGTAGAGGTATGAGCTCACACATTTTTACCATGAACTAAATGTAATGAAATCATGTGTTCACATGATCAGATGTTGCATAACAACTCACAGTCACACAGCACTGTACCTTAGCCCTACAGCCTAAGTCTCAAAACACACAACCTGCAGAGTAGCCTTAAGATGTCCCATATGGCAGAAAAATCCCCTATATATAACTTGTACTAAGTATAAACCTTGTACTAAGCTCCCTGTTCTGCTCCCCAGGCTGTTTCTGCACACCCAGAGCTGTTCCTAAGCAGGTAATGTTAGACCCATTAAAGCTTGGTGTTCAAAGGAGCTTGCTACACCCCACTTAGGGTGATAAAATACTCCTAATGGCCTTGAATATAACTCTATGCCCTAAATCTTTCCATGTCTTAATTTCCATGTCAAAATTAGCTTTGAATAGGCCTTTGGTGCTCTAGCTTGCATGAATTACAGAATCATAGAATGGTTTGTGTTGGGAGGGACCTAAAAGATGATCTAGCTTCAACCCACTTGCTGTGGGCAGGGACCCCTTCCACCAGGTTGCTCAATGCACTATCCAACCTTACTTTGAGGGGATCTGAAAACTTCTGGGGGCAACAGGTCCCAGTGCCTGACCACTGTCATTGTAAAGAATTTCTTTCTAATATCCAACCTAAATCTACTCTCCTTCTGTTTGAAGCCATTCCCCCTTGTCCTATCACTACAAACCCTTGTGACAAATCCCTCTCCAGTTCCCTTGTAGCCTCTTCAGGTACCAGAAGGCTGCAATAATGTCTCCCTGGAGCCTTTACTTTTTCAGACTGAACAATCCCAATTTTTCCAGTCTTTCCACATAGGAAAGGTGCTCCATCACCCTAATCATCTTTATGGCCCTCCTCTGAAACTGCTTCAACAAGTTTCTGTCCTTCTTGTGCTGAGAACTCCAGACCTGGATGCAGAACTCCAGGTGGGGTCTCACAAGCCCCACACAAGGAAACCTATGAATGCAAAGGAAAGGTTTCCACAGAAGGTACCAAAAGTCCATAGAGAAATATGTTTGTTCCTTGTAATTTCAGATACTGCAAAGAAGACCCTTCCTTATTTGTCTGCTCGCATATAGAGACCCCATAGGACAGAATTTTAAATAGCTTAATTCCCTAAATTTAAACCCACAATTAATGCTTTCCAAGAGGCTTCCAGAAATGGTAGCTAACTTTATTTGGCTCCAAATGTAACAGTCTATGAAAAACAGTTTTTAGGACACCCATTATTGCAAATTCAGGATCTTTTAATTTGGTTCAGATGGAGACACTCAGAATTAATACATACTTTTGAAGATGATGGTACATATTGCACAAGAGCAGATGTGTCAAGGGGGCCTGTGTAATACATTTCTCAACTGTCAGAAAGAAGATGTTAATGATGTGATTGTCAGCAACTACATTGTTTTAATGTAGCTGCTTGGGGATTTTTACCTGTAACATGGTAGGTACAACCATTATAATGCTAAGCAAGAAAAATGCTTGAAATAACAATAACAGTAACAATAATAGTATCACTTTAGGTATCTTTATTCAGAAAAAAATAATATTTATATATATATTTATACAGAATATTTAGGTATCTTTATTATAGAAAAAGGTAAGATATTTTCTAGATCACACACAAAAGATCTAGAATGTTTTATAATGCAAATCAACGCAAGATAAAATTGAGGTCAAATGTGTGAGGAAGAAATAGCGTGCACACAAACTTGCAAACTATTTTCTAGTTTCCAGACTTAAGGATGGCAGAGAAAAACATGTGGCAATTACAGAACCACTTTTATTGCTTTAAAGCAACACAGTTTAATTGGTTTGATATAAACATAGGAGCATATCTCAACTATGAGCAAAGCAGTATACTCAATCATGTTACTTTTAATGGAAATAGTCTTGAAAATAGATTGCGTAAGGAACATTTATCATAATGGCTGGTCTAGCAAATCATGCAAACACAACGAGATAAATAAGGTAATGTGTCCTGCCACTTGTAACTTAATCCTCCAGTATATTTCATTAGAAGGATGTTAATTTTCATCTGAATGTCTCCGCCTTAACGAGAATGAGACTAGCATTTGGCTGGAGCCCAGATCAATTTCATGCAATAACAACAGTAACCATCTCAAACTTTGCTTTTCCACTAATTGAACTATATAATATGTTAAAAAAAAAAAAGGAGGAAACACACAAATAAGCGAACAACGTAATCTCTATCCTGAAATATACTTTGAAATCTTCGTTTCAGGAATCTTGAAAACGCGATCAGTGAAGAAATACAGCTTTTGGAGCAGTGGCTGTTTCAGATACAAAATGTTGGAAGAGATTAGTGAAATAGCTTTTGCATTTTTCATGCTGATTCCACTGGAGATGTGCTGAAAGCCATAAAGATATGCTTCTTTCTCCAACTCATTTATTTCACATATACAATAATTTGCGGTCAATAAATCTAGGGTGGATTTGCATGGTGAGGCATTGGTGTGGCAAGCAGAATGGATAATGACTTTATCCATAACGTGGTTGCGGTATTTTTATAATCAGTTTTGTAATGTGATATTACTGGAGAGTATTATCAACCAGTATTCAATATGAAACAAAGTTTTCCAAAGCAACACATGCTATGTACTAATTCATGTCATCAGAGATCCATCTTCTGGTCTGCGAGACTCATCTTGTGTGCACATGGCTTTCATGGAGATAGTAGCACAGAGAAATTTACTTTAACAGTTCCATAGCTGGGCACTCCAGATGGATCATCTTACCATAGCAGGACATCTTACCAAGAAGAAAATAACTCCTTCACAGGCCAGAGTTCTCTTGATTTTGCAAGATAAAACTTGTTGAAGGGTGGAAAATTCTGAGATCTTTAATGAGAAATAACAAGTTTAAAATAACAATTGCAGTAGAAACTATTTAAAAAGTATTAGTTTACTTCTTTCATGTGTTCATTTGTATGTTTAGTGTCTTACAAAAAGCAGAATATTTAAATTAAGGAAGTAATTTCCTTAGAAATATCTGTTATAGAGGAAAACAATGAAATCCAGCCCTTTAAAAAACAGAGTTTAATATTTGTTAAAAATAATTTACAGTTCACATTTTGGTATAATGGTCTACTTACACATGAAACTTTGAGATTCTGGAAATCTTGCTCCTGCATCTGAGTTAGTCAGTAGGCTTAAGTATAAGCAATCTTCAATTTTCAAGTGCTACCAGCTATCAAGAAGGTAAGGTTTAGTTTACACAGCATCTGATAAACTGCTTCCCTAGACACCTATTTTTCCCAGAGGTCCTTCCTTGAAGTTTGAAGTGCGCTAGAAAAGAAAACTTGGCTCTCCCTGATTCTGGATTGGGCTGTCTATCCTACTCTTTACAAAATTTCAACACACATAGGCACAGATCCAGCAAACCATGTGCATAATTTGAAACCCATGAATAACTCCAGTTAAAGCTGCCAAAGATGGTAGGATGAACAGAGAAACCACTGAATTTCAGAGCAAAAATACAGGATGAAACTGTATCCTCAAACGTAAGACTGCAAACTTTAGAAGGGTACTCACTCAGCACTTGTCAAGAAGGATGTTGCTTTTCAAGTTATTCACATAAATCACTATGGTATCTGAAATTCATTGAACAATTCATGAGAAATATATTTGCATTTGATTTTCCTTTCCTTAAGCTTCTGTTTGTTGCAAATTTTAACTCCCGTGGGAGACTGGACTGAACTGTATATGAAATGTTTTCTTCTTCAACGGAATCATTAGACTTATCACAAAGCATTGGGCAGAAAGTGGAAATATTTTTAAAGGTCAAATCATAAAACTGTGAAGTCTGGAGGAATTTATCTCTAGGGAGTTATACCAAGTGTACCACTCCCTTGTATGAAAACTTAATTGATGTCACTTGGTTGAAATTATTATCTCTTGAGACACAATTTGATATGACGTTATGTAAGATATCACAGTAAAAGGCATTTTTTGGATCAGATTTTAAGCCCAGCTTGTAGAATCACAATTGGTCATTGTAAAAATGATTATTATACCACAACCAAGAGGATTATGATGTCAGGTGGGGAATAAGTGCAGAAGCAGATAAATTCTTAGGAAACAACAGTGATTCTGTTTTAAAACACTGTCTTCAGGAGAAATGACCAGAAGAAAAGAAGTACAGGGAAATAAACTGCACAGAAGAGAGCTTGTTTCCAAATAAGATATTTCATAAGTTTTCCATAAGGTGACAGCTGCTTTTTCAAGCACCCTATTCTGCTCTCCGTTACATCAGTGTGAATCCAGAGGAATTGCATTTGAATTGTTTTGTTAGGGACTGACATCAGGGTAACTGACAGTAAAATTTGGCTTTAATACATTTTCTCAGAAATAGAACCCATTTATTCCCTTCAAAATAGAGAAGGGAGAATTACCACACATCATATGATGTCATGTATCAGTCAACACTTTGGAAGAAAAATGGGAAGCAAGATTCATTTAAAGTATGGAGTGCTGTTTTTTTTCCTGTTATCTTTCCAAATTTCACAATTTATTGTGAAAGCACCTATTGCTGAAGCACAAAATAGATCTTTTGGATACAAGGCAGCTCTCCTAACAGTCAGATCTGCTACTACAATAAAATCTTTAAGGACACTAATTCTAGGCTTAGGCACACTGTTCCCTGTTAGCCACATCACAGGAGTAGTTTCAAGGCTCTTGATCAGCAGCTAAAAGTGTGTGTTTAGAACAAAATTGTCATTGGCAAACTTAAGTCTGACGTGGAACATTGCTGCAAATGGGTAAAGACTTTGCATGCATCACATTTTGCAGTTTCATGTAAAGTAACCTTCCTGGAGTGACAGTGTTTTCTTTAACTTTATTCTGTGGTGGAGGGGGAGAGGAGCAGAGTGAGGTTTCAGTCACTAAAAACAAATGACAAGTCTAAAAGCTTACACACCAACCTGCTGCCTTCATTTGTATTCAACAGATGCCTCAGTTTTTTTCCTATTCACTGCCCAGTCTATGCTGATCAGTATAAACAATGGAATTTTTGTCTTCATGAACATATTTTTGTTCTATTTAGCTTGAAGGTAGAGACAAACATTATATAAAAAAAAAGAAAGAGAATATAGAAGAAAAGCAACCTTCATAGACACATTTCTCATTTAAAAAATGATAGGTAAAACTGTAAGAAAGAATTAAGATATTTAAGAATTTGGCTGAGAGATTCATTAAACTACTACATGATGTTATAAGATTCATACAGAAACAAAACAAAACAAAAAAACAGCAAAAAAAGAAAACATGAGAGATTAATCTTTGAGATATTGTAAAGTGCCAGGGGAAATGAAAATGGCTAATTATGCTAATTATGGTCTACTACCAATATGGAACATGTATTGTCTTTATGTGTATATATATAGATACATATACCGTATATAATATACATAGTGTACATATATACATACTGTTCCTATATGAGTCCAGCCTTTTTCCATTAGTATTTTGATATAATATAACATATATTTTAATTAAACTACTTTGCATGAACAGAGAAGCTGGCTTATTAGTACGTAATTTTTTCCTTCCTAGTCTGATCACAAGTCACTAAGGTGTTGCTAAGTAGCTAATTCTGGTCCAGATTTAAGAATTTCCACTGTTGTGGGAAATATTTACTGGCAGTACCAGCATCTTTGTCTTTCCTTCTCCTCAGTTAAAGGGAACAGGGCAGGCTCTGAGAGAGCAAGAAGATGTTGCACAGTGTCAGCAGAGCTCCATTATCATACAATCTCCAACAAGGTGTCAGGCGAGCTTGGTGCAGTGCTCCTCCCTACATCTGGCCATATGTTCCCTTTCCTTTGCCACTTTTACACCTCTACCACTATGGTTAGTCCCCCTCACAGGGTGAGATGCTCCAGGGAGTTCTGAGCAGCTTCATATCCTGCCTGCAGAGAAAAGAGGGAAGGGGGACTGCAACTGTTCAGACTTGGGTTTGACTACACTTTCTCCAAGACTGGTGTAAAAATCCTCATTGTAGAGCCAGGGAAGTTTGTTTTACTATCTGATTTACCTGATGCTCTTTGCAGTTATTCTGTCTGGGTGCACATACAATTGTCACAGTACCAAAGTATTTGAAGTATTTCTAGAATTTCCGAGAAATAGAAACCAAGCTGGGTTTTCAGCTATTTTCCTAGAAAATTGGTCTAATGGTAAATGTATGTGCATGTGTCCAACCTATGTTTGGATTTCCACAAACAAGACTTATATGACTGACTGGTTCAGCTCCATCCTAACTTTGTTTTGGACTTCAACACTTCAGGAGAGAGAAGGAATCTTTCTTTTCAATGTCTATATTTACCTGCCTAAAGTATCATGAAGTCCGATATCAGGAAAGCAAATAGAAAAATAATGTAGTGTAACAATTTTCTGAAATAGTTACAAATGTAATCTAGAGGAGGGATAAAGTTCCCCTCTCCTGCTGAAATCCCTATTCACTGGGGATTCAAAGAGGGAAAGAGAGAGTTAGTTAATGCTTTCTTAGAGCTTGTTTTTCTTTGAATTCCCCTCTCTCCTCTTCTAGCACACATTTGTACATATTGCTGACTCTAAAAGCATTCCCAGAGGTCAAATTATTGAAAGCTCAACCAAGTTTTCCTAAGCTATCACAGTTTACTTACCATTCCCAGTTTCCACAGCCTATCTGAGCAGTGATTAAATACCTATCAGTTTTGGAATCATAAGCCATAAACTGACTCTTTAGCCCCTATGTTTGTGTGATATTGTTTGATCTTCCAAAGACAATTTGCACACACAGGCTCTATTCAACAGAATCTGACTTGCAATTTGTCTATGAAAAAAAGCATCCTCATAAAAGTTTCCCAGTCTAGAAAATCAAATAGGGAATATATATGAAGATGACAGTTGGTGGTTACATTTTTGTTTGGTCTGAATCTTTGTCATATACTAATGAACCAGTCGGCACAAGAAGGAAAAAAAAAAAAAATAGAAGAAAGGTCCAGAAAATAATGATCTTACCAGATGCTGCACACGCTTGCAGTTTGTGGTTTGTTGCAATTCACCTGGACTATTTAAAAGCCTGTGATGAATGGGTGGCACAAAAGATAGTGTTGTGTCTTTCAAGCCTTTGACAGTTGGCACTAAATGTAATTAAGCAAAATTACATAGGGCCAAAAGGTTGGCCATGATGGATCCCAGATACAATAGAACTGGGGATTTTCTGTATACGGAGTGATAAGGAGGGACTTTTAGGGTTGACAGGAATGACTTGCATACTATGACAAATGAAGAGGGAAGGACGTGGCTGTTGGTATAGTACACGAGAAATGCGGGACCAGTTTCTCCTCACGTTAACGTCTCAGTGTGCGGCCTTGAGGAAATCCCTCAGGATCAGACCTTGGAAGGTACACAGGGGCCTGAAGATGCAAATCGGAACAGAAGACAACTTCAAAGACATGCAGAAAATCCTGACCTTAGGTGTGTCTTATTTTTCTGATCATAGTAGTTTGTTGGGTTATGTGCAGGAAAATATTTTATGTATTGTCAGTTGTTCCAATTTGGAAAAAAAGTGGGTGATAAAAGCCAAAATTGGATTTGAAGGCCAAGGTAGCTGAATGTGTAATGCATTTGTATGTAATACACCTTTCAAGTTGTCTCTACAGCCAGTAGCGGACAAAAGGACAGAACTGGTTTATAATCTGTCTTTTCAGAGATCCACCAACCATTAAATCTGTTGGTATAGAGTGATTCTGCAGCTGGTCATTTGGGAGGAGGCCTTCCAGCTTGATTAGACTTCCCCCAACATGCTGCTGTTTCTTTGTTTTTCCCTTTCCCTTTTCCCTTACCCTTGATTTTTCTTGAATTGGCTTTCTTTCTGAAGAATTAGAACATCAAATATTTCCTAACATTTCCCTCATCTCCTGTAAAAAAAACATATGTCCAGTATTTCCTCAGTGAAGGCCCAACAGCCAATAAACATAAGCAATTAGAGGGACAGAATTCTCTGTGTTTGGAAGTTAAAAGACTTGGAAGTTTTGTTCAATTTGCATGAGTACCCTGGAGTTAATCCATTGAAAACAGAAGCTACTGACCCATACCAGGAATTGGGGAAAATAAACTTTTTGTAACTCTTATTAAAGTCACATGCCTGGCACTGAGCTGTTAAGGTGGGTTTCTTACCATGGCTCTGGATATCACAGGTGCTGTACATCTGTGTCTGAGATGAACATCAAGCAGCAGAGGCCAAGGGAATAGAAGAGATTTGTTTAGGTTTGAAGAGCAATCTGAAAATGTTGCTGTTCAGACAGGCATATAACCTGTCTACAGAACAGGATGCAAAGAAAATTTTTGAAGAATTTAATGAGGTGTTTAATAGACCTGAATGCATTGTGAATAAAACACATCATACTGATACAGATCCCATTATGCTGCCAATAGTACTAGCATCACACAGAGTACAGTCTCATTAGTCCTGAGAAATGAAGGAAAAGTTGATTGTGGCAAGATGGTAAGATGCAGTGTTATTGAGAGAACGCAGACACTGACTGGTGTGGTTAGCAACCCTATCACATTCAATAATAAGAAATGTTACAGATTTATGTAGATTGAGGAGATTTGAATAAGGCTACCAAATGCAACATAGCCCAAGGGAGAGCTGGGAAAAGACATGTCTAGACTTCCAAAAGTAAGAATATTTCCAGATCTAAATGCAAGCCTGTGATTTTGGCAACTCCAGTTTCACAAAATTTTAAACTCTACACCTGTACATCTCTTTTTGCCGATGCATTTTTAAAGAACTTTGTTCTGTGATTGCTTCAGAACTCAAAAAGTGCCACTCAACAGAATATCAAATCCCTAAAATACAGGTGGAAACAGATACTTATAACTGCTTGAGCTAATGTGATAATCATCAACACTGTGAAAATAATAGCTGATATCCAGTTCAGCAGGTCTGGCTATCAGAAGTATTTTTCTTCCCTGTATAGGCCTTTTATAGGTTTCCTCCTTTTAGTTATTTTTTTTTTTTCTTCTTCCCTGAGAAAAAGAGAACAACTGTGTCAGCAATAAGCTTTATGTCAAATAGATTCCAGGTTTAGATTCCTGTCTTATAGAGGCAAAGGACTTGAACTTCAGAGGTAGAGCTTCATGACATGTTTCCTTCAGGAGAGAGGCCAACATCCGAAGTTCTGCATCGTTGTTTTTCCGTAGCACCACTTGATGATTCTTTTTACTCCATTAGCAGGTGCGTGCACTGAAATTGTGTGGAAAACAACCCCTTTCATATGCCCAAAATGATTATTTCTAAGCATTCTTGTTCACCATGTTTCTAGTATTTTCTCACAAAAAGTTTGTAGCATCCCACATGAGAAAGTGGCAGCCTGTGACATAAGGGTAAAATGTGGTAGATGATGTCTGGATATTCTAACAGGAGATTTTGCTTCTGAAGTTGTTAGGTTGTGACACTGCATTCTGGGTCTCTCACACATCAAATGAAAAATGCACTTAAGATTGTTTTCTAGAGTAAGCCTCCTTTTGGACCAATAATGATTCAGTTATTTGAAAGCACTTTCAGAGAATCATTATATATACAGCTGGAGAATTTCAAAGGGACCCTTTGCAGAACTGTAAACATTCTGCTTATCAAGCAATTCACCTGCTATAGACAAAAATAGCAGGGAGTCTATCTGAGTTAAGATTTCACATTTCCTGCATGAGTATGCTCTCTAAGGAGGTTTTTAGTAATCAGATGCAGAATGAAAAGTTTAGGGGTTTTTTTTCTCTGATTTTAGACAGAAATTGCACACTCGACCCAAGAAATCTTTGTCTCAAAGATTACTGGATTAGTACCAAGTGTCAAAACCGGATTCTGGTAATTCCTGCGTAGTTTTGAGAAGGACCTGATCACATCCATATAAAAAAGTAATGACTCATCCAAAATACAGGAAACAATCCTGAAAACAGAAGTGTGTTTCTAAAGCACACTAATGACTTTCTTAGAGCAGTTAAGCTTTCAAGAGCTTCTAAGCATAAGAATCACAGCAAGCAGCAAGGTTTGAAGTAATCATGAGTCAAGTAACACTATTTCTGAGTAATGAGAAGCACCAAACGATGCCAAATTGTAAGTGATTGTTAGAGTAATTCTGCATGGATGGTCAACAGTGAAAGCCCAGAACAGTCCAAGTATAACTTTTTGTGAGATCTATCAATGTGAAGTTGCTGCACATATTGGAAGGTGGCATAAAAAACTTCCAAATCATAATGCAACACAGCATGAGAGCAGAAATGTTAAACAGAGCTCACAAGGGCCTATCTGGGGTTTGAAACATAAAACACTATATAGAATGTCTTATAAATAACATTACAGAAAATAAAATCTGCAACAAATATGGGAAAAGATGCAGCAGAACTGTTATTCTTTTGAACTTGCTTCCCAATAACAGAAAAATTCATTAAGCTAATAAATGTGGTCTTTATTTCTTCAGGGCCTAAGAGTATTATCTGAAGAACCGAGAAAGTTTGGATTTTGCTTTTTTGCCTCTCTCTAAATTCAGCAGCTAGATCTCTTTTAAAAGACCAAAGAAAAAAGGTGAATAGATTGTTATTTGAGAGTGAGTTGTTGCCCACCCTAAATTCCCAGAGTTGACGTTTCTGGCACTGGCTGTAAGAGTGTTGGCCAAGTCATTCCTTCCAAGCAGAGCCCAGTTTCGCCTTGGCAGAAGCACCATATGGCAATGGGTGCCTGTGAGATATAAAGCCTCTTCAAGCACCACTGAAGTGCTGCCATTGCCCCTCTCCTTATAAGGGGGTGTAGCATATGCTCTCCTGACTAGCTGATTAGCACTACTTAGAGCTAAATAGCAGAAGGATCAGGTTTTAGCCTTCTCTATGTCTTTGGTCTGTCATATCCCACAGAGGAAGGCAAAAAGTGAGTGGTCTCTCACATGAAGGATGTAAAAAGTCTCTGTCATCTCTCCTTAAACAATGCTGTATTATATTTCTCAGATGGAATCTTGGATAAACTGGTGTTCATTGTATCTAATCCATATGTTTTCTGGGGAAAATATATATTGACTGGGGACGTGGTTTGTTTATTTGATTGATGTAAAATAGTCTAGAGTGTTACACTTTCATTCTACATGAGAAAGATAGGTTTTTAGCTTTGTGTTATCTTCTTATAAGAAAAAAAAAAAAAGTAGCTGTGCCTTCTTTATGCAACTAGAACTAAATTGAGTGTAACAACATCATTGTAAAATGATGTGCTTTATAAAGTCCTGAATATGGTGCATCTTTTGTGTTTTGTTTCTAATTGTTTGCTCAATACAAAAGGATAATTCATTAGGCCAATTCTCCAAATAATCTCAAAGTGACATGAATTCCTTTGCAGAGTGAATGTCTGTAGCAAGTAATCCATGGAAAACAGACAGGCGTCTCTTGTCATTTTGGAGCTTTAATCCACTGCCTGGAGCATGAAAATGCTCAGGATAACAAGTGTGGGAATGACCAAAATCAACATTATTTTTTTATTTTCTTTTCTTAACAATGCTGCTGATCAATAGAATTGCTGAATCTAGCAGATACAATGCCACAGGATTAATGAATTAAGCTCAGGAAGCAGAAGAATTTGTTAAAAAGGAGAGGGAAAAAGCCCCTTCTTTTCCACTGGTGTGTGAATATCAAGCAATGAAAGCAGCAATGACAGAATTTTAGCCCTTATTTTACCATAGTACCAAGCCTTGTTCTGCACAAGTCTTTACATTTTAATTAGAACTATAGTGACACCCGCTTTTTCAACTATGAACTTCACTTTTAAATTGAAAACTATTTACTAAATGATGGTTTAGCAGCTAGGTCTGAGAGCACAGAAGAGAGATGCGGTGTTTGGGTAATTCAGCGTGTAGTGTGGTCACCATCAGTGGGACTAGACAACTGGTTTTTAAACCACAGTAAATAGTGGTAAAAGGAGGGAAGAGACTCCCACTGAAATGCCATAGACTCTGTCACTATAAAGCACTCCCATGCTCTGGAAAACCATAGAATGAAATACAGAGGGGTCATCACACTTTGATGATGTTTGCCAATGTTTTACAAAGGTCGATTGCCAGTGTATCTGTCAATACTGCATTAGGAATGTCACACAGGGTACATATCTGTGTGAGACATTACATTCCAATATACACATTACATTGATATTCAGCACAGCATGGAGATTTTAATAAACCACCACTGACTAAAAGGGGTTTGTTCAGATATGTGGGAGGGGAGAGCTTGAGTTTGCTTATATGTTTGTATTTACACCTCCTTAAAGACCTCTGGGGATTTTGTGTGTACTTTTGTCAAAACAAACAAACAAAAAATCATTATCTAGTTTAATTGCATAAAAATATATTACAATATTCATACAGACCTAAAAATTGGAAGGTTTGGAACATTTCAACTTATAAGAACACACGAGAGAATACTCGTGTGTAATTTATGAGCCCCTAGAGACCTGTCCATGTCTTGAACTGATTGTTGAAGTAGGTTTTACTAGGAATTTCTTTTCTTGAATTGGAGTAGTGCTGGAGGTGGGGAGGGAGGGAGGTTAGAGCAACCTTCCCTAACAAGGCTTTAAAAGCTTCAGTGGTAAAGTTATGCTGATGGGAGATTTTGTTACTTGTTTTTAACTTGGAACAATCCAAAGAGGATTACGCTATGGGCAGGAGCTGTTATTTAAGTGGGTGGCAACGTCGTGGGCTGTGTTGTGCTGTTGTTGTTTTTAAAGTGGGACGTGCATCTTTTGATTAAAACTGTAAAATGGTCTAAAAAAACCCCAAAACCCCCGAACACCCAACCAAACAAACCCCAAATAACCCAAACCGAACAACCTGGACAATGACATGAAACAGCTGGTGAAATGTCTAGCTCCGTGCCTTCCCCAAGCGCGGCGGAGCAGAGGTTTCTGTTCTCTCATCTCTGCCGCGATGT
>VZRH01000397.1:1436583-1516985 GCA_013397555.1 Urocynchramus pylzowi | reverse complement strand
GCTGCGGCTGGCGGGGACCCTACGGTGGCTGCTGCAGCATGGGCTGGCTCAGGGGGATTGCCTTGCTTTCCTTGGGAGTATTACTAGCAGGAAGAGTCAACTGCCAGCATGTGAAGAATAATGTGCCAAGGCTCAAATTATCGTATAAAGGTAAGTCTGTTGTTCTCTCTTATTCTCGGTTTTCCTCCGAACCTCTTTTCTCCTTGCCCCGTCGCTCCCTCCCTCCTCACCTTCCTCACTGCTCTTCCTTATCTTCCAAAGGGGAAACTGACATTAGAAGAAATTCCTGAAAACATTTTCTTAAAAAGCCTCTCCGTGCTGCGGTCGGTACCAGGCAGTTTAAACCCAGACAAAGAAGAGTTAGTTGCGATTGCAGACGAGGACTCCGGATCGTGCTGATCCCTGTTAGAGCATTTTTTCAGTCTCGTGCTATTTCACCGGACTTTACTCTTCGAAACGATGAGTCGCGTTTGGCCACCCAGCTCACCTCCCCCGTGCTGAGCGGGCAGTGCAGCCACAATTTCAGATCTGCTTTAAACATCATGGAATGCATAACGATTTATATATATATTTTTTAATTTTATATTTTAGGCATGAAGTGGTTAATTTTCAAGTCATGAATATTCAGTTTGTACAAATCTGACAATCAGATGCCTAACATAAGCAGTAGATGGTGGGTTTGCCAAGAAACTATAAACTGAAAGGAACAGATCAGTCCAGAAAAGGAGGAGAGGACTGCTAGGCACCAGAAAATGCTGCCTATGGATGTTTAATGCAGTGCGATTTATTTGAGCCAGGGTTGTTTTCGGTGTAGTCTGATGTGTGTCATTAGAGATCACAGGGAAGGTGTAACTGAAGAAAGAGAGCTGTGAGATTACGTTTATGTTTGAAATTGTGTAATGCCACTCACACTGCAGTTGCCAGTAATTAACTTTAGTATAATAGTGCCAGTATTAAAGGAGAACAGTGAAGTAGACAGGCTCTTCTCTTTATCAGCATAGTTCCACTCTAAGTACATTTTCAGAACAATTCATTAAATCTGGAGAATGTACAACTGGGAAAGAAGTTTAAAATGTAAGAGCTGCAGAGTATTTTTTTAAGCGGAGAGCTGTACACCTAGGTATATACACATCTCTCTGAAGAGCTGCCTCCTCATAATTCTTAGATTATTGATGGCTGAGAGAAGGAGCTGCAGCTACGGTTCTGAAAGGAGAGAAGAAAAATGACACATTGCTTCTACAGAGGGAAAAAGAGAACATGTGTGTGCATGCCTGGTCATAGATGTCAATCTCAGTTTACAGCATAGTGTCAGTACATCTCTTGCCAGTAGGAATAGGTTTTCCTTCTTTTTTCATCTTGTGCTGCAAATGAGAGGGGGGAAAGTCCTCTCTGATACAGGGCAGGCGTCATTTCACACTCCAGATGAAATAAAGAATTAAGCACCTGCAAAACTTGGATGCTTTGTGTGAAATAAATGCATGTGCCGGGTTTTCTTAAAGAACACATATGTGCATATTTGTGTGTATTTAAACTTGAAAATATATGAATGAAAAGAACAGTTTAAGGGGTTCAGAATCTGTCAATGAGAAAAAAAATTGTATTTAACACAAAATTGGTTTTTTTGAGTAATGGAGTCTAAAGAAAGCTTCTACAGTAACTACATGTCATGTCAGAAAACTCATTAAAAAACTCTTAATTGCTTCCAAACTTCTACAATCATACTGAAACTCAGATTAGTGTACAGAAGCATAAATGCTATAAAAATATCTTCTTAAGGGGTTTAATGGCTAATTAATTGTTGTTGGGGTTTTTTTTCTCCCTTTTAAAGTTTATCTATGGCTCAAGTCTGCTACCCCTGCTCATATGGGCTAAATGCACAGAAACTAATTTCATAGAGTTGCCAAATGTGACTGATGGTGGCTTTCTTTTTTTCTTGTCTCTTTTTTCTCTTAGTTTTTTTTTCATCCCACCGGTGCTGTATCTTTGGACCCTTTAAAAATATTTTGCTACTCTGCTGATTGATTGTTTTCCAGTTCTGCTCTTGCTGGGATAAAGAGTCTCATTTTCATTTTTTAAAATATCAGATATCAATTTTTTCTATATGGTCAGTCCTATATGATCAAAACAGGAAACTGAGTTGAACATCAAAACTCTTTCATACTTGGTGGGTCATTGTGCAACAAAAATCTGTACAAGTGGTGAGCACCCTGTTTCCTATCTAGTGAAGACAGCAAATGTGTACTTAATCCAAAGCAAGTTGAAGTCTGAAGACTTACAGAAATTCACACTGTAGCCTTTGATTCACATATTTGACTTCAAACGTGTAACTCTAAAATCCAGATCGGACTGCTCACATGCTTGATGTTAAGTACTGGTGTAAATGCTTGGTCAGGTCAATAGGAGAGTGCTGCTGCATTGATCCCCAGGTGTGGAGATATCATTATTAGTCAGGGAAGGCTAAGCCTTGTCAGCTGGTGCTTTTCCAGACAAATTTTGCTTCCAGCACAGTGCTCAGTGCACAGATCAATGTTAACACCTTGCGTAGGAACATCCTCAAGCGCTGTGGGTATTGAAAATGTGTCTTTTAGGCACTGACAGAATACCTCACATGCTAATACTTATCTCTCTGGATATACTTCACCGCCATGTGACTACGTGATACCAAGTGATTCATCTCTATTTAAACTGCTTGCAAGTAGAAAAAGAAGCTACTCAGTTACTTACCCATTCCTCATCTCCATGAAGAGAGGTGGTTGAGTAAACTAAACTTACAATATTAAAAAAAAAAAACCCTCAAGCATGCAGGGTGAAAAGAACGACCCAAGTGACTTCACTTTTCTGTGACCATCATTGTGCTTTCTTTTAAGAATTATACTTGTTGTTTGGCTAAATGAATACCTCGGAGCTAATTGTTGGTGCTTTATTTCAAAAGAAACTCAAGGATGTATTTTAACTTCTTGTTTGTCTCGACTAATTAGATGTCAAACATGGTTAAAAAGTCCAGGCATTTGCTTTAAAAGTTAGCAAAATGAGTCATGAAGGGTTAAATCCCTGCCAACCTTGATTTCCTATGGTCACTTGCTTTCAAAGGCCTAGTATTAGCTCTGCCATTTCCCTGGTTTCTGGACAGAAGTTTTGGTGAACTCCTGTTCTCACTTCCTCTTAACTTCTTACTGTTCAGTCTTAAAGAAGATTAGAAGCATCCTATGGGGCATGGTAGGGATGGGAAATGGCAGAGAATGTGTATAAATACGTTAAGGCCGCACCTGTGATCTGAAAAGGTCCTTTCTGTTTATTGTGAAACAGAGTGCTGGTTATTTGGTTTACATCATCTGGATTCTGCTGGCATATTAAAGAAAGGAAATTTGAGAGCAGTAGGGAAATCCTTGTCCACCTGAAATCTGTGGTGAAGCTCCTGTTCAGTAGTTTCTGGGTTTTGCCCTGTACTTTATAAAGGTTCCAAGCATTTTCGTCTCTGTACATGGGTTGGAAAGGTTTTGCTGAGATGATACTCATCTCCTTATTTCAGTCAAAAGGAATTGATGTGATTAAAAGCCTGATCCAAATTTCATTGAAGTCAATAAATGCTGGATGGTAACCTCAATGTGGTAAAACCAGCCATGAAACTGAAAGATAAGTTGAGCTCTTCAACCACTGAGTTCCTCTTCTTGTGTCCTTCAAAGACTTTGTCTCCTTATTGTAGAGCAACAAGAAATGTCATTGTTGATATATCAAAAGTAAAAGACTCTTCCCTTAAAGAGTGTAGGGGGCTTTGTTCTTGCCATTTTTTGTGTGTGTTTTTTCTAATATCATTGACTTCAATTCTGATGTTGGTTTTAAGTCTCTATATTGTGTCACCAGGTCACAGATTCTGTTCAGGGAACTCCTATTGAGCACTGAGTTCTCAGAAAGATGGTGATCAAGTTGGGTGTGCAGAGCTTAAAACAATAAATATAACCTTAACTCCAGATGGATTTCTTGTATTGTATATTGTTTTGTATTTTCTTTTTCTGTCCTCTGCATGGGGAGGTAACAGCACAAACAGAGATGGAACCAGCTATAGTACCCTTTAAATATAAACAAATAAGCCAAATGAAAGTTTCCATTAACAATTCCTTGATTTCCAGCTTTTTTTCATAAAGCAGCCCTGATTTTTGCCTCCACATGAGTAAATCTTGTCAACCCAACTTTCTCAAATCCATCTGTCATGTCTTATTTGTCTATTGAAAATTACTAAATGCTGTAAGTATGTTTTGCAAGAGTACATGTGTGGTTCTCCTTTGTTATTGTTGCTCAATTGGATACATATTACTTGAGAAAAAGTAAGTGGAAAAGCATTGCACACAGATTTAGCTCTATTACTCTCTGGCTTCAATTCAAGCCATATTAAAAGTAAGTGTCTTGTTTAAAGTTGCAGTGATAGTGACAACTACTCCATCCTTGATGTGCAGTTGATTTACAATTTTATAGCATGGATTTTTATCCAGATGAAATCCTGGCCCTAGTGAAAGCAATGGCAAGACTTCTGTCTGTTTCAATCTGTCCCACGTGGGGTGATGAGGGAGGAATGGCACCACACTGAATTACCTGTATGTACACTAATGTAAATATGATACCTGGCTTGTAGTTTGTTCACCCAGTCTGGTTGTAGTTGATGACCTGCCGGTGGGTTTGATTGTGGTTTTTCCTTTCCTTCAAGCTTTATAACTCACAATTTAATACCTCTACAAATATTGGGAAAGCAGGACAAAGTGGGAGAAGGAAATGGGGAGAGAAATATTGGCAAGGGAGCCTGTTTCTCTTGAGCTGGGACCAGTGTTGGAGTTTGTCTCAGATTTCAAGGTGTCTGCTTAAAAACCTTTGCTTAAACTATCTTGTAAGAGTACTGTCTGAGGGAAAAGCCTCTCTGACGTGCCTGAAAGTGACAGAACAGCCCTGACTTAGGAGGAAGAATGTGAAGGAAAGTAAACCAGGGGCATTTGCGTCTCTACCTTCCACCATTTGTGACAAAATTTCTGCACAGCTCCAATGCTCTCAGACCTCACAGTTCAGTCAGTGCAGGAGGCTGCAGGACAACGAAGGTACCAGATGCATCCATAGNTTTTTTTTTGCCCCAAAATAACGAGTCTTTCAGGGAAGATCTGTGTGTTGGTCTTTCTATGACTGGTTGATTGGGGTCTTCCCAAGACCTGGGAACTCTCCTGGAGATGGTAGGACTACCCTGCCTGGCTCTGACAGCTCACAGGCTGACAGGAGGGAAAAGCTGATGAAGGAAGTGCCTAAGCTCAGATCTTGCCTATATAGGGAAATTTTCATCTCGCTAATTAGGGCCTGAGACAGGCAGTGTAATTGGAACAAGGAGGGTGAAAACCTAGCCCAGCATTCTCATTTTGCATTTCCAACTTTCCCATTTGATTCCAGTGGAAAAAGTGGTTTCTGAATTACAGAGCCTCCCTTTTCTGAGAAGCTGGAGTTCTCTATAATTATTTTTACTCTATGGTTTGCAAATGACTGAATTATTCATGGAAGGTGCTGTATTGACAGCCATGGAAACTCAACTCTTTTGCTGAAGACAAGGTGTGCAGCACTTGTATTGTTTGTAACAGCATCTTTAAAACTCTGACCTAGTGGGGAATTTAAATATCCCTAGTTACACTGAGCTCAGTGAATCTTCTGATATGTGAAGTCTGCCTTAAAATTTACTTCTGTGCTTGAAGCTTTTGATCAGGACTGAGCTACTTATCTATTTGCTTAGGGTTTATTCAGGTGTATACTTATTCCGTAACATTTAGCAAAACAGTATTTAAAATAAGAAACCCAGTCAGAGCAGGTTGTTACAATGTAAATGGGTTATTTTTTATAATCTCTCCTGCAGGCGACTCTGTATGCACAGAAAGCATTTCCATGCAGTTCCCACCTGAAAAGAAACCATGAAATTATTTGTATTTTTAACTCATTCTGTTTTTCTTGGAAGTGTTTTTCAGTTTTAATTTAATGCATTGCTATACTGTGATCCTTTTAATATGGTTTTGGTTTGCTTAATCACTGATTGTGCATATGGCCTTTAATGCCCACAGCTGCTGCAAGAGAATCTTCCTTATTTACTTCCTCTGGCCCACAGACTTTTCCCTCATGTATACCTGGAATGCTACAATGGAAGCGCCTGCAATACAAAGTTGTTCCAATATTTTCAACATTTTCTTCATCAGTTGGAGCCTGAGTTGACCCTGTTCAATCTGAAGCAAAATCACATCTTCACCTGAGGCAGTGCCTAAGTGAGAAGCAAACAAATCCTTCTAAGTGGTGTCAATGGTTGTGACATTTTCCAGTTGTTTGAAAACTAAAAAGGGTAAAATTGTTTTCAGGCTCCCACACACTTATTTTTAAGCAAATGTGTGGGGTGGGCCCTGGGAACTCTTTGTCAAACTTTTAAATCGAGGTACTGTAACCTGTTACGGTGCTCTTGTTAACTAAGGTTACATGTAAAAATTGTTGCTGCTGTTGTGGTGGTAGGCGATTCAGCAAATTCCTTCCCTTGCAGGATTAAAGCTCCCTTCAGAAATGTCTGCAAGTTCACAGTCCTCCCACATACAGCCTTCATATAGGTTAGCTGCTCTTTTCCAGTAACAGCTGTGAATAGTGAGAATAACTGAGGGGATAGTACTTTTACTTGACTTTTCCTATTCTTTCCAAGTGGGATAGTGTCTGAATATACAAGAGAGAAAAGGATGGCCACAGCTGTTGAGAGCATCAGAAATCTTAAGAGTCTTGTAACCTTTCTCTTGCACCACAGGAGGTTCTCTGTGGTGTTTTTCTCTTTCTTTGAGAGACCAACACAGTCAGCCACTTAAGGCTCTTTTCACTCTCAGGAGAAGGAGAGGTACCTCCAGAGAGCTAATCTTGGGTTAGGCAGATTGAATGATATTTTAAGGGTGCTCATCACTTGTCATTGACTGTAACAGGAATTAAGCTTCTTGTTAATGTATTTAGTTTCTTTCTCTCTGGGAATGTATCAAAAGAAGGTACTAATTAATGGCTGTGGAAGAATTTAGGCTGTATTCCAATCCAAATCCTCATGATTTAAGAAACTGTTTTTGAGTAAATGATTTTATAAGCAGTGTAAAAATTGAGCTGATTTAACATACATATGACCTCAGTATCTGTGATCTTGAGGTCACCTGTGACTCTGTCTAAATTTGCACCAAACGTACAGTATAGAAAGAGATAAACAGTGCCACTACATTTTTCATATTCTTAAAACAATTGCCTAATTTACTTCTCACGTTTCCCATGTCTCACCTCCTTAATAAGCTCATCCCAAATCCAGTGACACATGCTGGAAGTGACTGTCTGGGGCTATAGAGCTTTACTAATTTAATGGCTTAATCATTTAGAGCTTTCAATAAGCTGTCCCCTGGCTAGCTCCATTACCATCTGAATGTTTCTGCACTTTAAAGAGAAAAACATATTCAAGATTCAGTTTCATAGAGCGTGGTTTGCAAATAAAAATCCGTGTGTGTATATGTGCAATTCAAAGGATGGGTGTCTTGACCCTGAGTCTACATTTTTTCAGTTCAACTATTTCAATAGTGAGAGTAGGGTGAAACCTAACTTATTGATTTCTAAAAGATCTAAATAGATTTGAAGTTTGGGGGATTCTTTTCTCCCTTTGGAGATTACAGATCCCCCTTGAACTCGACATATCTACAGCAATCTGTGAAATGTGTGAGCAGTACTCTACTTTGTGTCACATCTCGTTTTCATCCTTTGCTGTTTGATAGCCAAACGCAGTAAAGTCAGAAGTTTTTGCCATTCTTCTAATGTTTTAAAGTTGTTTGACATTTATTGGGCTGCCTGCTTATCTCTCCAGCTGGATGTTGCAGAAACTTTAGAAGCAAGCAGTCAAATAAAATTCTCATCTCTTATAAATATTTTCATGCAAAGTTGGATCTTGCAGGGAGCAATCTGAGGAATGAAGTAGTTATTTGCTTTCATCTAACTTGTGGAAGGAAGAAAAAGAAAGCTCTCCTTTACTCCTCACCTCTAATGAAGCAAAGCTCATGTTGGTTCTGACGGCCCCTCTTGGGTCCTTTTGAAATTCCAGTCTTGTATGAGAAAAGGACACAAAAAAGCTCCATGAGATAATTTAAAGGATTTAGAGCTGTCTGTCAAGGGGGATGGGTTGGTGGCCTTTTCTAGAGGAATCACATGATAAATACAGCTCACAAGCACCCAAAAGAGCTGCAGAGAATGCAGGGTACAGCTTTCATCTCCAGCTGATGCTGGAGTGGCAATAACTCTCTTTTGCTAGACACAGATCCCCTGGCACAGAATGAGGTGTCTTAAGATGAAGTGGTGATTTCAGGGTGTTATTACTTTGACTTTTTTCATGGATTTCCTAGTGCAACTTCATTACTTTTGCATGAATGTATAGTCTGAAATGGTTCTGACTCGTGAGGAAGCTCTTTTTCTCAAAGCACAACTAAGGCCATAGCAGTAATGATTAGTGTTGCTCTCTAGTATCTGAAGACCAACTTTGTCTCTCCTCCACCACACCAGGTCCTTTCCAAGATCTCCATCCTGCTAGGCCCATGTGATAATCCAGTTCTTGTTGAGTGATAGGAGGAACAGCAGAAATGATGTCTGGGGATCTGGAAAAAGCAACTTTGTCTTCAAGATTGCGTTTTTCCCCATATTCACTTCTACTACAGCAGATGAATGACTCTATCAAAACTTCCTGCTTTGATGGCCTTGTAGACAGCAACATAAATGTTGAGGTACCTGCAAATTGCATAGTTAGGAAATCTCTTCATTTGGAATTGCTGCTCTTCCAAGAAGTGTCAAGAGTCCACCCAACGAGATCAAGTGTATATTCAGGAAGGTGTTATAACATTTTCAAGGAGCTCTAGTTGTCACTTCTCTGCAAGGTCACAAACATCAGCAAAAGGTTGGGTTATTAGTATGGTAAACCTCAGTCTGTATTTTTGTTCCAAATGTGTATCCAAATGTTGTTTGTTCTCTAGCCATAAAAACTGACCTGCAACAAGTTGGCAAGTGAGATTTCTTCTCAAGTAAAAAGAATTTGTTAAAATTGAAGGAAACTTTTCATAGTGCATTCTAAAGGAGTTTTATGAAGTAAAGTATTAACAACAATATTATATGTTGAAAATTTTGGTTTTCTCTGCAGCTTGTAGTATTGAGATCAAAAATTACATACATTTCTAATTCTAATTGTTCAGATTTTTTTTTTTTTTATCTGTAATGGGAAACTGCTGAATATTCTACATCCTTTTCTTGCATCCTTTTACAAATTTGTGTGTTTCATCGTTCTTTAAACCTGAATTGTGACTCACTTCTTTACTGGACAATAGTCATGAATCAGGAAAGTTTTTATTTAATCTCACCTACATCACCTACAAATGGAGGTTAGACATTAACAGAAACCCAGCACCACAGCTGATGATACACAGAAACTCTGTACTGTAAAGAGAATCAAAGAAAATGCCATAAATGTAAAATCCTATTAATTCCTTGGCTATTCTCTGTCAGCTTCTTCACCTGTAAAGTGGTATTAAGTGATTTCATGAGGAATTGCTGGAGGTCAGAGACTTGCCATACTTACTCAGAGTTGTATCGTACTCTCAGAATAATCCCATTAATATGTGCATACAAAGTGCAGTCAGAACTTATTTTTGATCAACATAGAAAGGCCTTACAGATACTTTAAAGTGATTAGAATAGTAATATTCACAGCTGTGTGTACCTATGACATGAAACACATCCCTATTATCCAGGAAGCATATCTAATTTAATTCCATTTGGATATTCCAGACAGTTTTAGACAGGAGCCCTTCAAAATGTTTTTTGGAGTATCCACCTCTATTTAAAGCTAAACACACTGTGAGTGTGCCATTACAAATGGCTCTGGAGAAGAGCCTTTGTGTTTAGTCTTTGCAGTATTGTCTAGCAATGGTGTGTGCCTGCTCATGAGATTCTGGCCAATTTCTCTGAGTTTAATCAGAGCTAGTACTAGAGTAATAGTTTTTTACTAGTTTTTTTTTACTAGTACTAGAGTACTAGTTTGTTTTTTTTTTTTTTAATCATGGCTGATAGTCATATTTTAAAATTAAGAGGGAATAAAAAGTGGTTTGGGATGGGGTTTTTTTTGTTTGTTTGCTTGCTTTTTTGTTTCTTTGTTTTTTTTTTCTTGTGATTATCAGACAAAACTAAGGAGCACTTTCTCCCTTTCTACTCAGTCTGAACATACCTTACCAAGCCACTGGTGCTAAACACTCCCTGGCTCCTTCAGGTGTATGTGTTTCCTTCCCAAGAGATTGTGGACAAAAACTTTCTCTTTCTTTGGGCACACATCCTTTTTTATGACTTTCCCTACCCCAAATGTTCTCCAGCCTTCTCCAGGATGAGGGCAACCTTTCCTAGACACTTGGGGAAGTATTCAGTAATCAGTTGAGTCAGTTATAATTGCCTATCATTTGTGACTCACTCACTGGAAAACTGTTGCTTGACAGCCCTAGTTCAGATCTAATAATGAGGATAAACTGCTATAATTAATTCATAAGTAGAATTTTGCATCTCAGAAAGATACTCATCCTCATTCCTAAAATAAATAAGAAAGCACCTGTTCCCTTTGTCAGCCTGGCCTATGAAAATAAAATTTGTGTTTCATATATTCCACATACCTTAAATGCAGCATTTAAATCTTATCTTCAGTGAATTATCTCAAGGAATGTTTTTCTTTGCTTTTATACTTCCTCGTGCCACTTACATGATGTAAGTGTTGTTTTGAATAGCATTCTTTTCCTGTAATAAGCTAGCCATTTTCATGCCATTAATAAAGAAATACAGGGAAAATACAAGTTTCCGTGTGATTTTGATGTACTTTTGAACTTCAGGCACAAGTTTAACATGTTAAACCATGGTATCTTACTTGACCACATGCTACACAGTTTTCTTACAGTTTTGCAGGTGCTAGAAGAGCCAAGTTCAATTCTTGAGGCTGACAAACAGACCAGCTGAGAGCAATGAAAAGGTCCTGTTTACTGGTGTCAAAAGACTTTTTCATATGTTTTCAGAGACAAATGTCAAGTGTCATTTGTATTGTTATTCTATATTAGAAATTTTAAGCAGTTATGAACTATTCTGGTGTAAACCAAATGTAACATCATAACTGTGACTGCACTGCTGCATGTTTAGACCCCTGATTCTGCTAATTGACATTTTACCAAAGGGAATGAGAACATGTCTGAGCAATGCATCTTGTAGCTTTTTAATACAATTTCCATAGCTGAGACCATAAAGAGCCCCTTAAGGTTGTTTCTCATAACTGCCACTCTCTTAAAATTTTTTTCTGCCAGTATGTAGGAATATGATAAATACTGAATTTTGTTTCACTGTAGGTTCACCCCTATTACTATGCATAGAAACTATTTTACCTTATGCCAGACATATGGAAGTGATCAATGTATGTAAATTGTATGAGGAGAGGTGAAATACAGCTTTCTAGACAAGGAAATATGTACTTGTTTCTGGTTATAAGATACTGAGAGTGCACCAGAAAAGACTTTAAGTCTTATGACAAGCTTTCATTTAAAAGTAAAAATTGGTGTGAGGGTAGAATAGTGATGGTTTTTGATAATCACCATGAAAGCACAGTTTTGTCCTGAGCTGAACTGCCCAGTCAAATCTCAGGGTTTAAGAGGCAATTGCTTGCATGTGCAGGGCCAGGCCATGGACCTCCTCCTGAGATGCAGAGGTGAATTGTTCTGGGACCCTCTGTGCTCAGTAGTACAAGTCAAGTTTCTTCAAACACAGGGTTTAACTGGCAGGGCCAGTTTAAATGTCTGCTTTTCATTTTCCTCCTCTGATGTCATGGTGCCCACAGTACAATGGCTTGAACCTATTCTAAAAATCAGGTTTTGAGGGGCTGAGTTATTTTTTGGAGGAAAAACCAAGAGCTTACTTCAGTTACGCTTTTCAAATATGTTTTAAACTTACTGTCCCCCAGATGGTGACTAAGAAATCAATGCTTATTTTATGACTAATGGGCATTCACTGTGCTCCCCAAATTTTCCATTCCAATAAAGTTGGATTTTTTTTTTCATATTCAGTATTGCAGAATAAGAAACTAATCTAGTGTCTGGCAGGCCTTTATTCTAAGGCATTGTCATGGCTTTCATTCTGAGTTGAAAAATGGACAGATCATTGGGTTTCATAAATGTGTGGAGGAGCTGTCAAAGTTCCCATTTGCATGTGAATGGTCAGCTGAGGTAGGAAGGGGGATATGTAAATAATTCTCTAGCTAGCTCCTGGCAAAGATCATTGCATTTCAAAGTACTGTGAAAATCAGCACCATAAAACTTTAACCTATTCACTGGTAAGGAAACTCGAACACCTTAAATTGATCTACTCTAATAATGACCACTTGGGGAAAAAAGAATCTTAAAAAGCAATATCAGGTCTCCAAGTGCTATACATTTTCTGCCTCTTTTAATATTTCATAAAAGATAAGCTAAAAAACCCACTCTTCCTTCTCCCCCACTGAAGTGGGGGAAAAAAACGGGGAAAAAAGCACTCAAAGATCTAAGCAGTAAGCAGATGTAGACCTTCATTGAAAATCTGGCAGATAAGTGTGATAGGGGTAAAAGAAATGTAAAGGATTTGAGTATTATTCTGTATTATGTCAGTATCTGACCCAGGAGCCACCCAAAAAAAATCATTACTTTAATCTTCCTTACCAACTGCCCAGCATTTCACTATTCTGTTCTGCTGCCATACTTCAGTACATGCTCAGCTAGATAAAACTGAATGTTGTAGTTTAAAACCAAATGTATCCTTCAAAATACACAATTCTTTGTGTATCCAAAAAGGCAAAAAAGTAAAAGCAAACAGTAGAAAAATGAGGCACACAGAGTAAAACAACATCTTAATAGGCTCAGAGTCAGACAGTTTTCTACATACTTTATTGTGTCTCATATCTGTTTAGATAGAATTGGCATGTGTATATATGGAGAGACAATGCTTTACTAAGCCCTTTATGCCTGAAACAGCTTCAAAACCTGTGATTAGGAAGGCACAAGGACTAGAAAATGTTTCCAAAGTAAAGTTCACCTCCAAAATTGATAACAGGTTATGTACCTACCCCTTGATAATGAGATATCTTGGGATGTTGCTGTAGTTTACCAATATAATTTCCCTGGTACTGTTTTGTAGTCTCCATCTACTTAGCTTAAAATAGCATGATGTATTTCATTCAACCTCCATATTTCAGAATATAATTAATGTCACCTCTGTAAGCATTTACAGCACATTCTTTCTATTCCCACAAAGCTTCTGTGAACTTATTTGTTCTGGTTACACTGTTCCAAAAAACCTACAAAGTTAAATGCAATTTAATTCACTAAATTTACAAAGGGCTGTTATTCAAAGGCTCTGGGATTTGTTCTATTACATAATATTCCTGTAATGAAATGTGATTTGTCTTGGTATTTTGCCAGGAGATGAAAAACAACAACAAAAAAGGACCGATCTAACAAATTCCTACTCACATGAGTAGTCCTTTTGATTTCAATGTACCTGGCACTTGCAGTGTGAAGTGCCCTTTTGAGAGGCTATGCAAGTTATTCTTCACTTGAAAAATAATCAACCAATGAATGCAAGCAGTTGTAGGGTTCACTTGAAATTTTTGAGCTCTGCTCATTTAATAGGAAGAAATGATGCAAAAACTGTTCAAAACGTAGTTCTACTCAAATGAAAGTTCTCATTCAGTAATTATCCCTCTTGATCTGTTTTATCCCATATTTCTGCTGTGCTCCACTAGAGGAGCATTCCCTGCCTTGCTGTGGTTGATTGTATCCTCATGTCCGGTGGGACAAAATATCGGTTAAAGTCACTATGAAAGACCCTTAGTCTGGCAGATATTTGAGTAGGAATATGAAATGTGATCTGAGTTTTTGAATGGCCAGGCAATTTTAAACTGAGTTTTTGAGGAAAGGAATGTCATATCTTATCCAAGCCCTGTCCCATTTTCCCTGTTAATGGGTCTTTCCATTAAACCCTCTGTGCAGAAGCCCATCTGTGTGACTGTATGTGGAGCACACATCAGGCAGTTCTGCTGATCAAGCACAGTAACTTTTGATAAAGTAATACCACAATATTGGAATATGGTTTCCACAATGTAGGAATTCTGTTTCAATAACCATTCCCAATCCATCAAAAAAGGGCAGAGCATTGTGGAAACTTTTATCCTTTACTGGAGTATTACTTATTTATTGTAGCTATGGCTCCAGGCACTTTGAGTGAAAGTTGCTCTGACTGCTTCTCACGTGAGCTCGTTCAGAGATCCCAGGAGATCTCCCCACAGCAGGAGACTCCAAAGCTGCTTTCCTGCCACTCCAAATAGCTGCTAAGGCTAGCAATTGAGCAAGGAATCCCTGCTCCTTTTCAAACATCAGTCTGACAAAGTGGGACAGCGAGCACCGGGCCATGTGCTCCCTCACCCCAGACGTCTTGTCAATGGGCTCTAGGTGCTCTTTGCAAAACAGCAAGAGGAATCTCAGATTGCAGCCACTCAGATGTAGCCACTTGTGCAGACACTTCTATTACCCTAAAATTTATTGTGGTCTGTGTCACATGTTAAAGAAATGCAGAAAGTATCAAATGCAGTAGAGGGTGGTGAGGCAATAAAAATTTTCACATTTTATAATAGGTATACATTTAAAGAAGGAAGCAAAAATAATGTTTTCTATTAAAAATAGTAGCAGAAACCATTTGTGGCATAGAATCCAATAGGAAACAGATTTATACAACTTCTGGTTATGGTGCAGTTGACTGTGAAGTTCTTCAGTAGGCTGTAAGGGGCATCAATTTAATTAATGAGAGCTGTTTCTTAAATTATGTTAGCAATCAGTGAACAACCCGCAGAGTAACTCATGAGTAAGTCTATGATGTCTTGGAACAGAGGCATCCTAACGCTTCTGTAATGCTGGCCTTGGATGATGTTGGAAGGCAGAAATTGCATTATTTATTACCATACATGCCAGAGATTCATATATAAGATAGGCCACATGCTATAAGGGAGCCTCTGACCCTGTTCAAGTGATGACTAAAGGACATGTGACCACCAGACATCTGTACAAAACTGTCAGCCCGGTGGGGCGATGGAGTGCATCACCAGGGTACGTGGAGTGTAAATGCAACATGAGAAACTCCTTCCTTCTCCTGTTTTGTCCTACTGAGACCAGAATCTCTCTCCCACTTCACTGCTCTTGCAAATGGATCTTTTGGGTCTGGCTAGGCTCAGCCTATCCCTTTGTGATGCCAAGAAGAGGGAAGAAATGTACCAAATTCTGATCTGTGGAAATATCCTTAGGTGCATGCATGCATTTACCTACATAATGTGTACAAATATGAAGCTATTTACACACCCATACTTGGCCCAGATCCACAGACAGTGCAAAATTACACCACACCCGGCTGCAAGTTATTTTTAGCTCCTCCTCAGTGTAAATGTCTAGTTCATAATTAAGTTTCAAAATAATGAATGATGTGTTTTGTGTTTCAGTGGGTATAAACGTTTGCATTGCATAGTGAATGATTTAAGCATGAAAGGTCTTGCATTCCTAAATCTGTTACAGAATGTGGGTGGGAGGTGGATCTTTGCTCATACCAGGAAACAAAGATTGAATGAATATTTGTCATGATGTTTCATCAAGGCAGTGTTAATGATAGTTGAAGATACCTTGTGGCAAGACTGACAGCTTGCCTACTGTAAAGTTTTCTGAAAACTGGGGCATTTTAATATTTGTAAGGGGCATTAGCAGTGTTGGTACTGTAGCCACCCAACCATGAGCCTTGTGCAGTAGTCAGTTAATTAAGCCAGAAATGAAGGAGATCAATTATTAATAAATCACCCCCTAAAAAAAAAACCCAAAAAATCAAACCAAAGAGCAAACAAAAAAAGTAAAAGTCTGAACCCAAAAAACAGCAGCAAAACCCTTAAAACTAACTAAATCCCCCCACTGAAAACCCAGCACGATTTTCTCTAGCTTTGACATAAGGGCTGCAAGGTATTATGTCTTCTCTTGTCCCCATGTTCTTTCCTCAATCATTTGTGGCTGGTCTTCAGTATTAGGGTGGCTTCCTCATGAGGCTGCCTTTTGGTCTGGCTGGATAGCCTTGTTCTGATGTTCCCATCTCCAAGATCAGCGTGGACATTTTGCCATAAGTTCATGTACTCAGTCCTGCACCTAGAGACAAGGTGATCCCCATGTACACTGGCTAAAGAGCAATTGCAAGACCAAAGAAAGAAAGAAAGAAAAGAAAAATCAAGAAAGAAAAGGAAAGAAGGGAAGAAAGAATAATAATAAGAAATAAAGAGTTGTTTTCTTTGTTTTCTTCATCAGTGTCCTTATGTCTTAAACTGGAATTGTAATGGAATGTTATCCTTACATGCATTGAAAAAAACAGTACAAAACAAAACCCACAACAACAACAACGAAAACCCCAAGGAGAGCTATTTCTAATAAAAACATTACTCATGCTAGGATCATAGCCCTGACCTTACGTTTATTGGCATAAATGCGAACTTAGAAAGCTGTGTGGATGTTTGCCATATGCAAATCCATCCATCCATAAATCAGCATAGAGACTGGAGACTGCACAGCTGAAGTGACTGTAATGGTAAATGAAACCTTTCACCACCAGGTCAAATGCAGTTCAGCATATGTGGTAAATGGAAAAGCACTATCACACAGGAATTGATCTGTGGCATGTGTAAAACGAGTGACTGACCAGTTCACACTGTTTACCACCACAACTGGCTCCCCAGGTCAGAGCTGGCAGATGAGTTGGAGCTGCAATGGCAAAGCAGTGAAGCAACCTGGCAGAGAATTTGCCTAACGGGACTGTCTGGTGGTGTATTACAAGGATTAGGCAGGAGTTTTTCATCAAAATGAATTGTCAATGAAAAAGGAAGTTTCTGCTTAATCAAAATTTTCCACCAGTTCTATCCAAATGAAAACATTACTTTGGACTGTGGTGCTGATCTAAGACACATAATATTATATTCATCTGACATTAACCTCTGTGTGTTCAGGGTAGCAGCAGGGTTTGTAAAAGCTTCGTGTGGTTTTCCTGCTTTCTTGCCCATTCTTTTCTGAACAGGGCAGTTAACTCCCATTAAAATCTCTGAGAGTGCTCAGAGATTAGCATAAGGCTTATACGATAGCAGGATAGCAAAAACCATATAGCTCTGTCCCAAATCCTGGGCAAGAGGTCCAAATCAGGGATGAGGCAGGTTTATCATTTGTATAAGGTGGAGTTCACTGTCAGAGGGTGCCATGTGAGACAGGACACACCCAGGAGCATTTCCAGGCTTCTTGATTCTGGGATATGACTTGGCCACAGCTGAACTGTGGAGTGTATTTTTCCTCCTTACACTCTAAGGAAGTTGGACACCCTGACCAGAAAAAACATAGATAAAATGGTAAAAACCAAGAGTCACACGTTCCCGGATTTATTTTTTTTCCTAAGTTGTCACTCTGAGAAGTTCAGTATTTTGACTGTTTGACTTAATTTGAAAACAGATGTTGGAATATTGTAATTTCCCTTGAGACAAAAACAAAAATTCCTTACTTTTCACAGCTTTCCTTATTTCTGCTATGAAACCATGTTGTCACAGAGAAACAGTGCTTCCTAAAGCTCCTATGTGAGTTGTGAAGCTCCAAACCAGCTTGACACATTCAGCTATGTGTTAATGTCAAAACATAGTTCTCAACATTTATTGCAGCTAAAACAGCATTAAAAATTTATGTCTGATTCTTTGACATAATTCAATACGTTATTTTAAAAATGAGTATTGTTATTGGTTAGAGTTTGCTTAACAGAACATTTGCTCTACTTTTAAAGAATAAATCTTTTAAGACATTGATAAATTGAGAAATGTGCTTGCCTTCCTGTTTCAAGGATGTTAATAATGCCAGGAAGATTGGTCTTGTGGCTAATGTGTGAATGGATGTTCTTCAGTTCCAGGATCTTACTCAAACATTTTATGTAATGTCAGACAATATCCTTGTGTCTCAGCTTCTAATCTGTACAGGCTTTTTGTACATTGTTTTATTTTCAGTGACATTGCATGTGTTTGAATGCAAGGACTAGGCTTTTGCACAATGAAATTCTATCTGGAATTTTCAGAACAAGTAGTACAACTGATAAATAGCAGAATATTTAGTTCAAGGCTCAAACAAACATCTGAGCACTAAGAAAATGACTCTTACTCTTGCTTTCTGATATAAAGAAGTTTAAAAAAAACTTAAATTTTTGAAAATTATTTAACAGTATAATCAGATTATTTCCACAAGTCCAAGAAATTTAGTTACTTTAGCAACTTTAGTTACGTTTGTTGCCTGCTACCTTTCTGACTGCATTGTTTTTGCCACTGAGAAGTGAATGTCTTTAGGAACCTATTACTTTTAGGGGGAGGAAAAAAAAAGTGGTTTTAGTTAAAAAGGTTACTTTTTCCTCCTGTCTTAAAGATTCTTTAAGTGATAATGCCACTACGTATCAAATGCAAAAGCTGAAAAATTTCCTCCTCAAAATTTTTCCCTTACAGTCTTTTTCATGTTATGCAATTCTCTGGATATAAAGGCTGGAAAATTATTCAAGTTTGTTACACACACACATTCATTCCAATATGAAGAGATATGTCTGTCTTGCATTTCTGGTGAGGAGAAGCAGTTCCCATTTCATTTTGATTGGTGCTGAAACTCTTTGTGCATTCTCTTTCTTCTTCCCTTCTTTATTTTATTATTTTTTTTAAATTTTAGTCTGTGGTTTTAGGTGTAGTTTGTCATATCAGTCAACTGGAACACTGTAGATTATCAGGGGACTTCCAGGTGTCACACAAGAAGAATGACTGTTTTCCAAAACAAGCTGTGCAGTCCTCTAGGCTCTGGCATAGATGAATATATGAGTGTTACTAGGCATAGAAAACAGTTCTGAAAAGGTAATCCCATGCTGAATTTGAATGTTAAGGAAACCATCTACTCATTCTGAGGGGCTTAACCTTTCTTCAGGAGGTAAGTCTGGAACAATGGTCCTTATTTACAAAAAGTTTCCTTTATTTTCCATAAGGAATACAAAACCAGAATTTCTCCTGTGCTAGGGTTGCTCCTTCCTTGCTGTAAGTACGCATTGCCATTGTTGATTCATTCAAATACAGATTATTACAGTAATAATTAGTGGCAAGTTATGTGTTATTTTGAAATAGCACACATTATGGTTCACATCATGTCTTCAGAGATGCGAGCAATGTGTTGTTTCACGTTGACAAATGCTAGAAAGTGTTTGCACTTATGAATAAAATGTTCTCCACGCATTTTACTTGCAAGTGTGCTTTGTGCAAGTGCATTAGGATGTGGCCTCATCACAGGCATCCTAAACCTCTGCCAACTCCTGCCTGGATTACTGCTCTCCCTTCTGTGACACTTGTTGCAAGCTTTTGGAAAAGCATCAGTGGACTTTGATCAGTCCTTTAAACTGGTTGTGCCTCTGCCTTGGTCCATTTGAGGTTCTGGATGGTATTCAAGTGCTCTTTATTGTGTTTTGGAGATGCAGTCTGAAGCCTATTGAATTCAGTAAGAAGTTTCCCACTGATTTTGGTTTGCCTTGCAAACCAGGCCACAGTCTTTAGTTATAGCTGATGTTCCAAGATGCCATCTCTTTCTGACCTCAACCCTAACAGCTTGCCTTACCTGCAAGGACAGCCCAAGGTGTGACATTATTTGCTTGCCTGGGCTTTCTGACAAACTCTTTTAGGTGCTACATCAACAGCTATGCAAGCTGGAAAGTGCTTTAACATATAGGAATGATGCAAGTGCCAATTTTTGCACGTTCGCTTGCCAGCTAAAAGCAGCCCTTGCTTTGGTCCCCTGAAACTGAGCTATTACGTGTGTGTGACAGCTGAATATTAAGAATGGTAACATAAAGCAGTGTAGGACCTGGTGTTACACAAGCTACCTCAGGCCTGGAGTGAAATGTGTTGTGTCACTGTGTCTTTCATTAGACTGTTCAGGATGCTGCAGGTCTGCTGGGGCAGATCAACGTTCAGTCCAAGCATGGCCAGTGGAGCCTTTTCCATTGGACTGCTGGTGAATTTGTTCTCACTCAAGAAATAGCCAGGACTGTATTTTGTAGCAAAATCCAGAAAAAATGTGAATCAAATCATCGCACATCTTTTCCAGTTCCAGTGCAATTTACCTCCTACATAATGTTTCGAATATAGAAAGTATTTCAAGAGGAAAATCTCACATAGATTAATGTTTGTTGGTTGCCAAGGCAATAGTTTGGAGACCTCTCTAGCACAAAACAGATAATATTATAAGCAGAAGTAGATTAGTATGAGGAGAAAATTTATTGTTGTTAGGGAAGACAATGAGTGAGTGTCTGTTATACCTTTTAGAGATCATAATAATTTTGCTTTGGTCAGTTTTCCACTCATTGACATACTTCTGTGCTGTTACTTGAATGTCAGGAGAAATTAAATCTCCTCATGATGGCTGGATTCCACTGTGCAATGGAGAACAATGTTTCTGTGTGGAAAACCTGACAGTCCATTTAACAAGTCAGCCCTAAGGTAGGCTGGGAGCTGAGATGCTGTCGAAATAATGGTCATGCCAAGGTCATACTGTGACTCCTTGGGAGACATGGGAGAAGGACACAGCCACATCAGTCCTCAGTTATTCAACTCTTGAACAGGCAGAAACTAAAAAAAGCCAAACTGAACTCAACCAAAACTAAAAAAACCCGAACATTATCAATCTATTTTAATTATGAGGAATAAAATGTAATGTAACATTAGCAGATGTTACAGAGACAAAAAGCAATTTATATATAAATATGGAAAATAAACTCTGAGAATTTCTGTATTTATTTATTGTTATCAAGTTGTGTCTTTAAATTCTCTTCTGTAATCATAAAAGAACATTGGTATATTCAACTTTTCCTAACCAAAAGAAGGCATCAAGACAACATTCACTCTGAATCATTTCAAGCCTAGCAAGAGATTACAAGTGCATTTCTGACAGGGATGGGATCTGTATCCTGCACATTTCTGTTCAAGAATATATCTGTAGCAGCTCTTCCTCCCTTTTCTTATAGTCTCCCTACCAACATGATCCAATCCACATTACAGAAGAAGGTGTAAAGTAACCATGTTTCTTTAGAGCTGACCATCCCTGACTCCTTGCCATTTACTGCTTGGTTTTGTCTCTGCCATCGTACCATTGCAGGTCTCTTTACAATTCTTCTAAGCAAAGCCAGGACAAAGTGATAATGAATTTTCAGATTCTTTTGATTGACTGATTTCAAATTATATTCAGTTTTATCTGTACCCTTTGATATTTCTAAAGCAGCTCAGAACCTCAGTTTTTCAAAGGTAGCTTGTCAGTAGAAGTGTTGGATGTTTAACACCTTTGAAAGTACTGTCTTTTGAAAGACAAACCATATCAAAATAATATTGTTCATTCATCCTTTAAGGTATGTGTTCTTCTCATCTCTGCCCCACACTATACATTTTTAAAATCATGTCCAAAGTTCACTTTTAATCAGATGTCCCAGTAGTCTCTGTGCCTTCTAGTGTATGTACACGTGTATAGTCTGATATATATATATTATAAAGTAAGATAAAAATATTACAAGTACATTATATTGCAATGTCTCCTGGATACTAGAGAGTTTAAAAAAAAAAATAAAAAAAAAGAATCTTGAACCTTTTGCCAGAAATCCAAGCCAAACTTTTCAGACTTTGAAACATATTACCTAACTTTTTTTTTTTTTCCTGTAGTATTTTCTTTTACTTGCTGTAGTGGTTTTCACTGACCTGAAGAAGTAGGCCATACCAGTTTTCTGATATTTTTCACTCCACTGGATCGGAGGGCTGCTAATCTCTCTTGCCATGAGATTCTATTTGCATCTCAAGTAGGAGTTTTCTGTCTTGTCATTTTAATTATTTACCTGAGAGACTTATTTACCCGAGAGACTTTCAGGTGATATCATCTCACTGCCTTCATCAGAGAGATCTGGCAAGGTGCTAATGTTGTCTAGCATTTTCCAAGAATGATGCACAGACAGTATCCTTACAGAGCCTAACACATTTTAATATGTAATTGTCAGGGAACTCAGATATGGGATTCTTTCTAACTCAAGAACTGAAGGTTTTATAAATTATATTCTGTACAGAGGTTTCTTGATTGTTCATTACTGTGGTCCCCTGTTCCTCAAATGTAATTATGTTGCACCAGTGGGTGTTTGTTTTCTCCTGCTGCTTCTGCCCCAGATGAATTCGGCACATTTCTCCCTGGAATGTGGGGGGCTGTTTCTGTTTCCTTTGTGGGTTTGGGTCAAGGTCATATTTGGTCAATCAGGAGACAGTGGCACCAGGCATGTACTGAAGTTAGAAGTGTTTGCACTGCATAACTCAGATGTCTTGTCCTTAATCATGATACTTTTGTTAGAGGAGCCTCCCAGCATGAATGTCTGTTATAGATTATGACTGTATGGCTTTTTGCTGGACAAATAAGATGTGTGTGAAGGTCATAAGGATTCCAGACAGGGCTGCCAGAAGAAACCTGTTTATTACAGTGGTCTGGGAAAGCAGTTTGAGTCAGGATCTACTCAAGCCACTGTTAAGATCCTGTGTATGCAGTGAACAATATATTTTCTTGCATGAGGGGTTGAAAATTACCCTAGATGTTAGTCTGTCATTCTTGGTAGGAAATGTATATAGGCATGTTACAATATTCCCTGTGATCACAAAACTCCCAGGAAATGTGTGGCATTATGCCAGCTGCATTTGGTGCAGCTGCAAAATGTACTCAAGGATCAACCATGAGGTTACCAAGATGGCTCATGCAATTGACAGGATGTTTTTGACTACAAAATGCTCAAGAATAAGGAACTCCTTCTACTGTTCTTTCTGTGAACAGGCATACTAAGCCCAGAGTTTTGGAAATTATTCCAGTTGTCCTGTATCTGCTGGTAGTGTCTGATGAAACAGGTGTTGACTGGTGGTCAGGGCTAGCAATACATATGGACTGACATTGATCACCCCAACCCTGTGGGGCATGAAATAAGGAAAAGCAGCAAGAAGCAAAATAGGGCACAGTGATCTGTAATAAGATATACAGGCCTAAAATATTCCTATGGATGTGAATATAGTTTTTCTACATAGGTCTTGAAATGATATCATTTTTAGAAAGTAGAAATGGGTAGTGTAAACCTTAGGAGTATGGCTCTATATTGTAAAAATCCAGAATAAAGTCAAACCAGACACTGGATTCCCCATCCCTCTATTAAAAGCAAGTGCAAAAGGACTGTATGAGCTGTACAATATAAGTTTTCCACAGAGGTTGAAGCAGCAGGCTGTCAGAAGTTGAGTGCAAGGCTTTAAACCAGTTTTCAGAAAGAGGAGCCGAGTCTCAGACCGTGATTTCTACCTTCAAAACCAGATTAAACTTCATATTTCAACTGCTAAGTGGAGCTAGTGCTGCCAGATCATCTTTGAACCATGTCTAGAGACTAAAAGTTGAAAAGTATTGATATTTTTAATAACAAATAATAATGATAGATATTATGAAGGATTTGTAACTAAAATTCTCTTCAGACAACTACACTGATATTAGACTCTGTTTGTCACATAGTGCTGTGGTTTAGAGGAACACTGAGTTAAAGAAAGAGGAGAACATTGCGAAGTCAAAGAATTTACAATATCTGAAAATTAAACCTCTCTACCACAATTGATAAAGTACCGACGTGACTGTGACCTAAATGGTGATCATATCACATTAAAAAATGGAAACATTATTACTGAAGAGTTAAACTGTGAGTTCCTGAAAAGTTACATATCTCTTTACCAGGGCAAAGTTTGTGATACTACTTCTGAAAACAGGGGTACCTTGCACAGTGTTCACATGAACATGTTGCACTTTTTTCTTAAATGTGTTGATTTTTAACAGTAACAGTTTGTTGTTTCCAAAGTCTAAAGATATAAACAATGCAAGATTTTGAGACAAAAGAGAACTTTCTTTAAAAAAACTGGAAGGATTGGAAAATTATGTTAAGGCTTCAGCCATACACACGTATAGACTTTCAAATCTGCAGTAGGGAGTAAGGTCTTAAAAAAGACAAGTGTAAGGTTTTTGATTGATTTTACAATACTATACATTTTAGAACATTGCTACTAGAATGTGTGGCTTGTTGGTGAAGACTGTGAAAAGGGCACCTTTTCACTTTTTTTGCATCTCTTTTACATTGCCTTGGATTTCTGTTTTGAATTCGTGTCAGGATCTGTATTGAAAATAAAAGCACTAAAAAATAGAGTATAAACCAAAATAATCAGATATGAACTTCAACAATATGCACCTCTTATACTGGGTGTAAGAGCCTATTTAACGGGATTTCTGTTCATCATGCTTTATAATTCAGTGTGATATTGTATTCCATCACCAGCAGCTTAATTTATTTCTTTCACCATCTGCTCTTTTTTTTTTATTCCTCCATGCCAAAAATTCAATAGCACTCAATGAGCAAAGTGAAACTATTCTGTATTTCAACTAAACTGGTTTTATGCTGTTGTTATTCAGAATATATTGGCCTATTTCTTACACCGGTTTTGTTTAGCTAACCAAGCCTTTTGTTTTCTAAACCTGCAAAATGTGAAACAGTAAATACTGTGCGAGCTATTAGTGCCAGCAGTTCTGTAGCCGTTACATTATGAGACAAATATCAGGCCAGTTGGTTTTTAATTACAGGCAATAGCTGAAGCTTAATAAGTGTGACTGTCCTTGCCACAGCTTTATCCAGCCCATCCCTTGCACAGAGTAGGCTGAGCCACTTGCATAAACACAGACCAGTAGTCAAAGCACTCTCCATGCCAAGCCTTGTTAATCTATCAATATCTCAAAATGTCTTTGTGTGTTCCCTGAGCCGCCAAAATAATTATGTAAGTTTTGTGAGCTCCTGGAACTACAACTGTGCTCTCATTAACACCTTCTGTTCCTGTGGAGATAGAGAGATGTATGAGTCTTCAGAATACAAAGTTTTAGATCAGACCACTTTGCTCAATAGAGGACTAAATGAAAACTAAAATCAGTAACACAGAAACTTTCTTGGAGGTCTGAAATAGAGCAGTGGTAAGGACCACATCAAGGCTGTGTCCATCCATCTGTGATAGGCTTACATAAAGGGTTTCACGTCACATATTGCAAAGAAAGGATGGAAAATGAGTTTAGAAACTTTGCTTTGGGGCTTCCAAACTGCGGTTGCTGTTGTGGTCTAGATTGGAATATATTGGACCTAGGTAATTTAACCATTTATGTCCCACAAAGCTCTATAGTATTTAGGCTGGGTTGGACATTAAATTCTATAATCTTAATCTTGTTGCTTCTTTCACATAACATGATGCCATTAAATTTCACATCATGATATCTTTAAGTTGGTACTTTCCGCTGACTAGTTCTGAATGACATGGAAATGATAGAGTATATGATCAATCAAAAAATGCCATGGCAGAACTCTCATAGTTCTCCTAAGACAGGACTCATGCTCTTTTGTATAAGAAACAAAGGATAATAAAATATGTTTTACTAGGGAAAATAGAGCTAACTGCACAGAATTCCTTTCCACAGGCACTCATAATTTAATACAATTCTTTCTTCTACTAAATACTATTACTATAATGCCAGGAATTATGTTGGATTTTGGGTTCATATCCCAACTGTACAATTCAGGATATGTTTCAGACCTGTTTATTCAAATAATTTTATTCAGACTGTGGCTAACATAAACAGAGAAGCAATTTAAAGAAACTTGACGCAGGTTATTCTGAAAGTCCAGTAGACATAATGATTAATATTTCCAGGAAGGCTGATGATTAGACAAAATAATGATATAGAGAAGAGCTTAGAGGAAAAAAAAAAAAAAGAAAAGAGGAAAAAAAAAGATGGAAAAGTACTCTTACTGAAAATTATTGGTAACCTAACCTAAACCATCTGAAAAAATAGTGTTTGCAGTATAAGCCCTTAAAGTTATAACAGAAGTGAAAATAATACAATTATTAAATTAAGGATAATTGAGAGATAAAATAATGTGATTGATAAGTGGCTATTATTTTTCCTCTCTGATTTCAAACAGAGCACAATATTAATTTAGGATTCATCAAACACATGTGAAAGACAAAGAACTAGTAGGAAAAATATATCGTGCTTTACACAGTCATCATTATAAGATGTAGCTCTTTGTCAGCTACCAATTTATCAGCACTGAGAGTGCTTGCCTGCTGCACCTAACAACATCCTCATGCCAACAGTGCTGTTTTCTCTTGAAGTCTCATTTATCTTCCTACACAGGTCATTAAAGTTTGAACCTGCTTGCTTGAAGTTGTGTCTATGGTTGCCACTTTCTCTGTATCCACCCCCACAGTGTTCTTGTGCTCTTGAGATATCTTTATTTCAACAACAGCAGCAGCAGCAAAATTACTGGCATTTTCACTGACAGAAAACTGGGAAAAGCTTTTGTGTTCATTTTATCTCAGTTTGTAATTTTAACTAGTTGCAATAGTTTTCTCTGAACTACTCAGCTTTAGGGGACTTGATCAACCTTTGAGTTTCTTCTCTCAGCTGCATAACACATGGCACACATACACTGCTATTATCTTGGGTGTTTTAGCTTATTTTACCCCACTGATTCTGCTTTAGGTGCCTGTGTGCCCTGACAGAAAACCCTAATTCATCATTGTGATTGTTCCTGCCTACTCAAGGAAAGAAGTTTACCATGTAGACTGCTGTAGAGGTGGTGGGATATATATTTTTAAAAAAATGAATGCCTGTGTGACAACAGCAGTAGCTGTTAAAAAGAAAATATAAGTTAGAGCTTGCTTTACCCTTATAGATGATGACAGTGGGTAGGTGTATAATTAAAAAATCAGAGCAATTTAGGTTGGAAGGGACTGCTGAAAGTCCTCAGGTTTAACATCCAGCCCCTGCCACTGACTAAATCAGATTGTTCAGGGCTCTCTCCAGGCAACTTTGGAGTATCTTCAGGTTGGACATTCCAAAGTCTCTCTAGCCCTCTGTGCCAATGGTTCACGCTGAAGAAGCATGATCTGGTTTCTAACCAAAATTTGCTGTGTTGACTCTTGTCACTGTGGGCACTTCAGGGAGAGTCTGTGTCAACCTTTTCTGTAGCCTCCCATAAAGTAGTTCAAGCCAGCAATAAGATGTTGCCATAGTAGACAACCAGTATGTGTATTTAGGGATCAGTACTGCAATATACTCTAGCAGAAAATAATTGTAAAGATTACAAGAGATCAGCTAGTACAGAAAGTGCCAGCCCAGTTTCTGACTGGGAAAGAATAATTATGCATGTTCTGTACTGATACACTGACTCCTGGATGACATACAAACTAAATTCCTTGACTTGAAAGCAGACAGCATTTAATTCTAATATAATTCTATATTATTATTATGTTTAATAAAAATGTAACTGGATTCCGGTAAAACTTCAGTATTTGAACGTTTTTCTATTCCTCCTTTGTTTTGATAGACACAGTGTGTGTTTTGATTCTATGCTTTTTTCCCTAGTATTGTGCTACTAGAGTTGTTTGGCACATGACTGTTCCAAATGACTGGCTACCTGTATTCCATCTCTGGATCACATATACTGTATATATGAGATCTGATTATTCTGGCACTGTTGGGACTGCATCTGGCTTCTGGGTAACATCACCTCTTCCTGAACGTAAATTGGATGGAGTGAAATCAACAGTCCCTCAGTTCCTTCATGCTGTCATAGCTCATTTTGACATCTCTGAGTGCAGTGTAACTTTTGATACCAATACCTGCTTACCAGGGTGGACAGTGGGGTTATTGTAGCTTGTGTGTCTGGTGTGGAGGAGCTTAATTCTTACAGTTTTCTCTTTTACTACACTGCTTAGTTAGGTAAAATGAAAATAAATCTTATTAATAGTAGAGACAGGTTTGTTTCTCATTCTGGCTCAGAGTTCTGGAGATGCTGAAGGAAGACAGCTGGTGTAGACATACACTCCAGTAAGTCAAGGAATTGAGAAAGAACATCTGTAGGAGATACAAGAATATTTGATTTCAACAAGGCAGACATAGCAGTGTCATCTACTCTTCTTAGCCAAATGACTTAAGAAAAATTTGAGAACATTACTATATGTTATGCCCTTTGGAACAGTATGTAGGAGTAATTCAGAGGAATCTGAACAGGCAAACTGAGTGCTCTGCTCTCCTCCACATGAATGCTTTTTAATTACAGGTTACTGGAATAGGCAAAAATGCACAGCAAAATCTAGCTTCCGTGGCACATGTCTTTAAATGTGGTGAAGAGGAGCTCAGGTGTGCCTTATTAGAGCTCTAAAAATACTACATACTCAAAGCATTCCAAGATTTCTTGGCTTTATAAGACCACAGTTGGCACACATCACATGGAGTCAGGCTTTATTTCCTCCTGCCTTCATTTGATATTCTTTGTTCAGGAACCCAGCTAGGAGTGTTCGTCTCTCCTGCAACCACAGTACAATTTTTTTTTTTGGTTAAAGAGCTTTTACTCTCTAGCAGTTTGCTTTTTTATACCATGTATTCATTGAGAATTCCTTTTTAGTAGGTAAAATGATCACTTGAAGAGCTATGGAGATTCCTAGTTTCTGCTATGATCCTAATGATGATGTTACCCCATGCTCTGTTTTATTTCCCAGCAAAAAATCAGAGGTTTTAATTTTTATTGGGTCATCCACTTCACATTTTTTTTGCCACAGTCACGGAACTTACTTTCCCGTGGGGAAATCAAACAGCAAAATTTTATTTCTTTTTAAAATTAGTTTAAAAGAATAAGACATCTTGAGAGAGGTCTTCTTCAGATTGTTGATACAAATCAAGTTGATGCAATACTGATGAAGTGCAGGTTGATTAAGTCTATTTTAGGAAAGGTTGGAGCTGTGAGAGCTCAGATTTTGAGAAGCTGCTGTCTCAGAAATTTTCATGGGACCTATATGGGAATCAGTCCTTTCCACCTAGTATTGTGCCTTATCAGATCCTGCAAGCTTTTAAAAACATCATTAGGAGCCAAATTTCCATTGTGAGGATTTGCTCATCACCAGAACTACCATCCATGGAAAATGACAGTAGAAACATTTATTAACCATGAATAAATCTGTTCCTTCAAAACATATCTCTCTAACTGTTGCTATGAGCCCTGCTTCCACTGCTACAGAATCTATCTGGAGTCTGAACTGTCAAAGGAATTTAAGACTGGTTGAGCCTGCTCTTCCCTGTATATCTCTGTGTGTGGGAGTCAGGAGAGGGTGAGATCATTCAGTGCTCAGCAGAGCCCCAACAAAGACTCCTGACTTACGGGGTCTGAACTGACATTTGTGGGTCTAACACACACCCCAGAGTGAAACTGCCAGAAACAGTCTCTTCTCAGCTGTTCTTTTGCTAAGTGATTCTTCTTTTGGTATCTCTAAGGTAACTGGAATCTTTGTGTTTCTTATCTTCTAGCACATCAAATGTATCAGGTAATAGTTAAGTCAGAACAATAAGAGATGAGATGCTGTGTCAGCATGTGGGCTGCAAATGGAACAAAAGAGTTTTCTTAAATTCAGTATGTTCTGAAAATACAAAGTAAGTGGCAATGTTCAGCCATGCAGTAACAGGCCATAAAAGGAAAAGGAGTTAACTCTTAACACTGCAGTTCTTTTGTCTTTCTGTATCAACATTCCCTTGTTTTTTAAATAGCCACAACAAATTACACTCTGAACTCTGCAAGTACCTTCACTATTTCTTCCAGACTATTCTTCTGCAAAATAGACTGTGAAACCATGTTTGTTAAGTCTCATTGTGTTCTTTATGGCTGTGCTGCACATGCTGTCCAGCAGCTGGAGTGAGATTTGGGGAATGCTGAAGTTAAAAGTACACAGTTTTTTTCAGTGTGTGGAGATTGTTACTTAATCACCATTAAGGTGATGTTTACCTGTGCCCCTTTTATTTGCTATTTACCTCATTGTCTCATGAAAATTTTTCACAGGGGTCTTTAATGTGGTCATGTAATAAGCACTAATACATAAAGGACTATTTTGTAGAAAATACCAATCCAGAGGAACTATTGCCTTTTCATGTTTGCATAATTTAAAAATGCTGTTACTTAAAAAGAGATTGTGTTGTGAATATATGAGGGCACAACAAATGAAAACGTGATAAGTAGATTAAAATCTACATAGCTATATTGCCATCTATTATGCTATTTGAGAATCTGGCCAAAATTGCATCTGAATTCCTGTATTTGGCATATCTAACATGCATAAACTGCAATACATTTTGCATTTCAGTCCTTTGTCTTTTAGGGAAGCTCGTTTGCTCAGTAAAGCAGAAGCTGTAGTGTTTATGCTCCACTGTGGCCCCCAGCTGCTTTACAAGGACCAAAGTGTGCCCTATCTCCTGTTGCCCATTTATTTGCTTTCTGCTCTTACTTACTGTAAGGGAATTCTTACCCTCAGGAATACCTCAGGAAAAATCAGCTTTAAGAGAGATTCATAAGTTTTGGAGGGTTTTTTTTGTTTGTTTGAATAACAGGGAACTTGCCAATAAGTTCCTGGGGTTTTTTTTTTTTTGTTTGTTTGTTTTTTTGTTTTGCTTGTTTTTGTTAGCTCCTAATTATCACTGCTAAATCAATATATTAAATGCATAGGGAAAAAATATGATTGGAAGGTTCTAATTCAACCTCCTGCTCAAAGCAAGGTTATATTCAGAATTTGATTGGGTGTTTTGTGTCTGATTGTGTCAAGTTTTGATGGTATCCAAGGTTGAAGACTGTAAACTCTCTGGTTATTGTTGCAGTTAAAGAGTTTTTTTCTGTATATCCCATTCAGTATTTCCCTGACTCAACTTGTGCATGTTACCTCTTGTTCTTTGACTGTGCCCAACAGGTAATCAAAGACAACACTTAGATCACCCCTTAGCCATCTCTTTTTCTCCACAGACATTACTCACTCAGTCTCACTAAGTTTCAGTCTTGTGGTGCTGTGTCAGCCTGAAATGGCACTTGGTTTTTGCAGTTCAGCATGGTTCAGGTCAGCACAACTTCAGGATTTTTTGCTTCATGTCATGGAGATAACCCACAATTAGAATAGTACAAGAAAGGTTTAAAACATTTATTTCCATCTTGAAACTCTTCTACACTGCCCAAATAAGTGACTGACAATGAGACTTGGGTCCTCTATTAGATTGCAGTTAGATCTTTGAAGGTAATGCACATGAAGGGTAATGCGCAGTGCAATTATTATTATTAACTGTGAAAAAACAAATGTTTACTAAACTGGCATTTCATACACCTGGACTATAAATTATGCTTTCTTTCTCTCACACAAAATTCTCATCTTCATATTTACACTTAATGGGTAGTTTAATGAATCAGACTCTGGAGTGGAAGGATTGAACACAATTAGAGTATTAACTTTAGATAGTAATTGCCAGCATAGTTAAATGTTGGTTTATTTAAATATAGCCACCAAATTATAATGGGCTCTAATGCATGGGAGTGAATTGTAGTCTTGTTATGTTCAGTGAATACTTAGCTATATCCTTTATGTAAACATCCTACTCACAGTAATCCAGTAAGGACATAAGGTAGAGTCTGTTTATTTTAAGAGGTAAACCACTCAGGATTACACAGGAATTAGGATGTGCATGCATATATGGAGGTTTCTGATGTGAGGAAACTGCAGGTTGTCCATTTCACTCTGCTTTTACTCCATGGTAAAATGTGGAGTGTGTTCCCCTAATTATCAACAGTTTATATTCCTGACTTGCAGAAACATTTTAGTATGTAAAATCTAAATCAGGATTTAAATTCAGAATTCAGAAGATAGGTGTGTTAAGTTTTAAGGCTAGAAGTCATACGTTTCCTCATAGTAAATGCCTCGTTATTTGAACACTAATTAACTGCCTGGTATTTCCTGTGATAAATTGATGGTTTTAGTTTCTCAAAATATGTAACACTCTGTACTGAAAGTTTGCATGGTGAGTGTCTTTGCCTCTTTCTATTTGGAAATTTTTGGCCAACACATTCACTTTGGATGCGAATCTGCGACTTTGAGCCTGGACTACTAATAAGTCTGAATTCTAGAGAGGAAGCCTTTCTCTCCTCACACAACTGGAGAATTTAGAAGTCCATTTCATGTGCCTAAGTACCTTGCAACCTTTAATTACACTTTTTTTTCCTGTTACTTCTATGGCACGTCTGTATCTCTTGAGCAGAATGAGGCTGGGTAAAGCAGCAAGGTGAGATCTGTGTGTAACAGCCCTACTTCATTTATTGCAGATTCTAGTCTGTGTGATGAATGAGAAAGGTGACAGATTCCTGCTACTTTCAAGGATCAGGGGTTGATGAGTCAGATCAAATGCCTATTAGCTTAGGGTACTTTTGTTTTCTCTCATCTTGTGCCTACAAAAGTTAGGAATTGGAACAGCTTCTTTTCAATTGAATCATGTTTCTGACACAGATTTTTGCCTTTGTACAGGTGAAAAGCAATTTAATAATTCCCCATTCCAGACCAGCATTTGAAGGGTGTGTAGTCATTAGAAGAAATAATGAAAAGCTCAAAAAGAAAGATAAGTTTGATGTTTCATCCATTCTGCACATTGAACAAAGTAAGGATAACATACAAAAAACATGCGTTTGAATCTGTTATGATAATAAATGAATACCTACAATTAAAATACTGCATTCCAGCTTAATGCTGAGGTCTCTTTTGCAGAATAAAATGGTAGTTGATTAATTTATGTTCTTAAATATAGGCAGACGATCTCTTTGTGGAGATCCTCAGGGGCACCTCGCGACTTCCACTGACCTACATTAACACTTATTTTCAGCAAACTGCTTCGTGACAGAACTAAAACTTGGGCCCAGGTGAGGTATCCAGGTTAGGTGCAGTGCACACCATTTGTTATTTTAGCATTATTCTGAAAGGGAGTTCTCAGATAGCATGGCAGACAGTGGGACATGCAAGGAACATGCATGAACCAACACCAAACCCCAGCTCCTAAAGCCCACTGCAGCTCAGATGAGTTGGACTAAGGCAAAATAGCAAATTCCCGCTGCTTGTATTTTCCCTGCAGAGATCATTGCAAAGCATGTCAGCCTGAACGTTTAATCACAAAATAAGGAATGTATTTGGAGCTCTGTGCATAAGAGTGTTACCTAGTGACATCCATTGGGACTCTGTGTTTTAGCTTAAAGTACATACTTTAAAAAAAATGTTTCTGAGGTTATAAGGGTAAATGTTTTGGAGGAGGTTCCTGAAAACATAGGTCCTGTAGGAATCATACCCTTAATCCATTGGCTTGATGCAGTTTTCAGCACAATCAGTGAAATCCCACTGCCTTTGCTTGGCTTTGGATTAGACCTCAAGGGTCACAAACTGGTTGAACTAAGCAGTGGAGCAGATGCGAGCTTCTTCAACTTGCAGACCTTTCTACCAGATTCCTGTTCAGACTTGTTAGCATCTGAATCTCAGGAGTGCTTTCTGGAATATACATCTGCAGAAACCAGCAAACGTGTAAATTATTCTCTTAAATCTCAAAATTTTACTTCTAAAAAGGACAAAAGTAACCTTCCTTTTAAGGAACTCAGTACTACGTTCACTTACACCTCCAAGCTTAAAGACCTCCTCTTTTGTGGGGTGTTTATGCACTCCTTATGCAGCTGTCATACAACAGTTTAATTAAGCAATACTGCACTGAAACTGCAGTCAGCCACTATGGCCAGTGTATTTTTCCTCTGCCCACCACGGAGAGTTGGCTGTTCTAATTTCATTTGTTCAAATTAATGTGTTAACTCCCTCTGAGGAGGTAAGTAGTGTGTCACAGCTGGAGGCAGGACCTCTGCACACGAATCCTTTTAGTTCATAGCAGGATTCAGGCATGGAAATGTTGACATTTTGAAATTGTTTCCCCAGAAGGTCAAATTAGTATAACTGGCTACAAAAAGAAAACACATCTACCCTGATGCCGTTCATAATTAGACTGTCTAGAAATAAACCCAAGTGTTTGCCATTATACTCAAAGCTGTGTCAGCTGCTACTGGAATTACGTTTGTTTGTGGAAAAAAATAAAACAAAAGACTTAATTTTGAATATTTATTTGGCATTATAGGAAACAAATGGTTGAAATAAGTTCTGAAAACTTTGTAAAAAGCAGTGTATTTGTTGTACACTGATTGGTAAAGCACTGTTTTCAAGACTGTGAGATATGCATTCCTGAAGGTTTTCAAATATATTTGAGTCAGTAGAAAACTTCTTCATCATCAGGACAAGGAGTCATTTTCCCAGCTATCTTAGAAGTGTGAATGTGGTCTACAACAGAATGTCATGATGCTGCTTTGTAATGTCTTTTGTGGATATTACTTAGTCTTCAAACATTATAAACATGTAGGAAGTATATTATGACATTAGTTTATTCCAAATTTAATCAAAATCTTGCTAGACAATAAGACGTTTTAGAGACATGTTTAGTACATTTCACTTAAAGTGTTTAAATTATATCCACATCTGCTATAAATTAATTTGGGTATACCAAAAGCAATAAAGCAATAGTTATATCAGTTTCTAGTCTGTTGAAATGTGTCTTTAGAACTTATTTGGAACCACCCAGTGCTACTTTAATTTGGAAACACTGAATCAGTGTCCTGTTCAATTTTAGGCGAATTATAACTTCATTTTTTTTTTAATTTACCCCCCTCCCCAAATCTCTGGAGTGTACCATTAACCACAATGTGTTAGTGTATGAGCATCAAGGAAAAATGTGAGTTTTCCTTTAACTTTCAGCGGGGATTTTGTGTGAATGTTCCTCATCTGTCAACAGTGACTCATGGTATCTTGGATCAATGTGGGCATTTGGAAGCCTGTGTGGCAGTTGACATACACACACTCCAATATTGCACCCAAAGGAGCGTTCTTTTGGAAGAAAATTAGTAGAGTAACCAGTGGAGCTGCCGAGAATGAATAATATCATTGGGTCTGGAAGGGGAACTGGAAAGTGCCCTGCCTTTTCCCCCACAACATTCCAAGTTTTAATGCGCCCTTTACATGAACCAAACTTACACTGAGGCTACACAACGTGTGTAAGAAATTCATTAAATTCACATTGTGCTGGCATGGCAATATGGTGCCAGTGGACAATGTTTCCTAAATCCAGGTGAAAAATGGCCCTGTTTCAAAACACACAAAGTGCAAATAAATGCAGAGTGTGGAAAAATAAACTAGGTTAAAATTTGCAGTACATTTTGCAAAAATTGTTACATTTTGCTAATTCTCATTTTATATAGTAAAGATAAGTAGGCAAACTCTGCTTTCCATTTCACTGTGCCTGGACCATTTCACTGATACCTTCAGTCTACAGATCAGTCTCTAAAGGCTTCTGTTCAAAGTAAATGATATGAATGTGAGCTCTGATTTCTGTCTTGGTAAGGAAAGTGCAGTTTTTGTGGCTTGAGGAAAAATGATAAAATGATTCTCATTTATATTCCACTGGAGCTTCAGAAATAAAAACTTCCATTATTTTTCTTTCCCGATGCTAACACTAAGGATAACGATGCTATTGTGTTGATGCAAGAAGAGCTACCATTTATTTAGAATGATGAGACATCTAGGATCAGTGGTGTAGACTAGATCACCTTTCTACTAGTTCAAAGAGAGTGGAAAAGAATAAAACCTCTGGAAAAAGATGGTTATTTAGCACAGCAGGCAGCCACACCAGCTTTTTCCCCCTTCTCTCCAAGTTGATTTCATTGAACATAATATTGCTTGGTTTTTGTTACTTTTGGAACAGTATTTTCACTTTTTCAGTTCTAATTTGTGTGCTTGTCACCTCCCTCTTACTGACATTTGCTACAGGAGGTGGGAGGAGATGTGGCTGGACATGCTGCAGTTGGGCCATGTCAGCTGAGAGCAGCCTCCAGGAGCCTGCTACGAGCCTGTTCAGGTGGGACTGGCCGAGTGGTCTTGGAGTCAAAACATCATAAAGTTACTTTCAGTTGTCTTTGGATCCCCTTCTGAGGCTGCTCTAAATAGAGGCTGATGTACCAGGTGATTTGTTGTTCAAACAAGTCCAACTGTATTTACACTGACATGTCTTTGAGCAAGTGAACCTGTGCTCTGAGGTCAAGCACTGTGAAGTTGTATCCAAACCTCATTGTGCATTAAGCCCAGCCAGAAAGGAGGTGCTACCTGAGTGCTGCTGATAATCCACTCACTTTTCCTCTTTCACCTTTATTGGAAATTGCTGATGGGTCTTTCTGAAGTTCACTTAAAAGGTCCAATATGGACAAGTTATTTCAAAAAAAAAGGCAATTAGAAGGAATTAGGGTTTGAAATGCTGTTACAGAAACTGAATTCAATCATTGGGAAATTATGCTCTTTGCAGATACTTCCACTCACCCGGGTAGGGCCCAAAGGGTTTGAGGAGGGGAGGTGAAGTGGGGAGGAGGAAGGGTGAGGGAGGTTCTATGGCCAGATGAGGAAGGAGTAGCAGCATTTTGCTGAATTAGATTTCAGGTTTTCCATCTTCACATTCTTTGTCAAGACTCGGGTCATGCCTGCATTTTTATCCACACACAATTAGGAGGGAAATATGTTGTCTCCAGCCACAGCCAAAGCAAGCACATATTATGGTGTTTCCATAACCAGGGTTCTCCACAGTAGAAGATAACAGGGTTACGTCAATCAGAGAGTGAGAATTCCCCAGAATACTCTCTAAATTTTCTACAATTTGAATTTCTGGAACTTGGTGAGTTAGAGGCTGTGTCTCTAAATTTAATAGTCTCTTAAAGTTTTCTTTTTCTTGATGTTGCCACTTTATCCCTTGAAACTATAACCAATTTTACCATTTACAACAGCCCATGTCAAGAATTTCTACAGCTTAACTTTGTGTTGTGTGAAGTGGATTAAGACAAATTTTGGGTGATTTAAAAACTGTTTAAAGCTCTTCACACTGTAGCTTCTTGGTGTTGTCAGAATTACAGCAAGTTTGCTTCTATGTAGTGAAATTGTAGGTAGAAATGCATTCCTCCCAGTCCCTTTAGAGTATGCCCAGAACTCAAAAAATGAATGTAGAAATTTTAAGGTTTACTTTCCATTTTGAATGTAGCAGTTAATTATAAATTTCTTGTTTCTTATTTGAGTGTGTAACAATTATAAAAATAGTGAAAGTAGATCTAGTTCAGTTTGTGTATCTTGAAAGACATTTAAAATTTTGATTGATAGAGCACTATCAGGCATGAGAAAATTCACTTTGATTTGAGAAATGGGTGGGTTTGCTGCTGAATGATTAATTATGTTTATGACATTTGGATGGAAGGGAAAAACTGGAAATTCCTTTTTGATGCACAGAAGATTGTAGGTGCAACTGGAAACATTTGATAAACAATGTTTACTAATTTGTTCTAATTAATAATAAATATATTACATACACTGCAGAACCGCTACAACCAGAATCTTATATCCATGTTCTAAATCACTGATTTTCATTAGGTTAAATTATGAACAAAATTGGGCATTATAATTTTATTTTGGCATGGAAGTCTATGCAAGGAGTGTCAGGGGTTAGAAGTCCCTGCTGCATTTTGCTGCAATTAAAGTGCACAGTGGAGCTGTGTGTATCTGTATGTGAGCTACACAGACTGCTTAACTGCAGACATTGCTTTCAGCCCCTTGCTGAAACTCATCCAAAACCTCACTTACAGATTAGAAGAAACAAGAGCTATCAGAAGAGAGAAGGATGTAAATCCAAGCATGAGTTTTACACATCCATTCTATTAATGTTAAAAGACAAAAAGTGCTGGATATGTGATCAAAGTCAAGGGTAGATCCATTCTGGAAAAACAAAATTTTAACAGAAGGAGTGTTGATAGCTGTGTCTGAAATTAAGAATATGAGGTCACTGATATGTACCCATATATGAAAACCTGGACACAATCCATCTAAGCCAGCTGCTATATAAATTATAATGATTATAATGATTTACCTACTAGCAGGACTAACCCAAAGCCGGTTTTGCATCTTATTAATCAGAGGACTTTGAAGAGCTTTTACACAGATAGAGACAAGAGTTTCACCCATGATTTTCAAGCATAGAAAGACCTTTTTTGAAGCAGGTCAGATGCATTTTCCATCACAAATCTGCTGAAAACACAAGGTTTTTTACTTATTTTATTTTGTAGTTTTGCATATGCAACTAAATTTTCAGGGAATCTTCCTAACCCTATTGTCCATATTAAACAATTCACCTTAGTAAATAATTTGTGCAGATTTGTATTGTCAGTTCAGTAATAAAAATAAAATGCATCAGAGAAGGCAGAGAAGGACTTTATAGAAACATAGAATGGTTTGTGTTGAAAAAGACCTTGTAGATCATCTAGTTCCAGGAGTAGGGGACGCCTTGCCATGAGCAGGAGCACCTTGCACTAGACCAGATTGCTCAAAGCCCCATCCAACGTGGCCTTGACCAGTTTCAGGGATGGGTCATCCACATCTTACCTGAGCAACCTGGGCCTGTGTCTTACCACCTTCATAGCAAAGAATTTCTTGCTCCTATCAAATCTAAACCTGCCTGCCATCAGTTTAGAGCTTGTTTAATTTCAAATCGAATCTACCCCTGCTGGATTTCCTCTATCCCAGTGTTTGAAGCTGTAGAGACACTCTCCCTTGCAGCCTCTTAAGCCAGTGAAAGCACTGACACTCTCACTTACTGATGGCTCACCCTCTGCAGGTCACCCTCATTCTTACACTGTCTCAATTTTGACATCTAAATCCTATACAGACCTACCCCATTAGTCTTTCCAAGAGTCAGTGGTAGCTTGCTTGTCAAACAGCAAAGTCATACTTGAAAATAAAACCAACAATCTTTAAAAAAATTTCCTCTGCTATCGCTGTGAAACTTAACAGCTCATATTTGCTAGTTCTTCTAAATTAGCTAACTTATTTTTGAAGTACATTAATTTGGTACCTGAAAGCAGGATTTCTTTAAGAGTTGAAAATACTTTAATACTTTTGCCCTGGGAAAGAAATACACATGCATGAGGAAGGGTTTAATCAAAACTGCAACTCAAGTACACATATGAATGTTGTTGTTACTTTTGACTCCTAATAGTCCATGGTGTGTGAATCACAAAGACACTGATTGGATTTTTGACTTTCAGGTTCAGTTGTTAGGAGATTCCCTTTTCAGAAGGGAATTTTCTAAAACACCATTGTATTTAAGTAATTTTTTAATGTAATAGTCCCCAAACATCATGACAGGTTCTGGCATTATTCAGACAGTTTAACGTCTGAGTTTTTACTCAGAAATAATGATTCTTTGGAAGATGAACTGACTTTAATAATCATAAATAAATGAACCTAAAACTTCTCAAATTGTACTTGTGCAAAAGTCATCATGTAGACATTTTGTCCTTGCATTGTGTATATCTGACTTTAATTGTCATGATTATGACAAAATATAATCATGTCTTTTGAGCTAACTTCAAAGTAGCCTAATAATTCAACATGTAGCTTCATTGAGTAACAATTAGATGAAGAGCAAAATCAATTCATCTTTGCTGGCTTCTCAGCCAGTGTTGTTGGACACTGTGAAGTACATAAGTGAGTTTCAGGGTAACTCAAGTGCACTTACACTGCAGCATGGTCAATGTCTGGAGCAAGTAGCTGTGCCTATAGAGAGCAGCAGCTCTTTTCCTGCCTTGCTTTTGTTCTGGCAGAAAAACTTCATGAATTCTTACTTTATTTGGGAACAATCTTGCTTTTATTTTTATGTGAACAATCAGTAAGTAAGAATTGTGCTCCATGCTACACTTGGACCCAATGTGTAGCTCGGGCATGCGGAGGATGGGATGTGTCTTCCCACCTCATTCCTGCTTGGAACAACTGTCTCTGTGTTGGTCCCTTCAAAGGTGTTTGTGCCTCTCTGCTATGATATTTAATGAGACAAGGCCAGTACTGTTTACAGATAAGGTAATCACTCCTTGAAGTTACAGCTACCCACAGTTTTACTTAATTGATAACCAGTACCGGTTCTGCTTGCTGGAGACTAACTTCATAGAAGTATCATAGAGAGAGTTGAAAATTGATTAACTTCTAACTAGATCTGATAACTGAGTTATTTAATGAACAGGATTTATCTGGCTGTTTACCTGTGCTAGCTCAGATGGTGCAATTTCAGGTCATACAGTGCCACATTGGGCTAACCAGTCTCAGAGGGCTGAGTTAATGTGCCTGCAGTGTTTTTAGTGTTTGAGTTAGAATGTTTATAAACTTTGCATTGGATCATTATTTTGCTGTATTATTGCCACATTTTAAAGAACCTTGATAGTTATAGATCTCCTTGCGATCTGGGTACTCATTAGTGGGATGCATCACTTTCATTATTTCTCCTGAGCAGTTCTTATACCAGCACAAATGGGAGGCAGTAAAAGTGTTACTTACTCACATCTCAATACAGATGAATTTTCCCTTAGACAGACAATGTCTTAGTAAAACCAGATTATGGTCTCCTTTTGCTATCATATATTCCTGCCTGATGCATCACACAGACACAAAAAAAATGTATGTAGTATGGGTAATGTAAGTCTGTGATTGTGTAACAATGTTGGGCTTAAATAGTTGTGAAGTTCATGGTTAAATGTGTGCCATAACCTTTCTCACAAAGCCAAATTCATAATATGGGATGTTACAATAATTTTACAAATGTATGAGATCAAGCTTTACAAGTCTTTGTTTGGCTCATAGGTTAAGCTTTACAAGTCTTTGTTTAGCTCATATTTCTCATGTTTTATAAGAAAATAGCTGAGCAACAGGGATAATCTGGATTCACTTTCAGAGACCAAAAGGACAAATAATAAAGGGAAAACAGGTTGGTTTTAAAATCTAAGCGTTTTATGTCTTTGAAATATCATGTGACCCCTTCAATTACTCAAACCAAAAACACTTTAAGGGCTGTCATGTAGCTAAATAGTGCTGACATTAATGAGCTAAAATCTTCTCTCAGTTTTACAGTATAAAAAACATATGCATCAGTATTTTGAAGTCAAAGGATTCCATGCTTATACTGGTGCAACTGAAACAAAGCATGGGTGTAACATTCCTCCTTCCAGGTATCTGGTTTTAATCAAACTATACTCCTGGCCCTCAAGTTTTCTTTGCTACAGCAAAAGGTAGGCAGGAGTGTTTCATTTAAAATGCTTGGTTTACATCATGATTGCACAAAAAACTGTATATCTTGTCCTAGCTACCTCTAATTGATAAGTTGTAATAATTCCCTGAACTGTGTTTTCTCAGAAGCAAAAGTTTTGCTCACAAACAAATACGGTACTGTTTTTTTCTCCTTTTAGTAGAGTTCAGTGAAACCAGGTGATTGGCAACTGTTATGATAAGGTAGATGAAGAGGATGAAAGCTAGGACTGATGGAACAGCTGTGAGGGGCTCTGTTCCAATTGTATTTTGATTACTGATAAGATAACCCTCTCTTTTCTCCCAGTGATTTATCTCATTCAAATTACAATAACACTGAATTGCCATCAACAACAAACGCTGTGCAGTTTCAAGTTTCTGTGACTCTAGTGTAGCAAAAACCCAAAGGTGCTGATTACAAGTTTTCATGTTACATTTCTAAAAATGGATGAATCACTTACTACACTATGTGATCTCATACACTTCATAAGCCTGTTTTTTGTTTCATTTGAGATAAAACTGATCACTTTCTGGTATTTCCATGCAGCATAATTCTAAATTTATCTGAAAGCATAAGTTGTTGGTTGGTTTTTTTTTTTTTTTTGGAGGGGAGGGTGTTGATAATTTGTATGTCTCTTTATTCTTCTGCTCCTAATATGAAATCAAAGACTTACTGGTAAAAATAGTTTGGAAATATTGGAACAGTTTGAATATAAGTGAAAAACATAAAAACTGACCAGTCGAACTAAAAGATGTCACAAACCAAATGCTTCTGCAATTATTTTTTTCCCCCTCAGGTGAAATGCTAAAAAGAAAAAAAAAAAAAAAAAAAAAAAAAAAAGAGATAAATTAGTTTTCCTTGTTTTGTTTTATAGAAGTTTGAATTGTGCCACAAACTGTTGGCAAGTTATTTTTAGTTAGGGCGGGTGACTGAACCATTCTCCTCACTAAGAGATAGATCCTAAGGTCCCAGTGATGTCTGAGGTGTCAATGAAAGAAAATAATTGTGGTATAAAGTAGTTAAATCCTGGGTAGGGGGAAAGGAGTTGTCCTCCAGGCTATTGGCATTTTACTAAGCATTAGGCCCGGCATGGGGTCAGGCTCATTTGATTTCAGTCTAGTGTTTTCCATTATATATGGAAATACTCCACTGAAGTGTCTCCCTGTATGACAGCCATTGTCTCGTCCAGGTGGGGACTGGATTCCCTGCAAGTATTGTACCATGCTTATATTGCTGATTTTGCCACATAGATCTGCTGGCTCATACCTTGCAGGAAGCTCTCTTGATTTCCTGCCAATCCCTGCCTTTTCCATAACTGTTTGACTGGGGCAGAAGTCACCATCTGCACTCACAGCGATGAAATGAGGAAGCTACAGGAGAGGTTGGAATTTAAAATACCTCCTTTCCTTGCATGTATCTAAGAATTCAGCAAATAATTACTCAAAGAGTAATGACTAATTTACACCTGGGATTATTTAGAAAGACACACATGCTGATATACAGAATAGGCACAATATGCATCTGTGTAAGCAAGAAATGCATGTGCAAACATGCCACCTGATCCTCTGTAGCCAAAGTAGAAGCCTGGCGAGAGAAGAAGGAAATGTTCTAGCATGACGTTGTGGGAGGCACTGCTCACAGTTCAGCAAAATCCCTGTTTGATGGCATAATGTCATTGACTCATCTTTTACCACTGCTGGGAGATCTTCAGTGAGATCTTATCGCTGCTGGCAGAGGAATGCAGGTCGAGAGTTTTGTGCAACCAGCAGCCCACTCATTGGCTTCAGGAGCGTGTTGTGACGAGCAGCACTCCCTGTATGATCCAGTCGCTCTGCAGAGTCACCAGGAATAGGACAGGACCAGATTTGAATCCTGTTGAGGAAACTAGGAAACCTTCCCTCTGGTTTTTAGAGAAATTGATGTGCCCTTTTGACCCTTATCAACAAAAACAGTTTTGGCTGATGTGTGTCGTTGTGAGGTCTATAACAGGGACGTAGGCCAAAGCCCACAAATTTTCCAAGTTGTTACATAGACGAACTCCCTCTTGGTAAAAAGATTAAAGATAGCTTGCTTGCTAGTAGATAAGTGAAAAATAAGATGGTTTTCTTTTGTTATGTTCTCCTCCTGACAAACTCTGCTGAGGGAACACAGACATAGAATGAGGTTTACAGTGGAATACCAACCATGGATAAAGCAAACTTCAGGATCTGCGTGACTGTATTCATCTTAGCTATTGCTGTGGTTTTCTGGCTTCTTCTTTAATGAAGAAGTGTGATAAAAATAAACCAAATCTACATTCCTTGTGCATGCATATCTCCATGGATTTCAAGGCAGGAATTTGGCCCTCTGTGTATATATATTATTAAGTTACAATTCCATTAGCAAATTAAATAACCACGTATTAAAACGAAGGCAAGAGTTAGGGACTGGTTTTCTTCTGTAAATTTGCCAACTCTCTCTGGCAATGTGAATGTTCTGACAAAAGTCAGACTGGATCAACAGACACATCAGTTAATAGAAGAAAGACCATGCAGAGTCCACAGAAAAACACATTGAAAAAGGTCAAATACTTCAAGCTTGGACACTGGCAGAGAAAGGAGACTAAGATGGAGCAAGTAAGTCAGGAATGTGAATTAAAGCTAGTTTAAGTGGTTATTAGGGGCATCTAGCCCACAAACCCTGAGAAATTCCACCTCCATCTGGTTTCAGTGATCATCACATTCATTATGATATGATTATTTTTTAAGATATGGTGCATTTGAAACTATTAGTTTTGGTCACCTGCAATACTTAATAAATGTGGGAATGAAGCACCAATAACAAAAGCAATGACATCTCTTTTACCTTAAAAATACCACCACCCACTTCAAATCTACCTCATACAGCATTTCACAGACAATGCTAGTTGTAGTGGGCAGTGGTTAGCTGTATGGGGCTCATTCATTCCTGTCCAAAGCTACAGGCATGACTACAGCTGAGGATGTGTCAAAGGGAAATGAGGATGTATCTCAGGGAAATTACTGAAGAAATTCTCTGGGAAATTACTGAAAAAACAATGGACTAATGTTACATCTGTGCAATAAAAATAACTGCACAGATCATAGAGGAAGTAAAAAAGGAAAGAAAGACTTTATGAACAGGCAGCCATTACCTGTCTGCATAGAACATGGCTAGACCAACATTTAATAATAAGAAAAAAAGGGAAAATATTTAGGCTATGGTAGTAGACAGTATTAATTTCATTGATTCATTTAATACATTCACCATTTCCTCTTGTCATTACAATGCAATCTTTGTTGTAAATCTTGGTTTACGTTATCACTGATCATCCACTAACCTTGCCAGCATGAGTGATGGACTCCTAGTAGAATTGATGGATGTCAGAGCCCTTCTGGGATTGAGCCTTGTCTTGGCTCTTTCTCTCAGCAATAGACACTTATTGGATACAGAAGACACTGGATAGTAAACACTTTAAAATTAATGAATTTGAGGAGGTGGAATACTTAATTTGTATTGATTGTGCAAATGCCATTGCTTTGCTCTTCAACACCCTGCTCCAGGGTGGCCTGTAAAGCCACATTCATCACTGAATGAATGCATATCAGTTAGAATCAACAGCAGAGGAACTGCAAAAATTATTTAGGATTTCTCCTCCTATTTGTGATGTAGCTCAAACCTACCTAAATAACTAGTGATTGAGTCTCATCAACACACAAATGACATTTTTCTTCTCAGCCTATATTTTCAACCTGATGCCTGACTGGGAGAAACCTGATGTCACGTGATTTAAAATACACTGCTTGGAGCATGTCTAGGCCTAATCTTTTGGGCAACAGATCTTGGAAATCCAGTTGTCATCTGCAAAAGTCAGTAATGTGACAATATGGAACATACTGAATTAAAACCTAGAAGAAATGTCCAATTCTTAGAGAAGGAAATGGAATTTAGCTTTTAGTTTGACTTTAAATTGCATGTTCATAAAAAACCCAACAGTGTGTGGGTTGCATGCACTGAAAGTCACAGAAAATTAAAAGAAAAAAAACCCTATTATATATATTTCCCTGCACAGCCACACCTGGTCCTTTTAAGTTTTACTGTGGAGACTTATGAACAGTGAAGATGATGATGTAATTTACTCTTGGCCATAATAAACCTTAGACTCCAATGCTATGATCTCACATTTTTCGTGAATATTAGAAAGAAAAGAAAACATCAATCACCATCTGTAGATGTGAAGATGTGAATATTTAGAACTCTGCATTAGCAAAATCATATCAGGCTTCTTTTAAGCCAAGTAGCTGTGTGCCTAACTGATCTCATTTTCATTTTTATCAGTTTTACCTTTGTGTAACATCGACTTCAGCAGACTCTTGTCTTTACACTGCAGTCACAAAGGGCAGAATCATACGTATACAAGTTCAAACCAACAAAGATGAAAAAATTACAGAGGTTTTTGACAGCTGTATTATAAGAAAAATGATCAGATACAGATGACAGCAGAGCATTTCTAGCCAAGAGAGAGTTTTAAGACAAGTTAAGCAATCAATCATCTACATCATTCACTATTCAGAAAGTCGACATTCAACATCTGAATCAGTCATTACAGAGTAAAGAGAATTAGTAAAGTCTCTTACAAAATGCAAATAAGTGAACTGGAGGACAATAGAGTCAAATTCTAGAACTTGGCAGGAAGCCATAAGAATTATTTTGACAAGACTGCTTGGGGTAATTTGATTGTTACATTTCAAAGAAAAATAATTTTTAAAAAATGAGCTTCAGTTTTGAGCAGTACAAGTTTGTGACATAAATGTATAGTTATATTTAGTGACAAAAAGTGTAGAACAAGGAACAAAATATGGTGTCTGCTCTGATGCTTTGTTACACTGCTACATTAATTAACTATTTTTTGGTGGCAGTGAGAGCTTTTCCAAATAAACACTAAGAATACTAAAGCTAAAAGCTATCCCAAATGGTATGCAACTAAGTGTTTGTCTTCCTTGAGTCTGTTGCCTCCTAATGTTTTTGCAGAGTTTCAACCTGCTTCAAAATACACCTGGTATAAGTGAACATCAAAAGTAGGTTTAACATCTGCAGAGCTACAAAGCTGCAGGTGTGAAATTCTGTAAAATCATAAATATCACTATAACTGAGGTCCAAAAAATCCCCACGGAACATCTTCCTTGTTAATCCAAAAGGATGAGTTAAAAAGAAGGAAAATGAGTTGAAAATTAGGCAGAAACTTTTAACAGCAGTTTCTCCTTGATTTCTATCAGTGTATGGGATGCTATCTTATACTCACTTCTCACTTGCAATAATGGTGGAAAATGGGAGTGATCTTACTGAAAACCAAAAAGCCATAGAAGGTAGCTGCAGTGTTAATTGAATCCTAGATATGCAGGCATTTGGCATGTGGTCTGAGAGGAGTTACATAACATCCTTGGCTTCCACATGTGGCAGAATTGATGCAGACATTACATACCTGAAGCTCAGGCCATCAGCTCTCTGGTCATCAGCCCTTGGGATGCTGATGTATTCACTCCCTTTCTCATCTGTCTACATGGCTCCATCAATGGAGCTGCTCCAGCTCCTAAAGCTGGATGTTTGCCTTCTTAATTCACAAGCTCAGGGCTAGAACCACGTAGGATTTGTCATCACCAGGAAACTTTCGTATTGGTCACTTACTAGTGGAGACATGCCTTAAAATGATAGAGATGGTTTGGTTTTGGTCCCAATATGAATATAGATAGGCATAAAGAAAGTATGTTCTCATGAATATTTATGCTATTATGGTCCATAACATGGTAAAAGTATTGTTTCAGAAAAATGTATATGGCTTTGTTAATGTTTGAATAGCTAAGATTATTTTGTGGATCCTTGTACTTAAAAAATCCTGTCTATGGCAAATGCAAATCTCTGTGAGGAATACCAGAACTAGAAAATTACTCTTGAGTTTAAAGAGAAGCAAGGTTACTTTCTCTAGTTAAATTCTTGTTCCAAGCAAGGGAACAACATGCTGCCTGTGTGAGAAAGCTCAGAAGATAATACATTTAAGAGTACGTGCTACATGTTATTTTATCTCATCAGCTAGTCATTCTTATCCCTTTTCTCATAGCTTACAGATCTTTATGAAGTAGTTTCTTCTGCTGGAAATAGATATTGTGTTTAGATGTGGTTATCAGCCAGTTATCCCCAAGTTTATCCTTGCAAATCTCATTGATTGAACAAAATTGAACTTTGTCCAGCAGTTGATGAGCTATATGGATAGAATTTTACCATTTAAAACTCATACAGGTTTTTAGTTGATTTCACTGTTGCTCTGACCTCTTTATCGAGCTGAATCTCACAAGCAGTTTGGGTGCTTGAAATAAAAAACATTCAGGGACCCAGGTAAATAATTATTTTACTTGTTTCTACACCATAAGCACAAATTTCTAAAATGATATCTGTACAAGTCAAAATAAAAGTCTCTATTTCATTTGACCATATTAACAACAGTGACATTACCTTTATCTTACAGAAATGTTGGAATCCAACAATGTAATCAATTTCAATGGACTAGCTAATAGCTCCAGTTACCACACTTTCCTCTTGGACGAAGAACGCGGTCGGCTGTATGTTGGAGCAAAGGATCACATATTTTCTTTCAACCTGGTTAACATCAAGGAATATCAAAAGGTACGTTCATTCATGTTCTGTACAATGTAAATATATACTTTGAATGTTAAAGACTCATTGCTCAGACTATGCTGTGCACTGTTGGAATTATATAGTAAGTGTTTGAATGTCAGGAGTACTGTTACGACAAAAATATTTGCTGACTCTATGAAAAGAAATTTATAATGAGCCTGTGACCTTTGACTATATAATCTACTATATTTTTTTTTCAGACTACAAAAAAGAAGCAAATGATAAGTGAATAATCCATCTATTTCCCAAACAAGACATACTTTCATGGCAACTGCTAAAAAAGTCAAGCATCTGTTATGACAGTTTAAACAGAAAGGCCTTACTGCTCTGTATGTGTCTGCAGATAAAAGAAGCTATTTGGGAGACCAAGTGTTGATTTTTCTTCCTTAACTCAGCACTTGTAGGCACTCTGCTCTGCTGCTTTTGAACCAAAACAGTTCCAGTATTAATAAAGGAGGAACAAGTCCATAAAATATTGCTGTTCTTGATGGAGATTGTAATTTTCCAGAGAAAGGTGGTGACTAATGAATAGCTGACAAGCAGTTTAGTGTCATTCTTCTGTTGGAGTCCAAATAAATAATTAAGTTTTCCTTTATTTTAGTAAGACAAAATACCAAGAAGGTAAACAGTGGGATGGAGGTTTGATTTGTTATATTAAGTATTTGATGGCACATTTTAAAATCCAGAGAGTACCCTTTTATGAGAGATATATTGCTTCAATACCCAGGGATTATTTTTTTTTCTTAGTGTTCCTGACCTTTTGGCCGTTTGACTATTAGCTTCCTAAGATGATAGCAATAAATACCTTGTGTTTTCTGTTCAGAGGGAAGACAGACTATTCATTTGTATTCTCTAAGGATAAGAGGATAAAAGGAAAACTATTTTCTTTTCTATTCGCTTTAGAGCAGCTATAAAGGAAACTAGCTATTTATTTGAATTCTCTGAGGGATCAATAGCTTAATGTGCAAAACATCTGGAATAATTAAAGGAAAGAAGGTGTTTCTATTTCAGAAATCTTCTCTGTAGAACGAGAGTGATTGCCTTTTACATACATATTCAGATACTTTTAGAATACTATTTGACTTTATATAAAAATATTAATAGATTAAATAAAGAACTGCTGTCAGTAACATGGAAGTGTATGTTAGCAACAGACTTAGAGAATTTAGACTAGGTTTAAGAATAGGCAAAAGGCTTTGAGTTTGAGGATCTGTTTATTATAGATAGGAGAGTCATGTAAGACACTTAAATCAAAATTACAATGCAGCCAGTTCTGTACTTGAGCTCAAACTTCACCGGTTGTTGCTTCTGCCACGTAAGAAAACTCCTCAGGTTGCTGTCTAAATGTTGATGGCAGCATCAAAACTCAAAAAGCCAAATTTTTCAATGTACTAGAACTAGTTTGACTTAGCTTTCTTTTAAACCAAATTAGAGGAAAAAGGTTTTACTGTGAAACTAAGGAGAAACAACATCTGTCTTGAAATACACTGGTTTGAAAAATACTCAGCTTTTTGCCCAAAACTTGAACTAAACTTGAACTGGTCCTTTTGGGATATCTGAGAAGTTTGGTTAATGTTTTTCAACCTAGTAAATTTAAATTTTCACATCTCTGCACATTTTAAGCTGAGAATAGCAACAGGAAGTAGTGGGAATCCTCTGAGAGAGAATGTGCTCATAAAATTTTCAGCCTTGTTTTATAGACTTAGGATATTTGATTGCTGTTTGGATTTCATTAAGAAAATTTTGAATTTAAAAAATGTTGCCAACCATATTTCCAAATATCATCTGCAACATCTCCTTTGACCCCTTCAGTCATTCACATTCCCTCTTTTTTTTTTTTTTTTTAATATTTTGCCTTTTGCTTTCTATTAACAAACTATATTGAACACCAAGACTGTAATCCAGACTTAAGGCCATTCATATTGCATTATCTGAGGCTCCCAAATGAATAGCCTGGCATTTTATGGGAAGATCATGTTTTATTCTATATGTAATTCCTAAAAGCTTTTCAAAGAAACATGAATAATTGACTGTGAGGGTCTCTGGATTTTCTCTGTATGAGGTGAGATCCATTTTCTGCTAAGCAAACACTACAGAAAACCTAGATTTAGGATTAGTTGCTGTAGGGTGGCTCTATAGAAACAACATAAACATTTCTATTTTGATGGTGCAATACTTGTCAAATACCATGACTCCTTTTTTATTATTTAGTTAACTGAACCAGAGAAAGAGTGAACTATTAGATGCACTGAAGAAGCAAACACCTAATTTCTGATACTGGGACTCTAATGTGAGATTGTATTTCCATTATGTGAGATTTAAAAGATTAAAAGAGCACTCAGTCAATGGAGAGTCAACCCTCTTATCATTAGGACTGGAGATGCACAGCTGAAATTCACAATGCAGACTTCAAAATTGTTTTTACTATGACACCTATTATTCCTGTTTCTTTTCCCAATATTCATTTCTTTGTTGTCAAATTTTAAAAAAGAAAAGGAAATAAGGAAAAGAATGGGGGGAAGATAAACTGGATAAAGAGTCTGCATTTGGCCTGCAATTTGTGAATGCTGAAGCATGAAATAACACAATGTGATTTTTGTTTTGTGTCTATAGATTGTTTGGCCTGTATCACATTCCCGAAGGGATGAGTGCAAGTGGGCTGGAAAAGATATTGTGGTAAGTACAAATCTTTTTAGCATTTTTTTTCCTTTTATAAAACATTGTAAATATTTTATTATGTCCTACTGTGTTAATTCTTAAAGTATTTTTCCTACTCTGTAAGGTCACACGTCTGATCCTAACTTCACTCTTGAGTTTTCTCAGTCCTCTTATATAGAAGGGTTATTATATTATCAAGGGTTTCAATTTATAAATGGAAATCATGCAGATGAAGTAGAATTTATATTCCAAAGAGAAAAAAAATCAGTAAGAAAGAAAAAATATCAGAATGAGAAATATTAGCTCTTGCATACTGATCTCCTGATAAGAAGGTACATAATGTTTTGACCCATTTTTGCCCTACTCCAGGTCCCAGTCCTCAGGGAGTTCCAAGAAGTACTTTCCCTTTGTAGCATCTCTCTGGAGCCAGTGGGTTCCCCAGAGCCCTTTCCTGCATGGAGTTCATAGCAATATTGAGGTCAAGGTGGTGTAAACATTCTGCATCAGTTTTGGTGCCTCAGAAAAGACGCTGCTACACCAGGCATTATTTTCTGAACATTTTCCCTCATTCCTGTGTACATCATATTCCCTGTATTTATGAGGTAAGAGAGACATAGCCAGTAGCCCCCAAATAGCAATCATTCCACACTGACAGTAACTGTCTTCTTTATAGGAACAGTGTGGGAAATAGGGTTGAAGTAGGGGGAAAACCAGATGAAAAATACATGCATGCAATAAACCAAACAAATACTTGCATAGCAAAGCCAAATGGGAAATCATCGTGGCTGCCAAGGTATAAGTGAGAGTGGAACTTGGCCCCGTGTGTATATGCTGTTGGCCTGATTTTCAGAGATGATTCTGTAAAATATTCATAATGCCAACCATATGCCTCTAGAGAGCTCCATTTGAATAATTTCCTAGGTCATAATAAAAATAGTCTCATCAGTCTTTACCTAGGCCATAGAGGACAGTTGTCTTCAAAAAATGCCATCTGGGAACAGTAGAGGTAGGTTGGGTAAAAAGTAAGAAATATGGGCTAAGCTAAATATGTGATGGGACAGCTGAAATGCCAGATACCCAGGCTATCTCATTACATGGAAATACTGCATTTAAAGTAATCCATGCTCATGTCCACAAATAATTTTCAGGAGTACTTTGCAAGGTGAAGCCTAGAATATTTAATATTCAAGGTTAAAAAAAGGGGCTAGTGTTAAATATATGAGCATTCATATATTCCTGCTTTATCTCATGTGAAGTATTATGATATATTAAGTAAATTTTTTTCATGACTGGAGCGAAAACCTAGAAAACTAATAAGAGATTCAGTACCTACCATGGAAGTATAGTCTTATTTTTTTTAATAATTATTTTTAGAAATTCACTGTAGTAAGAAAGAGTATGCTTTATACATTTCACTAAGCTAATTCTAATTCAGCTTAGTTGTTTAAAATTGTAGAGACACACATTCTGGAGTAATCTGAGAGGTTCCCATCTGACTGTGGTGAGCTTGAGAGGTTGGTTTATACTGTAACTTTTATTCACCTTGATGCTTTTGCTTCCTGTGATGCTAGGACAGCTACACCTGCTGATCAGGAGTAGGTGAAGCCCTTACCACTGTACAGTGCAGTGTGTGACCCTGGCAGTAGATTCTGTAAAGTTGTTTGGGGTGGTTTTGCTTTTTTTAAATTTTTTTTTTGGGGGGGTTTTTTTTGGTAATTTTACAGTTCTCTACAAGAGTAGGTGAGAAATAAAATAAACATGTAGGTGACTATAAAGAGGGAATACATATCTTGATGTGATCAGAACATTGTCTTTAAATATTTAGGGCTACCATGCCATAAAACAGTGCATTACAAGCAACATATTTAATGCACCTGCTTTAACTTTAATTACAGATAATTAAAAAATCTTATTTTCCCTCTTATTTATTTCTTAAAGCCATTGTCAGTACCTTGGGAGTGTGAAATATAAAGGCCATAAAAATAACAGACTCTCATTAGAGGGAACAGGAGAAAAAGAGGACAAATAAAGTGACATATAAACCAGGCTAGCTATAATACTGCTTTCAGCATGTACCACTTCTAAGACATTATGTACTCCTCACTTCTGATTGTTCAAAACTTTCTACATGACAGTCTATATTTCTACATTGAGGTCTTTTTTTAAAAAAAAAACCTTCTTTTTAATTATTGATCTCCAGGGTAAATCGGTGCTGAAAATGCAACCCCCACTAATGGGCCAGGTGCGCTGCAGCAGCTGCAGCACAAGCACAACCCCAGCCCTGCCCCACTGCTAACCTCAGCTATGACCTCTGAGATTTCCTCTCATAATTACAAGAGGTAATTCAGCATTGTTTTCACTCCTTCAGAGGGATTCCTGATCCTGGTGCTGTCAGTCATGCCCGTCTCAGCACAGCAGGTCTGTGGCTCAGGATGGTCCACACGGGATTTGAGGAGAGCAGCCAATGGGGCCTATTCCTGCTCTCCTGTTGCCCCTTTGTTGCTTAAACAGTCATTTTAATTTCTGCTTTTAAAGGACTTAATGTATGTTAATTACTTAAGCTTTACTCACTGTTTAGGTAGATAAAACTTTTAAAGTGTGCTTTGGGTTTTTTTCCATATGAGTAAACTGAGAAGAGTTGCTGAAAGACTCCCCCCGCCAGCTATGCAATACTTACTTAAAGCAGGATTTCTCTGAAAAAGGTTAACTGCTAAAATACAGATTTTTTTTCCCAATAAAATCATAATTACTGACCCATGTAAGTACTTAGCATTACAATATATTTCCATTTCCTCAGTATAGAGTATCACAAGCACCAAAGTAACATTGTTCATGAAAAATTAAAGGCTATAAATAATATATAGGATATTTGCTTACGTAATTCAACTAAATGAGCAATTCTTTGAGGATTTCTTGCTATTCTGGACTTCAGTGTCTTATTTGATCTATTCTGGTTTCTGTTAGTCCTGTGAATATTTCTCATGATTCCTGGCCAGACCTTGGTAATGATCAAAGAAGACAAAGTCTCTACAGAATAATTCTCAGCTTTTATACTAAACTTACAGAACAGTTATGCTGCTAGTCATATTCCTCACTAGTGAGCCTCAATATTTCATTTAAAAATACAACAGTCACCTGCAAATACACATGGCAACCTCTGCATTAAATGTGGGATAAGTAAGAGGTAACTAACAGAAAAAGAAAAAAAAAATGGCTACAATTGTATTTTGACATTCATAGGATATCATAAACCAGCAAAGCAGAGCTTGGTGGTTTACAAAAGTTATCAGAAACACCAGTTAGTTTTGCAGGTAGGCATAGAGCAAGGATACGTTCCTGACTGGAAACCTCATTTAGTCCTTAAACTGTTAATTTGTCATTGCTTTGAAAGTTTTGGCTGCTTTGGCTGTTTAGTCAATAAATCTCTGCATTAGATTTGCACTGTAGCAGGAGTTCACAAATTACACAATTAATCAGAGAAATTCCTATTGAAGGGTACAAGAAGTTTCTGTTACCTGGAAGCTTAAAAAATGTGTTTCTGAAGGGCACCTTAGGATGTTACTCTCAAGTGCAATTTGACTATCCAATTTATATAGCCACTTACAAAGATTCCAGGTCAAATTAAATTGTTGAAACCGTCCCTTCTGGCCTTGACATGTATAAATGTATAAAATTTCAGTAGGTGCTTTAACAAAGTCACATAGGACAAGCTGCACGATGACAGACACACACTTAGCACACTGTGAGATATCAGCTTCTCTCTGGATGCTTCTGGTGAGAAATACACATTGGTGTACAAACAGATGCAAAGAGTACCAAGTACTTTTACTTGGTACCAGCAAGTTTCTACATCCACTCTGTCACATGAACATAGAGTTACTCCATCCAGGTCCAGAAAGAGTTACACTTTTGTGTACACAGCTGAAGTGAACCAGAACATTTGCATATGGGTAAGCACTGACTGTATTATAATAATAAAAGGAGATAAGCATCTACCTGGGCTATTTAATTGGAATTAAATGTTACCTATTAAATTTTACCTAGTTATTATCTCTCACCTGATTCCAACTGTACTTAACTTTTTTATACTTAATAGTTCTCTTGATAGCAATTTGTAATCACTTTAGATCAGAAACCTATTTCCAGTGACAAAGCAGCAAGGCTCTTTACACATATTTTATGACAGCCATATTCTGTGCATGCTTCTTTGCATTCAAGTGTGGCTAGCACTTGATTATTCAATTTATTGTTCATGCAAGTAGAATCACATGACTGTAATTTAATTCACCATCTCATTTGTTACAGTAATATTTAAAGCCAAAATGTTCATATATGATCTTAGTTTATGGTTTCTTTAATGTTTTCCATCCCCTCCCTAAAATATAGGAAGGCAGAGGATTGATCTGTAGTCTTATGGATCCATCAGTGTGCAATGATTTCATTTGGAAAGAAAGAAAGAAAAAACAAAAGAACCCAGAAAGTAAAAAGTCACTCAACAAGTGTCCCTCAGCCATATCTGGTGATACTTTGGAAAAAACATAGCTGGCTATAATTGAACATGAGTCCCTTTAACTCATTTTATTACTGTTGTTGCCTTAGGGAAAATAGAAGAACATAGAGGCAGAAAGTAAAAGTAATTCTTTTCATCTGTTATTGTAAACAAAGATCTGAAGAGGGAATCTGAAAATTAAATCTACAGTGCTGGCTGGATCTAGAAAGCATGTTTCTAAATTCATCTGACAGGCACAATTTTTCCAGTCAAATTACCTCTGGTGCTTTGAGTGTGCCAAAGAGAAGTTCATTCCTTTCTATCAGGGTTCTTCTTTTGGAGGACAACAGCAGCCAAATTTCCAGCTTTTCTCCCACCAACCTGCATTGCCATCCCTTTTTCCTTTCTGGCTTCCTGTCTCCAGCACAGCAGTAAAATTCTTTACCAAAGCCTAAAGATCCAGGATGCCCATCCAGCCTGGAGAAAAGAGAAAGGTGAATGTCTCCTGGGAAGAGGGGGAAAATGAGTAAAAATCCAAAACAATAGGTCTCAAATGAGTTTTGGGACAGAATTTATTCTCAGTATGACCTACTACAAGAAGAAAAGTGTTTTTTGTGACACGTGTAAGATAAATAGTGCCAGATCATATTCCTTCTTACTCTCAGCTGTCCCAGTTAGTGTGCTGGGTTATTCAGCTTGAGGGCTGCTCACCCCTTCTTCTTGTCTAATTTATTTAATGTGGACACCATTTCCTACCAAAGCATTCCTTACCCTTTGGGAGATGAGAGAATGAGACATTTGTAAGCAGTGTGCTGCTTTGGAAAACTGTTGTGCATAGACTACAAACAAAAGGGAAAGATAGGGGAGGGGGAAACGCTTCAAAACCTACAACCACTTCACTCAGAGGTGAACTGAGCCTGGTAAAAAAGGAGTTAAGGACACTGGAATCTTTCAAAGTCCTGTGGAGCTCTCAAACAGACCTGTCCCCCCTAGGAACTTCTGGTTGGGCTAGCTCCAGTTCTTGGATGGACCCCCACAACACACCAGCATAAAGCCTTATTTATGCTGTATTTCAGATGTTGATCCTACAGCTTGTGTTCATTAGACATTTGCATATATTTCTTTCTATGAACTGACCAAGGAAAATCAGTTACTGTAAGGTAATAACTTGTGTCCTCATACAGAGGAAGAATTAAGTTGGCAGTTGTTCATATTTTCATATTTTACCCATTTATGTATCATGGGAAGTAATTTAAGTCTTTCAGTATGGGGAAAAATTGATATAGATCAAGGAGAAAGCTAATTTTCCAATTTTGGGTTCATTTTTCTGTTATAGGTGTGACTACAGAAATTTGCTTCTGAAAGAAATTTAATATTCAGCAGATTTAATGCAGTCTTACAGGACTGTTTTCTTTGTTGCTTTTGAAATATAGAGTTAGAAAAGGGAAAGTAAAGAAGAAATGAAGGAAAAAAATCTTCCCAAAGTTATGAGGTTTAATTTTTTATCAATAAGTGTTCCTCATGAGCCCTCATTTGGCCTTGGCAAAGCCTGCGAATTATTTATGGCTGAGTTTCCAGCTATTGCTGTTTCAAAATGTTGTTGAGTAATTCCATGTTATGATTTACTGCACCCCAAGATGGACAGAGTAAATTTACTCTTCATACATTTCTTTCCAGAAAAACACATTAGCTGGATGACTGGTAGAAACGATAGATGTGTTCTGTACCTGTTTTGTTTCAGGGCTTTAGTCTGAAGCTCATGAAGTTAAAGAAAAGCCTTTTCTTTGGTGCCAGTCACTTTTTTTTTTTCCTTAAATTTGCTTCATGTTATGTCTATTTTCTTTTTGATTATCTATTGTTTCAATAAAAGTTAATTTTAAAATTAAGGATAGGTCTGCTCTGAAAGATCACATGTCACAGTTCCTCTATACTGAAGATGTGGTCACTACAGAATTATTAATTTAGGCCACAACTACTTTTTTCTGTAGTTCTCTTGCTTACTTATACCAAAAATAGGTCTACTAAATTTTTCCCTGCTGCACACAAGTTAAAAGATTATCTTTTTTTCTTCTATAGTAACTCAGAGAACTAAAGGGAAAGTTCTTTAAATAATCTGGGAAATAATATGCTATTTTTTCCTCTTACTTTTTTTGTTTGTTTATTCTTTTTCTGACTGAATGGGGGAATCTCTGTTGTTTTAAATAATCTAATAATCTGTTATTCCTTTAGGTAATTCCTTTGGGATTAGCATTTTCCAAAAACTTTAGGTTACTATACATGCATCATAAATATATATATAGACAGAGAAAAAAAATCCAAACAACAAAAAAGATAACAAAAAACCCACCAAAATCATTCAACAAATTCCCATTTCAGCAATTTCACTTGGGTGCCAAGTTTTTACTGAGTGGGAATTTTAAGCTTCTGTCACTTAAGATTTCTCTGGTTCAGCGTCTCTCTGTGGTGTCAAAGCAGTTTAATATCCCCACAGAAATTTCCAGCTTCCCACAGTAAGACACGTGTAACCTCCTAGAGTAGCTTACACAGTGTATTTATTTACAGGCATACACACTGCTAAGCAACTGCCCCTTGGAGATGCCACAGTCTTTTGCTTCATTTCAACACTTCATGGCTTTGCCTTCACTTTCAACACACAAGTTTGGAGTATACTTATCTGAGGGAGCTGTGAGTGGAAGTCATTAGAGGATATGTCTATACTGTGCTGGAAAAAAAAAACAAATAAAAGGGCAAGCTGACTGATCTGGGGCATCAGTACCTTACGTGGCTGTAACAGGCTTGGCAACCCGTTTGTCTGAAATACTCCACCCAATTAGCAGGTGTTGATCCAATTCGGAAAGGAGGGGTGTAATCTGATTTCTCCAGGAGACAGGTGATTACTCCACCCAGATGGAAGAGACAGATGAGAAAGACTCCTTAGATCTAGGCTGTGGTTGCAACTTAAATTGCTGCTGGGCTTGGTGAGACTGCCTGAGCTGAAACCCAACATTAGTGTTCATTTCTTTGCTAATAAAGCTGTGCTCGTATTGTGGGGCAAGTTTACTCTGTAGAACAAAAGAGATTTTTAAAAGTTATGGTCAGAAAAGAACTGGCTTCTGCTTGACCTCAAAGCTTCTCAATATTTTGAGTTATTTCTAAAATACTCTTTGGTTCCTTAAATAAATGTATTCTGTTCTGTAGGAAGTGCATACTGCTGAAAACCATAACAATTCAAAATAAAGGAAGTTTGCTAGAACTCATGGAAAGGTTTCATGTACAACAGTCATCTGATGCCTGCAAAACCCACTTGTTTGCTGGACTGCATCCACAGAAGACTTTGGTTTGTCTTGTTAACTGTGCATTAAACAGATGTAAAAAAAAAAAAAAAATTGACACAGTCATTAAATCAGGTATTTTGTGCTGAAGACTTTTCTTGGCATCCGCTAACCTGTTCACAGGTCTGGAAAATTTATTATATGCATTTTCTGAACAAAAATTTCAGGCTTGAAACATGTCTTGTAGTTTGAACATACTGAATGCAGAAAAAGTTGGAAATATTTTACATCCAAAGATCACTGGGTCAAATGGTTAGTGCTAATGACAAAGGTTTAGAAGTCAGATGTGTCAAGGGAGGCATCTACAAAGCATGGTTTCTAATGACTTCTTTTAATGGCTTCTGGATTAAGACTGTTTTCAGGATGGACCCTAGGGAACGTCCCACCCAGCTCAGCTACCTCCATGCTTAGCCTTACTGGTAAACCCTGGGCCTAATGACCAAATACCAGTGGTGACCCAGATTTGCAGGTGGGTAGGTAGAGAGGCAGGGAGACATTTTGTGTTTTGCCCTCACTAACACAAAGGCAGAACCAGAGAAGCTTTCCATCTGCTGTGCAAGTGTGCTGACAGTACAAATGTTTGCTAATATGGCTTGCAGTTTTGTGGCTTGAAGGAATCAGGATATATCTGCCTTTTTTTTTGCTGGCTTTTTTTAATCATCTGCTTTCTTCGCTTCTCCATTCTTGTCTTGATGCTTTAATGGTTTAAATTCATGCAGACATCCTGCAACTTGAGTAAATTATACACTTTAAATATTCTCAAGAACTCTTGTCATATCAAAAAATCAGACAGATAACAGGCATAACTTACTTGGAAAGATAACTGGAAGCGCAGTGTATATCTGTACACAATATACATCTGAACTACACAACCAAAAATGTCTTATCAGCCCTCATCAGTCTGAAGTTTCTCAGGGCATATCTTGTCAGCAGAGGAAAATTTAGGTATGAAACTAATCAATGGTTCCTGTGCAATGCTGGCAGTGATCACCATGCCTAAGAGTAGAGTCATTTATGACATCTCCAAAGCAGTCAGATCCCCCAAATCACAATACCATATAAAGTCCTGCATAAGGGCCACTGAATCTGGAGATCTGTCAGCGTTGAAAAATTAGGTGTAATCTTGGCTTGTATTGGGTTTGTGTGTGTGTGATGAAATGCAGGCTGCTTGTAAGCCTTTGAAAATAGGGGATGTAACTACCAAGAAGTAAGTTAATAGAGACCCCTTTCTGTAACACAGACCCCTTTCTGTAACACAGACCCCAATACTACAACTGCTCAACTTGCTTCACTCAGCACTGCAGACTAGCTTTTTCAGAGAGTAAGACTATAAAACATTGGTCCTGCTAATTGCAAGGAACAATAATGAAGAAAGGGAATGTAAATGATGGTATTGATCCCAGCTGCAAGGGGTACATAGTCATAAATCACAGTTTGCAAACGTTTTCATGCCAGCTGTCCTCCCCCACTCTAAAATCATGCACCTGCCTATACAGGTTCGGCTGGAAGGTTATCTCATGGAGTACAGGTGCCAGGCAGGATTTCCCCACCCATTAGGGCCTGCACACAGCTCCCAGTACTTGGGGACTTTCCTGTTCCTGCCAGCATTACCACAATAGCTTTGCAGCACTGTTGCCAACCAGCTTACTCCAATAAAATAAAATTTTAAAAGACCATTTCATTTTAACAGGACTCAAATAATTTGCTTTGTTCACTGCTTATTCTGGGCCTGTTTAAGCCAACTGTGTACTTGGACCAGTATTTTTCCAAATGTTACTGTAATAAAAAAGGGACGCAGCAATAATTTTAAAATAATGTTACTGCATTTTACAAAATCTTTCACCCAAATAACAGGAGCTGTGAAAGCACACATGATGCAGAGCTCACCCTGAAGAGGCCTCCTCACCCATGCTTACTGACATGTTGAAGTCTTTCCCGGGTCTAGCTGAGAATCCATCTTCTGTGTACATGGCAATCACACATATATTTATTGCACTAACACTTCAGAAATATTTTCCTTGAAACAATGCTGCTCCATGCTGAAAAAGATATCTGCCACTACTGACTGAAGTGATGGCAGTCAGCAGTAGCCCACCAGCAAAAGAGAGAAGTTAAAAAGCCCCCTGATAAGTCCAAAACATCTTTCAGCAGTGTGATAAATTTGAATGACAGCAGTAATATCGGGGATTACTTATTCTCCGTGGATATCCCTGACCTCACCACTTGAAAATTCAACTAATGGGACAGAAGAAGGAAGAAAAAAGTAAACATAATAATTAACCTAGTGCGTGGGACTCTATATGAAAGCTGTCCATCCATTTTGATTTAAGACAAAACACGTATTTATTTTGCTTGTCCAGCTGTTAGATGATAGTTCTAAATCCTCTTGTCCATCCAGTTCAGACAAAATCTTATGATATTTTAATCACTTGGCTATGTGGGAAGACTGATATAAAGGAAGAATGTGTTACTGGGTCTGATGCTTATCTGGATTAAATCAGCAGAAAACTGTTGAAGCTAATGATACTGTAAAGGATCATTTAGCCTTCTACTTATTGCCCTGCATAATCGGGCCATTTGCATTTGCTGCAATATCTGAGAAGCAATATGGATATCACTATTGGTTTAAAAAAAAATGAAACTACTTTCTTAAAATAAGGAGAAAAAACTGGATATTAGTTAGTCATAAGGACTTATCCTTCAACTTAAAAAGATATCATTAAAAAACTCTTTGCTGCATTAGTAACCCAGATTGAAGGATGTAACTTCCAGGCTTCTGGAGGAGAGATAATTAGTGGAAACTCATAAAACCCACCTAAATTCTAATTTAATTTTCATACGCAGAGCAGATGTTTTGACAGATGGATGGACTTTATTTTTGTAACTGTCCAGGAAAAGTCTGCATAACACAGCCTAATCAGTGTTACATATCTTTACTGTTTGTTTTTCAATCTTTCTGCATTTGGCTCTTATTCTTTTGGTTGCAGACATTTTCTTTGTAATTTATTTTTTCAGGCTAATCTCTCTCTGCATAAGCCCTTCTATCAACTCTATATAAATATTAGAAAACTCCTAAAAAATAAATCTGCATGTTTGGTTTGTAAGTCAGATACATTGATCTTCATAGAGTGGGTGCCTTTCTGGAAAACCTAATTAACACTTTATCTCCTCTTCAAGACAGGCCCTCTGCCCTTATAGCCGCTATAGAATTTGAAATTAAAATTTTAAGTTAACATACCTGTCCCGACACATTGGACCTCTTTGACTTTAATTCATACTCTGAATGTAAGTGACAGTCTAATAATTTCTTAACTTGTTTTACAAGAAAGACTTTAGCACAGAAGAATTTGCAGCTGAGGTAGTGCTGTGGCTGCATTACCATGGTATGATGCAAACTCTTTTAGCCACTTTCATTTCAATAAATCATCAGCATGGAACTGAGGGACTGAACCCCAAAACTTCCTCAGTCTGGTCTAGAGGAATGTAAAAACATTTATGTTACCTGAAGTTCAATCCTTTTTCTCACTCAGGAATGCCCAGTGAACTTCTGGGGAATGTTCCCTCAGGTGGCCAAACGTACCTTTAACTCCCAGATGCAAGGTAGAATGGCCTCAGTTGGATACCCTGGTGCACTTAGACACCAAACTAACCCCAGGAGATCTGTGGGAGCTGCTTGGGCTTTGGTGAAGGTTATGGTCCACATTCCTTCAAACAAAGAAACAAACTGGATTGTTCCCGGGGTTTGTGGTGACTGCTTCAGCTACTGCACATCACCATTTCTTTGGCCATCCTTTGGAGGTTATTGGCAATCATGCCATCACTACTGTTTGCAGACACAGATCCAGCACTCATATACGTAAAAAAGTAGCTATCTGGAGTTCTTTGTGTCAGAAAAGAGAAAGGAAAACCTTGGAAGCTGTGCTAGAAGGTCTCAGATATGATGTCTGAGATATGATTAGTTTTTTGGATTTTAAGATAGCAGCAGTGCTGTACAAGGCCAAAGGCAGAACCTCCAGCTCTTGTGGAAACCTTAGAGCAAATATAAATGAAGATTAATCCTCTCCAGGGGTAGGAAGATAAATGAATGGGTATTTTTGAGGACTGCAGTAACTCCCACATGTACCTAATTTTCCCTTTGAATATCTACTTCAAACATTCTATGCCATATGCAAGCACTCATGCTTTCTGCTGTATGTATGTATATATAAACTCAAGCTTTAGGGCATAAACCAGTGTTTAGCTTCATATAGACAAGAAAGGTTTCCTAATAGTAAGCTACTCACTATAATGAACAAGATTATTAGGAGCAAGAATTTATAATTATTCACTGTGGTGATCCCAGTGCTCCTCTTATTTAACATTTATTTTCATAACCCATCCAAGTAATACTTTCCTGCCTACAGAGAACTTGCCATTAATTTTTATTCACATTATTAGACTAAAAGTATTTAAACTCCCACAACACCTTGCTCTCGGGTTTAAAAAAAACTTATTTCCGTATGGAAAAGAATTTTTTAAAGTCTGGTTTTCTTTCTTCATCTGTTTTACTTGACAAAGAACAATATCCAAAGGGTGTGGATATGTCCAGAATGTATTCCCTTTGAACAACATCCCTTTCTTGGGGAAAATAAAAATGGATATAAAAGCGCTGGGCGGCTGGACTCACACGCAGGCGCTGTGTTGAACTTCCCTGAGAATTTGTTGCTTGCAGCTTCTGCCTCTGGGTTACCTCCTCTTCCTCTGGTGCCTGCTTTCTCCTGTCTGCTGTATTTTGTGAGACACTAAATGCCTTTTGTTGTCTTTGTCTCCCTTCCAGTGCCTTCGACTCTGCAGTCATGCAGTGAAATGCCTTGTCCTGCTGGCACAGACCTCCCCACCAGCAATACAGCACTGGCCTGGGGGTCTGGCAGGGGGAGACACTGATGCCAAGTGGGGCAAGCCCAGCTGGAGACACCCATGTCATTGCAGGCCTCCAGCCAAGGGGCTTGGGGAGCTGCTTTGTAGTTGCTTTGACGTAGCCACCAGTGTCGGGACCAGCAGAGCTGCCTGCCAGGTTTCACAAGCAATGGTGCCTGAATGCCACTAAAGTTGTCCTGTGAGGGCAGGAATGGAGGAACAGAATGGAAATGAGAGTCAGTCACCCAAATCTTGCATGGTGGCAGACCCAAATTGCATTCAGTGCACACACACTTTCCCTGATACCTTCTTTGTCGTACCCATGTGCTGAGATTTTGAGTCTCTGCAAATCATTCAAAGCTGTTAAAGTTGGTTTATTACAGGTTTGTGGGAAGCTTTTTTGTCCCAGAGTCACATAAACCAGAAAAACCCAATATTCACCAAAGCAAACTCTTGCTAAGTTCAGAATATCAAAGGACCAGATACGACATTTCCACACATAATGGTGTACCTGTGCAGCTGTGCTTGAGCACAGTTAGACAAAGGCAGGAGTCTGAGATGGAAATCAATGTGCCTGTTGCTATTGTTCCAGGGAATAGCACCGTCTCCCAGCCAGGGCAGAAACTTCACTTTGAACTTCCTGAGTTGACAAGGGCTTAAATCAGAACTGTAACTTTACTTTGATGTCATTTATTGTAGTTTAATACCCCTTTTTATTTATTTTTTTACTAGCATGTAAAATATATAAAGAAACCTAATCTGGTAGAGAGGTGTATGAGAATTTACTGAATAGACCTTAATGGTTCCTTTATGCAGCTATAAAACAGAGGGGAGCTATAAGAACAGTCTTAACTGGACTAGGAACTTTAAATGTTATATGAATTTATTCATCCTAGTCAAAGGTTTATTGCTGTAGGTATTTACCTTCCCCATTGTTTAACTAGGTTGTGTATTTCTCAGACATCTAAGGTAGAAAACACCCTGTACAAGGAATTAGGAGAGCTTGAAAAGAAGAATGAACAAGCTAAATCTGCTTTTGGAAATACATTGTAAATTTGAATTCACTTGACTGATATTTACTCATTTATACTACTATCAATCCTGAACACTGGATGTTCAAACATGGCTATGATAGGGTTAATCCACCTTCTCCCACAGGCTGATCTGGACTAATTCAGTGAAGATGGTGATAGAACTTTTCATAATTTCATTCATAGAAATCAAAGAAGACTCCTGCCCTTAATCTAAGTAGGTCTTTTCCATCCCACCTTTACAGCATTAGCTATCTAATACCTTCTTGCTGTGTGTTACAGATAAGCTGAACAGCCTCAGTGGGTTGGAGGATGGTGTTAATAACACCAAAGCTGTGTGTTCAGTCCCTGTGTGGGCCATTCACTGAGGAGCTGGACTTGATGATCCTTGAGGGTCCCTTCCAACTCAGAATTTTCTGTGATTATGTGATTCTGAGTGCATATACAGTCACAGGTGGTGTGTTGCTGTAAATCAGAATAATTCCTCTGAAATCAGCACAATTTATTCACCCTGGCTGTAGGTCCAGCCCATCTACTCACAGCATTTTGTCTGTGGCCACCAGCCTCTAACACTTCATGTTCTTCAGGTAGGTGATTTTAAAAGCTTTAGTAAAGGGTAGTAGTAGACCATAAAGATATTTTTAAAATCATGATACGTTAAACCTGACAAGGCAAAGCACTGTCCTAGAGAAACAGTGTTGTGTTTATATCAGGCCAGATACAACTCTTAAGTGAGAAATTTCTGATTTATTTAATAATGCACACACATCATTGCTCAATTTTAAATTATGTGGAGTCAAAATCAGATGCTCCATCTGAAAAACAGAATGTCAGAATTCAAGAAAGGATCTATTTCAATTTTTTTAATGTTACATGAATTTGGGGTATTTGCCCATTTTACTCTTATAGGCATTGAATTTTTAATGCACTTTCCTGGGTTTTCCATATTTCTTTTACTTAAAGCAGCAAAGAACAACAGCATTAATAAAAATATAGAAACATATTTTTTTATGATTTATGCCCAGTATTTGCTTAGTACTCTACCATATGACAGTGGAAAGCAGTCTGTGGATAAACATAAATATAATAAATGTATGCTCATGCTTATACTTGTGTGTGGGAAGAATAAGAATGGACCAGAAATCGTGTGTGTTTTCATTAAGAAAGGTCAGAATGGAAAGAATTAAGAGTAACATCGATCTCTATTTCTTTCAATTTCCTGTTGGATTACCTTAACTATCTCTATGTTTTCTCTTCCATCTATGTTGAAAAGATAACAGCAGTAAGCCAGGGCTGCAGTAAGATCCTGGATGCTTTTCTCTGGGTGCTCTTTTTAATACATTGCCATTATCTGTTATGCAAATATACAATAAAACTGTAAGAGCAATGTCATTCCAGCACAGTCCTTTGTGTGAGGCAGGGAATCAGGGTTTCATCTGTGTAAGTTCATTGCTTTTCCCTGTGGAGGCCTAAGGCATGCCTCAAACTGCACATGCATTTTCCTGGCAGAGCCTTTATTTTGTGTTTGGGAGTATCTGGTTTAATTAGCAAGTGAGTTACAGGGAGGGAGGATGGCAGTCCAGGAGATTTCTGGGGCTGCAGCAGCTCAGGTGGTGTTTCCATGGGCCCTTGTCCACTTAGAAAGGTAGAGTTGAGCAGTGTACCGAAAAAAGTCATCAAATACGCAGAGAAAGATTTTCCTCATCTTAAACACAGACTTTACTGGAAATACTTAATTTCATTGTTCTCATTTTCCTTCTGTTTGAAATCCATTTTTTTCAATTGTGTCAGTAGACTGACTCGCAGGCATTGACATATTTCTTTTCTATATTAGACCTAATTGAAATAAAAATATTAAACAAGTGGAAAAAGTTGTCATCTTGACTATCCATTTTAATAACATTAGGCATTAATAATGACAGTTTTGTTAACAGGTAACAGATAATGTTTGTACTAGGGACTGTTACTGTTGCTATTAAGCTTTTATTTGCTGAGAACTAAAATAACTCATGATGGCTAATTTACTTAGGAAGAAAATATAAAGCCCAAAGCTTGCAAAGCTTGTATTCTAGGGGCTGTCAATGATTATATGGAAGTTTAACATATGTATTCATATGTGTAAAACTGGCCCATAGACACAGGCAGTGGGGGTGAGGCAGCATTCATATGATTGTTAAAAATGCTGTATCAATGACTTGGTTTTCATCATCTCCTTCCATCTGGCCCATTTTTCTTCTAATTGTTACTTAATTGAATACAAGCAAACAGTTGGTCCATTTTTCTTCATTATTTCATTCTGACACATTTCTATAAATGGGTTTTGTCTTACAAATACAGCAATAGCATAAATTACAAAGATGAAGCATGTCTGAAACAAAAACTAGAATTTTTTTTTCTGTAATCTTTTCTTCGGGGTTGGATGCTTTATTAAATAGCAACCAAAGATATTTAAATGAGAAATTAAATCAGTCTATTTATTAAATGCTTAGCAGTAAACAATCTTATGAACAGCATGAAATGATCACATTTTACAAATCTGTTCATTCAGCCATATATAACTCTAACACAGAAGAGCTCCCATTAGTCAGAATCACTGAATTAACTCTATGAATAATTTTTTTTGTCCTTTTCTTTGCAGAGAGAATGTGCTAATTTCATCAAGGTGCTTAAGGCTTACAACCAAACCCACCTGTACGCTTGTGGAACAGGAGCTTTTCATCCAGTCTGCACCTATATTGAAGTTGGAAGCCATCCTGAGGTAAACTATCTTAAAACAATATTTTTCTTTTTCATCTTTTTAATATTTATTGGTGTTTAGCCATGACCTCTTCCTGCCAAAATGCATTCTCACTAGTTTCTGTGGCTTGGGAAGCAGATGTGGTAAGACCTGCTCCTGAATCGTGTGCTGACGTGCTGATTGATAAATCACAGCAGAATCTCTAACTTTTCTGCCCTGCACAGCATCTCTTGCCCCAGGGGCTTAAATAAGTATAAGTAAGCCCATTCTACCTGGCTCATGAAGTTAGAAAGCACTAGTTTTTTGTAATTGAGACAAATACCAGGTATAAGAGGGATAGTTCAGCCGCTGTGTTTATTCTGGGCCCAACGCTGTCTTTAGTTTCCTCCCAGTCAGTACAGTCTGACACCACCTCAGCTTTGTCCCAGCTGAGAATTAAAATAGTGTCACACCTTCATAAATCCCCCTTCTCAGATTTGTCCTAACATACTGGCAGTTTTTCATATGTCACCTAGGTTTTGTGGTTTTGTTTCCTTAGTTTTTTGTGAAAAATAAATCACTCTCTTTTTTCCCATTTCTTTAATCTCTTGCTGATTTTTGCTTAGTATTGCAGAATTCTTGCAGTAGCTCTTGTACCATTTTGTCAGTGATCATCATAACTAAATAGAATCTTCCCTGGCAAAAAGCAGAATCACTCAAAGTAAGTCATAGGACTAGGCTGGTTTTCCTGGCTGAAGATTTGACTGGAATGTCTCTGTGCTGCCCTTCAATACTTTTTCTCTCCAGAGCAGCCTATCTCTTATTTTTCTGTTGAGTATGTAATATAAATTAGTCTCCTTTACTGTGTTTTCTGTCTGGCTTACATAAGTATTGCTCAATGAACTGTTTCAGTTTAGCAGTCAGACTCCTGATGTGCTTTCAGCATTTATGGATATGTTTTACTAGTGAATCCATAATTGTGTTACTTGTACCTTCTGTGATCTTCCAAAAAACCAGCTCTTTCAAGTTACCTTATGCTTTTGCAATTCAGGTTTGCAGATTTCCTTGAAAATAAAGACATCATTGTTGAATGAGTGATGACTATTTCTTCTCAGACAAAAATTAACAGAGCCTTTGAGTTTTGACTTCATAGTCTAGGAACTGTTTTTCCCTATGAAAATGTCTTTTGATATTTGAAACATAAATCTTTAAAATGTCCTAAGAAAAAGGTTTTGAAGGGATAAGGGAGCTGCAGAGCAGAAAGGGTTTTGTTCATATTCTTTAATGCTTTATTACAATGCATTCTTGGCAATTAGTGATTGTCTCTTGACCACACACAGTATGTCATTGCTTACTGCATTAAACAGATTCTCTGCTTCCTGAGATCCATTTGGGAATTGGTAGACATATTAATTAACTCTAGTTCCGTAAGATGTGTGTCAATCAATCCTTGGCTATCTGCCAAGGGAATCTATCTGCACAGAGATAGCTCGTATGAGGTCATTTACTTCTACATTTGGCTGTTTTATTGCTGTACCATAAAACTAACACACACTTTATCAAGGATTTATAGAAAGGATGATCAGAGATGAGAGGCCAGATCTAACCTTGGTTTAACATTCTGGGATTTTAAAGTCTTGAATCAGTGATGTGTTTGGCCCTGGAGTGAAAGAGGACTCTTGTTTTAGCTTCTTTTTAGCAGTCCCTAACTATNTGTTTGTTTGTTTTTTGTTTTTTTGTTTTTTTTTTTTTTTTCATTTATGCAGTAAGTTTGTAAGTCTCCTTGAGCCTGAATCATTCTCATGACCCTTGGTTTCATCTTTGCAAATGAGGGAAATGAGGAGTGTGTTTATCTGAATTGCCTAAGATACCATTGGTTTTGGTTTTCTTTTTCATACTTAAAATATGAGTGAAATCATCTTCACCTGCCCTTCCAGTGGCACAAGTTTCTGTGTGCTCTGAATAGTTGTGCAGGAGGGTTTACTGCTTTCTGAGGTCATGTCTGCCAAGAGAGAAAAAGTGGAGATAATCTGTGGAGAGAAAGTGAGGCAGACAGGATGCAGTGTACCCACCTCTTCTTGGGCTTTGACACATCTAACAGTCAGCCTGGGTTCTGTCCCTTGAAAGGGTGAAAATCAGATGAATAAATGAATTTATTAGATCTGCAGTGAAAAATAATCTGTCCTTTCTCTCAGCTATAGCCTGCTCCTTCCTCTCCCATACTACCTTGCCAGGAATTTCAAATGTGCTTCTTCTGTGGGAGATGAGGAAGAGTAGGGTGCTTGATTGACAGCAGCTATTAGAGACACCATGAATGAGGGGGATACAATCTTAACCCCTGCACCCCTGCACACTGCATCTGTGAGAGCCAGATGGTTTATGTTCTCATGTCAGACAGCAGCACTGGACGTGTCAAAGGGCCATTGCTTCTGTATCATGTAGAGTTTATACCTCCCTAGCATACTAAAGAAGGGAATAGTATAAGCAGAGACAAGCAGTTGATTATGAGTTTAAAATTGCCATCTAAAATACTTCCTGAAGATTTCTTTTCTGCCACAACACTTGTGGAAAATTAACTGTTTTCACCATCTGCTTATTTATTTTTCAAGCACTTACAAAGGTAAATGTGAACTGATTAGGGGAATAGTCAGGGAATGTACCTACTCTCTAGTATGACTGCTTGTTTATCTGAGCTCTGAATGTAACCCACCTGCCTGAATCCAAAGAAGAGGAAATCAGTGTGTGCCAAACTGGAGAGAGTGGAGAAGTGAAAAGTAAAGAAAAGAGTGGCAAGTGATAGTGGAGACTCTGGAAGCAATTGGAATAGGCTGCAGGAGGCTGGAACATGGTACAATTTTTATGACTGGGAAAAGGAAATAAATTACTTTGTGTGACAGTCATAAAGTAATGGGAATATGAATTGTTATATCTGTTGAATATGTCTTTCATATGAAGCAATGTATCACAGCCCTGTTCCATACCTGAAGAAAATAATTTCTGGTGATGGAACTAGACAAGTTTAATTGAGTCTGATGAAGTACAGTATCAGAAGTTATAATAAAAAGCTAAAAGGATATGAACGGCATGCTGTGCATCTGATTAAAAATGATGTGCACAAATGTATACAACCTAATATGTTGTGAATTACACCACAGTCTGAGGAGTAAAGCAGACTAATCTTTGCTTAAATCCATTCCAGATGTGTAAGCTGAATAACCACAGTATTTAGAGGGAAGAATAAAGTTAATGTTTCAATAGGCTTTAAGCACGTAAGCCACGAGGAAGCAGGAAAGAACATATTTAGAGAGAATGTAGTGTGTGGATATGCAGAAAATACCTGGAGGCAGCCAAATGTAAAGCTTGATATCATCCATTTTATGTGCATGAGTTTTGGGGAGATGACCTAACGCAGACACCTACACAAACTTCAGGGATCTGGGATTAGGCAATATGTGGCATTCTGTCCATATAATGCAATATAATACAAGAAACCAATTACCAGACAAAGCAAGAAAGTGATTAGTAAAGCTGTGTTTTGCACCCACTGACTTCTGAGGAAACAGGGCTGGATGTGTAGGAGTGTTGTACCTAACGGTTGCAAAATTAAACAAGTCGGATCTGTGCTGGAAAGGAACAAATCCAACTGCAGGGAGACACAGAGGTGCATTAAACCCCCTAGAAAATCACAACAGGATGCAGAATGCACCTGCCTATGCATGCCTGAGCAGGGGGAAGGAGCCCTGCTCCCTTTCCCCGGGGCTCCCTTTGGGGTAGTTTGAGTGAACCAGCAGGGAACAGTCCTGTTTCAGTAAGAACAGGATTTTCCATTTACTTAACCCTTACACACAGGTGGAGGTGTACAGAATGCCCTATAGTACCTTTTTTTTTTTTTTTTAATGCTCAGACAGGCATTGCAAGAGCTTTACAAAATTGTTTGCCAGATCCTCAGAAGGAATACATTAGGGTTTCTTCAGCAGAGGTAAATCACTAGGTGCTGTTTGGAGAACTAAACCAGATTCTTTCATTGTCTCCTAATTCCAAATTTCTTGTCATTGTCCAACAGATTAAAATTCATTTTTAACTGCTTGAACTTAAAAGATCTGGGATTACTTTAATTTCAGGTTATTTCTCAATCAATAAAGAAGGTTTAAATTCAGTTTAGATTTATGATGTACATAAAACATTAAGTTATTGCATATGAAGTTATATAATGCTACCACCTGTAACATATTTGCTTTTTCCGGACTCTGTGTATTTTAAAAATCTTTGGTTCAACTCATAAAATTTTGCTGAAATCTACTTTCCACTCTTTTTTATCCCTTCTTTTCTTCATATTAGGAAGAGGTCCAGAGTGCATTTCCTAAGTAATGGACATCCTGTTCTGACACATTTATGCATCTATCAGTTTGTCTCTCTGTATATATTGTATATATATATAATGATGGAAGAGCATTTTTTTTCCTGAAAGAATGGCTTTGAAGAAACACACTAATTGAAGGATCAATGCTACTGTGGGTACTAAACATGTTGTGTTTATCTAATGTAAAAAATCAGGATGAAACATTGATTTCAGTAGTAGTAGATGTGGCATAAATTAACCTAATTTCTTTAAAGACAGCAGACCTGTGTCAGTTTACGTCAGTCAAGATTCTGAGCTGTGGTTTTTAAGTGAAACATTAGAGCAAATGGTTTTTTAAGTTAAAAATCACCTGAGGCTAATTTTCTTTCCATCTAATTAACTATACCTTTATATGGTATTTATATGCTTATGTGGGGAAAGTTTGAAGGAAAAGAATACTGTTAAAGGATTATTCTCATTTGAGTTTGAACTGTTATGTGTGACATGCTCATTCTAAGCATCACTATAATTAGTGAAAATTATAGTTTATTATTATTATTAACTAGAGAAATGCCATTAAAAGATGATCTCGTTTACAGACTGCAATAGCCTTCTTTAGTTCACAGATGCCTTAACCTTTCAAATGTCCAGATATCCTGTTACTATAGTACAGGAAAACAAAACTGAAGAGAGAGAAGGCACAGTGTGAGTACCTTTTAGAACACTTCTTTCCATTGCATGAGTAGTTTTACCACAGAGAAAAAGAAAACATCTCTTAGATCTTTAAAGACTGATGTACTTCACCTTGTGTTGTAAAAAGCTGAAAAGTGATTTCTGGCATACAGGGAAATCCCAGGCACTAGAAAATTTTGCTTATACTCATGTTCTTTTGCTTGTACTGTGTCTGTGGAGGATGGCAGGTAACAGGATAATCAGTGCTAGGCACACATCTGTCCAGGCAGCTCACAGGATCAGTGACCAAAATGACAAAACAAAAGGGCTGTATTCCTCTGGAGGTGATGAGACTGTAAACCATCACTTCTGCTGCTCCACACGACATCGATTTCCAGTCCCTTAGGCTACCCTGTGTGAAAGTGCTTCACGCAAAATCAGGCTTTTCACACATGTACAGTTTACCTCTACTTGTTAAAAAAGAATAAATCTTGTTATAACTATCTCCCTCCTAGCATATTTTAAGTATATAGTTTTATATACAGTTATATGTAGCTATATGTAGCATATATATTTTTTTCCAAGCCATAATTCATTATGGCATTGTTTGGGAAGGGATGTGATATGTTAACTTTTCAATGACCAAATTTAACATTTACAAGAGGAGTAGAGGGAAAGGGCAGAGAACATGACAGTCCTTTCTCATATGACAATCTAAGTGAATCAGTTGTTCTGGTAAGGTCTGCCAAATTTTTCAGTAAGGAAACCAGGATGTGTTACTGGAAGCTTTACATGTTTTTAAGCACCATCATGCAGAAGCACACATTTCTTATAGTGCTTATGTCCCGAATGGCACCTCTCGTTACATTGCATTATCATGTGATAAAGTTACACAAGTAGAAGGTCACCATAAAGAAGTAACTTGATTCCCATTTAAAAGACTTTTTGAAAAACTCCATAAACCCCTTTGTAAACAAATATCAACCAGGTTCATGGTTAATGCTATTATTTATGAAGGCTTGTCTTTGAATACACTGCAGATCTCCTTTGACTTTAGCTGCATTTTGAACACTTGCTTTGCTAAAAGAGAAGTTAAACCAGGAAAACTCAGATTTTTCAAAACTTCATTCTGTCATCCCCGAGCAAAATATATTTCCAATAAACATTAATTTCTAGAGCAGATCCTTTAAAGTAGGACTATTAGGTTTTATGCAATAATTTAGCTGTCGGAATAGTTTAAATTATGAAGTAAACTTCTCTAAGCTGAATAGCACACGTGGCAGCAATGGCTGACATCTTTCCTACCCCTCACTTTTGGGAAAGTCTATACAGCTGCAGTGGATATTTCGTCCTCAGCAAAGTGAAACATTAGACAAAAAAATTTTATTTTTTTTCCCCCCCCAAGTACCTTATTTTATCAAGATAAGAATCTATTTCCTAGTAAAAATGATAATGCATACTAAACTGTTAATGTAAAAAACACAATGAAAGTATGGTAAGTATGATATGTAGCCACTGTTTTTTATCCTGGTATATTCAATTAAGGAGGATGTGCCTTTTTGACAGCTGAATGCTTGACAACTAGCTGAAGCATTTGACCTTCCATTTTCTTATTTAAAGGTGTATTTGTAAGAATAGGGATATTCCAAATCATAAGTATGCAAAGGATGTGGCTCAGTATCTTAAAATTCACATGCGGTACAAATGCCATTTTTGGAAGTAAAGTATTTAGCAAAGGGGTCATGCTTTAATCACTGACAGGAAATATGAACATTGTAGGTTTTCAGCTGTCATTTAATGCATCCAGTCCTGCCCTTGCATATTTCATAATTACACCTAAGTAATTTGGAATATATTTATGTCTAAAGTGACAAAGTCGGTAATTATGTCTGCGGCTCACTCTGAGATTTACAGGTTGAACATTTACATGCAGGAAATGAAATCAAGTTTTAAACTAACACAAGTGAGAATAGTGTGGTGGCTATTTTATTTCTTCCCCTTTATTCCTCAGACTACATGGCTGAGGGTAAAATGGAGGCATGGTTCTTTAGTAAGTCATACTGAGAAGAGGTATAAGATATGATGAGAAACAGAACAAAGACATGGAATTTACAACTGCAAGGGCCATTTGTTGCACAGCAGAAACCACTAATGAAACTCTAATCACTATTCAAGTCTGATCATTTCAGCTATTCAGTAAATAACTTTTGTTTAGGACTTGATAAATATATCCAAATTGCTGTGGCAGACCTCCCAGTTTATTCTTAAGAAACCAAGCCAAACCAAACCAAACTGAAAAAAGAACTCCAGAACAATATTAATTTAATAATTCTTTATACAGTTCTTTTAAGGAAAATGTAAGTGGAAGTCACTCTGCAGGTGATGTTCCAGCATTCTAGAGTTTGGTTTTAATGGAAACAAGTAGAAGTCTGGGATAAGGGAGAACTAGGATTGGTCTGGAGACACTAAGGATGTGGTCTGGAGACAGTGTTGGTGTTTCCGTGGATCTGCTCTGATCTCTACAGGTATGCAGTGGCACAAAAGGAAGCTTGGAACTGTCAAGATACTGCATCTTGTCCTGCACTGTTGGAAAAAAAAAACAACTCTAACTAAGTAATTGATGACATAGAATGTTTTTTAGGTTTTCTCAATGCAGAAAGGGTCCAGTGTGAGTAATAGTGTCAAACTTGAACACCCAGCCGCCTAATGAGAGGAATCTCTGCAGTGGAAAGCTTCCAGTGAGATAACTGAGGAGACCATTGTTCCCTCACCATACATGGCTTTCATCCCTGGTGGCGGAGCAGTGCTGGTTGATTACAGTGGAGAGCTGTATACAGTGTGCCACAGCTGAATGGCTTCCATGAATAAGAAACCAAAGCCAGTCGACATATTCATTAGGTTCAAAGAAATAAGTCTCAGTACTGTGGGAAAACTTTTGTTTATGTTGCTGGAGGGGAGAAAAATAGACTGAGATAGAGAGAGACCTCCATGGAAGTAAATTTGCGGAGCGGAGCGTGCACATGTGCACACGCAGAACCACTGGGTGGACTTTCACTGATACCACATGTGATGTCTTATTTTGTGAGTCCATGTCGTAAAACCACGGGTAACTTTGAATATGCTCAGATAATGAGTGATTCAAGTTAAAGACCCTCTTAGGATCTGGGTTTAATCTACTTTTTTAAAGTATGGGGTGTTTTTTTCTAGAATTATTTTTCTGTCTTCAGTGGAGTTCCCTATGACTTATACTGGGGTAGCTAAAACTGAGGTGCTTTTCCTTTTCATAGTCACAGGGAAAAAATGCTTTAATTTCTAGCATTGTTAGAAGGATTACTCAGAATTTGGTGACTACTTTAAGGAAATTAATTTTAGCGATGACTACCAGAGGAGCTGAAAATACACCCACTGTTTGCATTTGGATGTTCTTTATTTCTCCTATCAGTTAAAGGATGTTATGATGAATTATTTATTCCCATCATGTAAATATTCCCACTGACACATGGTTACCTTACTTTACCATGAGATGATACAGTTTTCCTAATTCCTTACAGACATAGATTGTACTTTTAAGAGGTATGGCAATCATATTAAAATGTTGATCCAATTTTCTGGGTGGGAATCTTATGTTGGCTCATCAACAGAGCCTATAATGTTTCTAGTAACACAGAAGTTCAGCATTTGGGTCTTGTTAGAGTAACAATTGAAAACATTAACCCAACTTCACAGTCATGCAGCATATGCAAAATTTCATCCACACACCTCCTGAAACAAAAGACAAGTATGGCCAAATCCTTTGATCTCTTGACCAACATGGGGGAGAAAAAAATAAAATAACAAACCACCATCTGTTGGGAAACCAATGTAATAAAAACAGTGGAAATTCAGCTTACAGTATAGACTGACTTAACTAAGGAGATGACTTATAAATAGAATTATTTCTTGATTTAGAGGCACAGGAGGAAACAAAACTGAAAGAAGGAGTTACTGAGCTCAACTTGGATAGATGAGCATCAAAGCAGCATTATTCATTGTGGGATTCATGTCACAAGGCTCCAGTTGACAGGGGCTGACCTTATGAAGAAGAATCATAAATGTGATTTCTGCCACTGAAGGAAGTGACTGCATTATGTTTATAGCTCAGTACCAACATCTTGTCAAATAATCTTTAGACAGCCAGAGTCACAGTGCAGCAGGTTTTAGCTGTGGGTGATGCTCCACATACAGACCACAGTGCTGTGAAATACTGAACAGCAAACTAGCCAGTTATATTAAATAGTCAGACATGAGAATCTAACGAAGGCGTGAACTAATTTCACTGGTCTTTGCCTAAAATTTTATGACAGCTGGCATGCTGTGGAGTACCTTTCAGGCCTTTTTTAAAGTCTGTGGGATATATTTAACTCTCAAAGACATGTGAGTCTGAAAGCACAACCTTTTCCCATGCTTTCAGACCAATGTAATATTCATAGTTTCTGCATGTTCACATTATATGGGTTTAATGGTACACTGCCATGGTGACTGGCCTGCATTTAGGCCCAGGAAGGGCCCAGGGAGGCTGAGTATGGGCATGGCACAGCCTGCTCAGCAGTGATGGAGAGGTTCATGCCTGATCTCCACAAAACCTGTTTCTGATGTTGCTTCTGACCACAAGACTCTCACTGATTCAGAATTCCCAAAAACCAGGGAATTTCCCCAGAGCAAAAATGAGAACACTCATGGATGTAGAAGCTTTCAAACAGATTCAGGAAAGAAAAGTCACTGTTTACAGTGGAAGGCCTCCTTGGTGTGCTTTCAAGTCCCTTAGACATCTCTTTCTTTCACCAGCAGCTGCAGTTGGCATGAGAAAGTGGCTTCTCCACAATGATTAAATCTTACCTCTTTTTTAATAAAAAGCAAAGCAGCTACAGGTAAAGCTGCTATTTCTGTGAATAAACAGCAGGACACAGGTATTTCCAGCAGTTTCTGGTGGAACAGGAAATAATTGTTCTTCTCCTGCTGTCTCGACCATCCTCACTTTTATTTACACATTCATGTTGATATTAAAAAAAAAAAAAACTTTCATAATACTTTCCAGATGCTTCCTTACCTTTAAAAGATTTTAAAACTGAGTCTCTTCTCTACACTGTTATACAAGGACTGTCTTAAATTTGTTGCCATCTAAATTCATTTAAATCATAAAATTTCACTACTCCATAGTTCAGTAAGAAAACAGTACTTATTTGACTAGTAGTTAGTACTTTCCTTCCTAAGGAAAAAAATCACTAAATCATGTAAAAAAGTGAATAAGAATTAATCCCGTATCTGCCAGACACAGAGAAAAGATGGCTGGAAGAAGAAGGATCTCTGCAAAACGAACAGATATCATTTACCCACTGTACACTTTGTAACTTTGCTAAACACCCTTACTAAGTATAAAGAATATGTTTCTTTGCCAGTATACATACAACCTTTCATCTTTTTTGCATCTATGTTTCGCTGGCATAAGATAACACAAATAAACTAACAGTCAGTTACATCAAGATCTCTAAAGTCTTAAAAGAGAAAAAATTCTTCATCCTTCTTTAAACAATGCTCTTGTGAGTATGGACACCACTTACAGGGATGTATGCTTGATTGCTGCAATAATACCTCAGAGCAGGAAGAAAATGCAGTTTAAAGACCAGGTCATGGCTTAGACAGACACTGTGTTTTGTGCAGGGAAGGAACATGGGACTGTGCACAGCATTATCTAAAAATAACAGATACAAAAGCAGTGTATAGACATAAATAATTATCTCCATTTTACCGTAGTCCATCTATCTTCTGCTGTGAAGAGTTAATCAATTAACTGCTGAAATGCTGTGGGAGATTAAGAATAGTTGTGAAGCAGGCAGTGTTTTAAATATTTGTGCTTGTCCCATATGCCTACAGCTTGTGTGATACTGGAAATCAGACTAAGTGATTGCAGCAGCTCTTTCTGTTCTCAAAATCTAAGAGTAAACCCACTGGAAGTCACTTAGAAAAGCCATCGTTTGTTTATTCTTCCATTCATGCTGAGTTCCTGCTTACATGTCCTGTGACAACTCGTTTTCTGTTTGTGGCACTTGGTAAGTCTGGAAACGTGCCGGCTTCTCTTGGAGCTCCTGAGCATGAGCCATATAGAATCTCTGCATCTTCCCTCAAATACTGTTCCTGTGAGGCAAGTGTTCTGTGCCCTTCTGTTCCTTCCTTCACCTCTCCCTCATTCATGTAAGAAAAATAATTTAATGAGCATGACCTGACTCAGATGAAAGACATGCCTCTGACTCGTTCATGCCTCTGTGGACTTGGAGTAAATTAGTTTATTTCCTAAGTAACTCATTTCATTGGAAAAGGGTGAGTAACTTTGCAACATTTCTTGGGAACTCAAGGAAAGACTAGTTAATGCCTGCTTTTTCTTTCTCTTCAGCTTCTGTGTTACTTGCTGTAGACAATTCACATATGGTTGGTTTTTTTTTTTTTTTCCCAGAAAAAAGCTTTGTTTTTAAAAATATTTTTTTATGTAGCTCAGTGAGTCAGAAAATGTGAGAAACATTTGGATGAAAAAAACAGTCACCATTGGAAAACTTAGCTAAAAAGAAGTATTGTGCAGAATAAATAAATGTTATCATGATGAATTCACGCCTGTTAGAATTGGAGATGACTTGCTATGTCATCTAATCTATTTTAATTTGTGTACGTTTGCAGTCATCTACAAGTCTGGACTGTCTTCTCACCTGTAGTGATATAAATCACAGCTAGTGATTCTTGCAGTGCAGCATTAATTTACATTTTAATTATTTCAGTTTCAAATCTTGCACTGCTAATCGTAATTGTACACATTGTCCATCCCTAAGCAATTTCCTATTTAGAACTCATTTCAAATAGGTCCAGAAGAACTGTCGTACAACTTCTCTCCTGTATGATTGTATATAGTTGAGTTAAGAAATGCTTCCTGATTTATGAAAATCTATGGATTCCTCCAAGTTGCAACATGGTCACACTCAGAGTGATATATTAATAAATGTTTGCAAGTACATAATCAGATGAGAACACAATACTCTCCATTAATGAAATATGATCCATAATGAATCTTGCATGGGACTGCTAATAACTACCTTTAGGTTAAAGTGCTCAGATGTCACAGTATAACAATATCTGTCTAAGATGTGTATCATTATGGCAAGTAATTAAAGGTTACTTAGCTGTTAAATGGTTACCTTGGAGGAATCCTTCAGTAATGTGGCTTCAAACATGCCTTCACAATGAAATTAATTAAGTAAATTAAATATCAGCCTTGTAGTAGTTATTGTATGTGCAGAATATCAGGCATATAAATGTTAATGTAATTGGTCAGAGGACTTGAAGATGTATCCATTTGCTATTAAGCATAAAACAATCTTGGTTGTTCTTACAAGTATAATAAAGCTGATGTATGTTAAAAAGAACAGTGACAAGACTGATGAAGAGAAATGGAATGTCAGAATTATCACAGTGATGTTCCATGTGCTGCATAAGTGCAAAGCTCAAGTGGCAGCACTCTGATTGAGAGAAATATTAAAATTCACTTGGTCTTTTTCACACCTCTGCTGCTACATGGAGTTAAAACCTGATACAAAATGACTTGAATTTTGCTAACAGCTCAGTCTGACTCATCACAAGGATGCTTTCAGGGATTACTAAGTTGCTGCCTTCTTCTGTATTTAATATAAACCACACCAGAAAAGTTGAGCAAGCAGCTTGATGTGGATATAAACATTTTTCGCCACCTCTTAAAGTAGAAATATGACATGGGCCACATCAGTGACAGATTTTGACTTAAAAAGTAATTTCTTAGCATTATGTAAACTGACAGTGACAAATACAAATAAAGCAGTTCATTCTGTTTTTTATTCTTTGTTTAAAGAGAAACAATCCACTAGATAAATAGAACCTTCATCTGAGACCTTTTCGTATGTAAGCAAGAAGATATAAAGTTCAGATCTCTGCTGTCCTCCTGAAACATTGGCTTTGCTCCAGGCAATGACATTATTAACATACCTTAAGTTTACACTTTAAAGTAAAATTTTGCCTAATTATGTCTTCTGATGAAACAGAAAAGAAAAAAAGAAATATGTGTTATGTTTCAGAAAACTTTACTCACAAAACAGCAGCAGGAAGGAAAACATGAAGAATTCGTGATAGAAATCTGGGGTTTTTTATGTTCTGATTTTTTTTTTTTTTTTTTTTTTTTTTTTTTTTTTTTTTTTTTTTTTTTTTCATAAGATATTTAATAT
>VZRH01000397.1:1425853-1436490 GCA_013397555.1 Urocynchramus pylzowi | reverse complement strand
TGCCAGTGAGATAATTAACAGTGGGGGCACCTTCTTATTGGTGATATGGAAAACTGCTGCACATTTTGGTTGAGGATGACAACAGTGCTAGGGGTTCTTCTCTAGTTCTCAGGCTTCTGCCCAGGGCAAGTCGTTTGGCCTTAATTGGTTTTGCTCTCTGCAATTCAGATTTCTTAAAAGTTGAAGCTTCAGTCACTGTCATGTGAAAATGGTCCTGTGTCCCCGGGCCAAAAAGAGTCCCCAGAGAAGGTAACTAGAAGTGGTGGAACTATTTGTCTGCCAGATAATCTTTAGATGCCCCTCTGCACACTTTTGGGCCAAGCCTACACAAGTAATCATATGCAGGAGTGAAAAAAAAAGTCTTAATACTCAGATTCTCATAGAATTGGTCAGTTCTCTGTAGCTTCTTGGATAATACAGATTTTTACCTCTAAGGCACAGTAAAATATACTGATTGATTCAGCCTGGTTCCAAACCTGGAGACAGCTTTTGAAGGAGGATTAGAAAACAAACAGTGTAAGAGAGGAGGGGAATTAGAAAACAAACAGTGTAAGAGAGGAAGATAGTCTTCCAGTGAGTTCTTTTGCCCTGAGGTATGAGGGGTTTCTTTGTTGTTTTGTTTTGTTTTGTTTTTTTAATTACGAACCAGTAAGTGTGTAATCAGAAAAGCAAATGGCATTGATTACTTTTTCAAAGCACTGACTCTGATCATTTCATCTATGCTCCCAGCTTGTTTGAAATACAGAACCAGCATTCAACCTGAAAGCATTTGCCATTTGTATAAATCAACATTACTCTGTGTAGCCAGTGTTTGTTTACAAGCTTGCAAAGGGTTTCATAAGGGATATTTGTGCACCTACAATACAAACCATGTGTCAAACAGCAGAAAACTGCAGAGAAATAGCACTGGGGTTTTTTTTTCCCTTTACTTGATCCAAGTTTCGTTTCTGTTTGGCTAAGCATCAGTGGTCATGAAGGTGATATATCAACAATAGTCATGGTGGCATATTTAATTTAATTATAGCCGGCTGAGGCGCTTAACTTCATTTATTCTGAATAACAATTTATTTTATTGTGTTTTAACAAACCTTTCTGTTTATGTATTTCATCATATTTTGTTATAAGAAACAGGGATCTCATTTCATTATTTAAGTATGGGAGTAATGAAAAAGTAAGTCTTCATCAACTTACTGTTTCTGTACCAAGGGTCTTTTTCTGGAATACTTACTGAAAAACAAATCCCTTGAAGTCTGTAGAGTATAGTCTACACCATTAATTTTGATTCCTAACTAAAAATCTGTGAAACATATATTGAATTTAGAACATGGAAGGGTTGGGCATCATTTATCATAAAATGGTTTGGGTTGGAAGGAGTGTTAAATATCATCTGGTTCCAACTCCCATGCAATGGCACCTTCCATTGGACCAAGTTGCTGAGATTCCCATTCAGCCTGGCCTCGAAAGAAAATTACTGCTATTTAACACAGAAAAAGGCCAGGTATAATATAATAGTCAATGATTCAGACTCAAGTACAAGATTTAGGTATTCTTTAAAAGTTTGGTGAGGCTAAATAAGAAAATTAATGGGTAAAGTTGACTTTGTTTAACCTCAGTCAAGAAAGGAAACTAAAAAATGAGAATTTGGACAACGAAGTGGAAGTTTTGATTGTGAAAGAGCTATCTGCATGACTTCAGCCTTGTCCATAAGGAAACTTGTGAATGTCTCACAATTCAGTGCAAATCCCTGCACAGGCATTCTCATTTCAGTTAAAGTAGCATTTCAGATCTGGTCTTAGCTGCTTGAAAGTAGCTGAAAATAAGCTGCTCTTAAACTGAGCTCACTGTGACACAGAGTGCATGTGTTTACTGGAATCTCATTACATTCAAACATAGGGATACAAGTCTGCAGATTAGTGCTTGCCCTGAAAAGGCTGTTTAGCCTTTCAAAGGATTTTGCAGGAAAGCAAGCTGGAATACAAGCCCTTTCTGCTTGTCATTTGTAGGTTTGTGGATTTGGCTTTTATTTCTTTGTGCAAATGTGTTTTCATACAGACAGTGAAAAGCCATGACCCTCTGTAAAAAGGATTACCTCGAAGGGAGATAGTAAGACTACAGTGTAAAGGATGGTTAATGCAGAAATGCTAAATCTTGCTATACAAAGATTATAGCACAATAAATTTTTAAACTCAAGGTACTTTCCTGACATTATAAAAACAGTCACATATCAGAATCACAAAATAAAAGTCTTCAAGAGAGGGCTAAAAGAAAATAAAGGAAAATATCTGCTTTTTTTTTTTTTTTTGTAGAAAGATGATACAGAATCCCTTAAAAATGTGTTTTCTTTTAGCTGACATTGTAGCAAGTAGTTTAGATAACATTTAGTGACTTAGATATTATTTTTACAATCAGTGTATTTCATGGGGTATTAAAGATAATAAATAAGGAAATACTTTAAAACAGATAATAGAAGAACATAAAGAAAGTTGAAGATTTCAGTTGCTTACAAAAAGCCTGGCATCTTACTTATATGGAGCAATGACCCACTGCCACGTGACCCATTTGAATAAGAGGAATCAAATTCCAGTGCAGAATTATTTCTTTGGTGGAAAAGTTCCCAAAAAAGAAGAGGGGTGGTTTTTTTAAACTTATACCTATAATTTCTTTCTTTTTTGTTTGCCTGAGTAGTAAGCAGTATGATCAGAAAAAAAATCCAGAATTAACCCTTCTAAAACTTCCCAAAGAGATAAAAGCAATATACTTTTATATACCGAAGACAGCAGATCAAATCCCCATGCTGAATATCATATAAATTGCTGAAAACTAATGTGATGGCAAGGCAGATAGCAGTCGAAAGGTGAGAATGCAGCAGAAAGAAGAAAGCATATGGCCATTGTAAGCAAGCCTGGTCTGTTTTGCATCCTCTTATTGTTACTTAATTTTCTATTTGCAACATGCAGTTATTAATTTTCTACCAGTAATCTTCTACTTTAGCTGCTCTGTAAGCAAGTATCCTCATCATAGGATACTTGCTTACAGAGTAATTTGTAATAAATGAGTTTTTAACTTCTTATATTGGTTAAGAAGATTAACAGTGCAGAATTTAAAGCCTGTGACCAAAATTTGATGAGACGACTTAAGATGAATGACATTTGAGATAGAAAGAAGCTTCTGAATACCAACAGATGAAATCCAGACAGCAGGAAAATAAGGTTAAAACCTTCTATCTGAAGCCATTTCACAAAAAAAAGAGAGGAAATGTGTGTCATATGGTATTGAGTGAGGCACTTGGAGTGAAGTCTAAAAATGTTTAAAAAGACAGCTGTTAGTTTGCATGATTAAAAAGGGGAAAGGAAGGATATTATGATACATCAAGAAGTAAGGAAGTTATGAAACCAGAGGTGGACTTGTTGGATGTTTGTTTGCTTTTCTTATCCAGTGATTTCTAATGTTTTTATTAAATTTATCTTCAAATTCAACCTCCACCGCTATCTTCCGTTCTGTTTCTCCCAGTGACATCAGTGCTGGCTATTAACACAAAAACTGGGTGGGTACTTGAACCCTGAAACCAAATCAAAGAACAGTTTAGGGAAAGAGATAATTCCATATCAGCTCTTCTTCCCTACAATGTGTTTCAATAGATTAGATTAATAAGCATTAGATTTAATAAGCATTGAAACTGATGGTAACATTTAAAATAATATTGTCACATGAATCTCCACTGGCTGTATATGAATCATAGAAGTCAGTGAAAAAAAACCCAAATTTTTTTCTATGAAATATTGTTGTATGCATTTTCTGATCTTTATTCTAAGCTAAATGACTTATTTCTTTTAAATATTTGTTTATATGATAGTTTGGCTAATTAAGTTGCTTTAGAGCAGGAAACCTGTGAGAGGGATTTTTTGCTTCCGCTGCTAGTTTTTGTAAAACTCCAGTGAATAGAAAACAAGTGGCAATTTGCATATGGCAATTTGTCCATGCGTGGGGAACCCAACAGAGATATTCCTTGGGAATCACAGGGAGACTAAAGGCTAACTGTGCACAAAAGCTGATGTACTCTCCCCATCACAAGTGATCCTTACCAATTTTACTTGGCACATTGTGCATAGCTTTGCATGTGCTGAGTAAGCTCAGTTGCCATTCGCTTGACTGGGATTTGAGGCAGGACTATATACTTTTGTTTATGGCACTGGGCAAGGCTCAGGAACTAGAACATTAGCTTTTTGCTTTGGCATAGATTTCCTGGCTAAATTACCTAATTTCTCTCTGCCTCATTTCATAAGAACAGTCCAATCTGTTCAGACCAAAGGCTCATTTAGCCCAGGACCTTGGTTCTCACCGGGTCCCATAATGAATGTCAGCGGAGGAGAATGAGCAGCGAGCAGGCGGCAGTGCTTAGTGATATCGTCTCCCAGGCTCCAGCACTGGTTGTTCAGGGATTTCCTGAACCAGGGGTGGAATCTCTGTGTTCAATGCTTTTCAATGACTTGGTTTTGATAAATTAGTACTGGCATTTCTTGAGCTCATATATCTTTTAAGTATCCACAGCATCCCAAGCCCTACAAATTGCAACATGGGAGGAACATCCCTCTATTTTATTTTAAACCTTCTGCCTGCCAGTTTCTCATTTTGGAAGAAAACTGAGAATACTCTTCTTTTCTTCTTATTTCCTTCAATGGTATGTTTTCTGAGTTGGAGGATTTTAACTTCATGCAATACTGATAATGTAGGAGTGCCATGCATTTAAAAAGGCATAAAGAAACTATTGGTTTTGTTCTTTATTTCATTCCTAAAAACTCTGTTCATGAAATTTGCTTTTTTTCTGACTGTTACCGGGCATCAACATAATTAATTAAAAAAAAAAAAAAAGTAATCACGACTTTATGACCTTGAATTTGATCTATTAAATATGTACTGCACTACTGTTTCTAGAATTGCTTTCTGTGAAAAGATACAGAAGGAAACCACGAACACAGCTTTGCACAAAGTGCACAAGTTGTTCTGATCTGTTTTAGCTGAATAGAAACACTGAAACGTGAGAGGAAAGTGCCCTGGACTGAATGGCTTTCGGGGAAGATTCTTAGTTATTGACATGAGAATGAAATGCCAGTCTTGTGATTTAACTTCTCTGCTACCACTAACGCCTCCTGAAACTGGAAGACAGCTGGGCTATTATATTTCAAATTCCATTTGTGTTAATTTTAATGCCTTCATACAAAAGGAGGAGAAAGATGCACTTAATTCCCACATGTTTTCTGTGCATCTCTAAATGTGCAGTGTGGCCCCTGTGGACCTTTCTGGCCCTGTGAGACTTGTCTTACAAGGGATCTCCCGCACCTTCCAGGTTTTTGGTCACTTTTCCTACAAGGCATATCTCTTGAGTTCTTCCCCTTCAAGTGACTTACATTTCAGGAACCAATTATAGTTGACAATGTTTCAAAAACTGTCTTCTATTTCTCAGGGGCCTGTAATCAGTGTTCAAATCTGAGGTAAACAAAGTTTTGTCTCTAAAGAGAAGATAAGCTTAACAGAGTTCAGAGGGTGCTTTAAACAGCACAAACACCTTCTCCTGTTGAAATGTTTACATGCAAGGTGATAAAAAACTGAGCAGCATTATCTTGCAGATGGTCTGAGAAGATTTTATTAAATAAATACCAAGGCATGTGTTTTTTACCTACCAATTAGGTTTAAAATTTCCAGATCCAGAGCTAAGGTAAAGCAAGGTAACAGTCTTGTTGTAAAACTAAGACAAGAAGCAGCCCAATCATTTAAAAGTTATACCTATGTTGTGGATATGCAGAAAACATATGGATCATTCTGATAGTTGTTCTTCTTGATAATTTCCAAAGCTGACTTTGTTCTTTAGTTCTTTTAGCTTTCACTGGGGTTGCACAAGCGTTGCTGAGGAGAGAACCCAGATTATTGTCTAAAGGTGCCTTTGCTCATGAATAACAAATTAAAAGGGTAATTTGGCACAGCAGGTGAGACCATTAATATTTCAGGTCTTTTTATTTTTGTTTGTGGATATATGTGTTTGTGTATAATTATAAATTTCAAGGATGAAGAGCTAAATGCATTTAAACATTTACCATTTATCTGAATAAATGCAAACAAAACTTGCATTGTAAAACAAGTAATTGGTATGGATTAAGAACACATCTGATTTTTCTTCTCAGTGTTTATTGCCATTACGTTAATGATGACAAAAAGCAGAAGGGTGGTGGTACAGATGCAGGTTTAGGAATCATATATTCATCAGTTCAAACCTTTTAAATTGAGGGTGATGGAGAACAACTGTTTTAATTCATACTCATTTGGAAGGATTTGCCGTGACCTCGAGTTAACATGCAAACATGGCAAGGGATATGAGAAAGATTCCTCTGGTGTTCACTTGAAGGGAATTGAAGAGCTTGAAGCGAATCTTTCTGTGACTTCAGTGGGCTCCATGCTGAAGCTCTGAGAGCAGGGCCAGAGAAGATACCCATGAAAGACTCGGGGATCACAGCACATCTGGGATGGCACCAGTCTGTGGTGTTTGGTGCTATGGTAACTTAACCCTCTGCAGAGCACATGTCCTGCATAAGTTAGTTCATGGCCGTGATCCTCAATGTGTCTGTGATCTGGTGGGAGGGGGGTGAAAAATGAGGTAATCAGAATGCCAGCTTTCTTTGTCAAAAAAAAAAAAAAAAAAACAAAAAAAAAAAACCAACTAACCAACCCAAAAATTCCCCAGTTCATGTGTTTGTAAGTTCGTTTTAACCAACAAAGTCAATCTGTATTATGCTGTACTAACCATACTAAACTATATTGTACTACACTACACCATACTATATAATGAGCCAGGATCTGGAGCCAAAATTCTGTTAAATGAAAGGCTGAATTTCTTCTTCAAAAATACAAATATCAGTAATTGGGTTACCTGGTTGGATGCTGATTAGCCCTGCTGACATGGTGCAGTCCTATTTATGATTATATATATATAGACATATCAGCTGAATGTATCAAATATCCTTGCCAGTGTCACTCACTCTCTCCCCTTCTGGGGACTCCTGTATGCTAGAAAAGCAGGAAAGATAGTGAATAAAGAAGTGAATTTTAATGTACGTTTTTTAGTCACCCTGAATCAAAACCACTTAAATCCATCTGTAACTGTGTCAGAGAAGTTTTTGTTGCACTGGGAAAAGAATATCAAACATTCTTGACTTTTTTAATAAACCCCCCCAACCAGTATGAGAAATGCATTGCTCTTAAACACAGTGCCATGAGGAATAATTGCAACTTGTCACAGAGAGAGGTTATTATTATGTCTACTGTTAGTTATGTCTCCATGTGCACAACAGAAGTTACCTTTTCAAATGCATTGTTCTCTAGTGCAATACCAGTTATTAAAATTTGACGATATTATTACTTGCTAATGAAGAAAAATGAAATGAGGCTGTAGATACAAAGTCTGGGTGCTGTAACACTGAAAGCACATGGAGGGAACAAAGAGGAAAGAGAAGTGCTTATTGCAGAGATTTCAGATCTAAGCTTTGCCTCAGGAAAAGCAAAATTGCCCAAAGGGTCAGAATTTCAGCTTCTGTATTTCAGACTTTATGTCTTTTTAAAAATCTGAATATGTGTCAAACACTGGTCTAGATCTGACACTTCATAGGCACCTCTGCATGAAATGCTGCAATTCTATTGCAGTATCTTAGAGACAAAAACAAAGCTTAATAGTTGTTGCAGTAGTTGGTGTGATGTACTTCTCTGCCCCTTTGTTACTTGCACAAATTCTCTGAAAGTATGCTCATAAGGTCTTATTTTAGGAAGAAAAAATTAAATGTATTTTTCTAGGCTTGCTCCTTATTCTGTCACTCATTTACAGTCAGATTTTTGAAGCCTTTAATTTAGGTCATGTGCTCATATTAGAGACTTCTTCCTGGGAATTAAAAGGCAGATAGGATAAAAAGCAGTGCAGACATATGCCTTCATTTTCAGAAGTGACTAAGAGCTCCAAGTATCAGAATTTTAAATTGCCCAAGAAAGTATTTGCTGAAAATCAGAGCCTTTGAGCAAGTTTTAAATTGGGTGCTCAGTTTGTGAGTGTGCAAAATCACTTGGGAAATTAGGAAATCTTGGCCATATGTTTATATGTTAACAACACTTGACTAAGTCCTTTCTGTATGTTGCTTCCCTAATTTGCAGTTGTTTCTGTGTTGTAAATAAGATATCCTTGACTCAGACGCGAAAGTTCCCCACGAAAACTGGAGAGCCCTTCTCTTGTTAAAAAGCACCCTAATTACAGAAGCAATTTTACAAACAATCCCCTGGGGGAAACATTTTTGCTCTCATCAGGAAGGCTTTTGAATAAAATAACACCTTTGCTAACTTCATTTATTTACAACAGGACACAAGACTGAGGTTGGGTTAGATTTATTGCCATTACATCACTGATGCTCAGTAATTCATAAAACATTGGGTCTAGGAGTCAGCACTGCTGTTATTTCCTCTGATGCCTGACCTCACCACAGTCTAATAACATACAGGAAATCCAGAAGACAAAGGGGGAAAGAAGTGGTCTTGAATGCTAAAAATAACCATAGAAAACTTGTACAATCATGTAATATAGTATGGCTCAATAATTTATTTAACATAATAGTAGAATCTGCTAAAGCAATTAGAATCTGTTCCAAATGTTTTTAATGGAAAATATGTTAGGGGTAAGAATAAGAACACTTAAAGAGTGGATACTTTTAGGTTATGAAGTTCAGTTACGTGTACTGGTTTTAGGTTTGTATATCTTATTTCTTACATATGCAGACCACTTAACAACTTGACTAGAGCAGACAGTCATTGTATGGTGGTTATATTTCCAGAGGTCATCCTATATGAGCCAGACAGTCATCTTAGGTGATATATTACACTTGACAACCCAGAAAGTTGCAATACAAAGGCATTCTAATTCTCAGTGTCCTCTGAGAATTATTCAATATCCTTGATGGTATCTAGTGTCTGGTATGCCATTGGGATGACATTTTTGGTGTCTTTACTAATCAGTGAAGGTTAACATGTCATTCATGTTAACTGTGTGTTTGGTTTGTTTTGAGTTGTTTTCTTTTTCTAATCACTCTATACTTGCAGGAATTTCTAAAGCAATAAATAGTGTAATGACTCTACAATGAAACTCATCTCTGCTCATTTATTTGCTGTAGAATTAGAACACATTATCCAAAATAGGCAGAAATCTAAAATTGGTGCAAATAGATAAATGACATCATTAGAGAAAAACAAAACCAAACCCAAAAAAGCTATTGCATGAAAGTCAGGTAAGTCTGCTGAATTCAGTTTGTGAAATATTGCAAAAGCAAGTTCACAAACATACGTATCTTTTTTGAACAGCTGCTCGGTTTGACTGTGCCTGCCCTCCCTTTTATTTACATATGTTGCACAGTGATTTGAAAGTGGCTATTATTCATATAAATACCAATATTAGTATGCAGACTGGTATGTTCAGGTGTGAACAAGTCTTCACCATTTGACATTGACACTTGGTTTCTCTCCCAATCGGAAGCAGAAGCACTTACTGATCATGAGCTAGGAATAATGAATAGATTGAACCAGCTGTTCCTAAGCAGCCTAGTTGGCTGATTTCCCTTTCATTAAATTAATTGGATTATAATTAGATAGATAGATAGATAGATAGATAGATAGATAGATAGATAGATGCATAGATAGGTAGCATTTCCCTTTTTGCAAAGGTGTATGCTAAATTAATAAATATGGATAGATTTAATTTCAGAAGAAAGCAAAGTAATGTGGGGTGTTTGATAATTGACTGAAAGACAGTTATTGAGAGGGTGAGTTGTCTAAATTCAGTCTAGGGAGTCAGGTTTTCAAAACTTGGGCTTTCCAGAATTGTCTACTGCATTTTAAGGCATCTTCTGAAGATCAGAAGCTAGGAAAACTTTCCAGTAGTAGTGATGTATAGGGATAAAAGAAGAAACAGAAACCTGTTTTACTTTCATTAATATACAGAAATGAAGCATGGAGCTGGTCATCATCACAACAGCTCCTCTTTTATTTTGATTTCAAAAGTAAGATATTTAGGCACCAAAATGTCAGTGAATATCTACAAGTTTAGAGGCAAGAATATCTCTTGAGTCTGAAGAAGACGACACAGATTAATGCAGGGAATGTTTGAGAGGTCTTGTAGTGATCAGGAAACTGAGCAAAACTGCCTGTGGGAGGCACAGAGAGGTGGGCAGATCTTCATAGCTCATGATCAGTTTTGCAGGTAAATACTCCTCAACAAAGTTCCTTCTCTGTGCCCTTTAGCACAGTACAGCACAGCCATCCCAGAAGGTTTCAGCTCCAGGTCCTACAGAAGCTGGAGTCCTTTCTTTGGGAACACCATTTCACTAAAGATTGGTCACTGAGAGTGATTTCCCATATGATTTTAAAACTGATTTTCATAATTCAATTCTGCTAAGCCTCAAGTTGGAAAAAACAAAATGTAATAAAGGTGTTGCAGAGCCCAGTGTCCTCCAGATGTTGCAGGTAAAAGCCTATAGCACATGGAGCCTCAAGACTAAAAGTCAGAAGCCTACTGTGTGCACTTAATTTCTTTTTTCTTTTTTTCTTTTTTTTTTTTTTTG
>VZRH01000397.1:1366527-1425796 GCA_013397555.1 Urocynchramus pylzowi | reverse complement strand
TTTTTTTTTTTTTTTTTTCTTTTTTTTTTTTTTTTTGTTCTAATAATTACTGATTTAAAGCAGTTACATTATTATTTCAATCACTTTTCACCTATTTCCCTAATGGTTACCACTTGCCTCAACATTTACATTTGTTTTAATATTTGTATTTTTTGCATAATTTCTCACATTATATTTATTTGCACTTACACTTTTTTAAAAATAAAGCATTCCACGGGGATACATTTAATAAAAGTTTCTCATTAAAAGTTCTGTAACAACATGATTCCCAAACCTGAAACCAAAGTCCTCATATTTAACAGTTTTCATGACTCAATAGATTAAGTGTGAAATAGGAAATATAATAACAATAACAACATAGCCATATCCTGCACAGTTGTTTCACTTAAAATTATTCTTGAAAAGTGACATAATTAATAAATAAATCAATTCTCACAGAGAGAAATTTGATCAAAAGACTCCCCAAAATAGCCTTGATGTAGTTATTTAGTGTGTGCACAGAAAGTTGTATGGGCAATAGGCAAATCAAAAATTCACTGGTATTAATATATTGGAAGACAGGAGAAAAAAGAAAAAAAGGGCGAAAAAAAACCCAAAGAGCAAAATCATCAAATTTCTGTTTTGTAAAAGTCTCTAAGGTGTCTCTAATCAGCTGCCTCTGCAGTGTTCATTTCAGAAACATTCTTAGCTCAGACCTAAATTCATATGAAGGTTCCTCTGTGGTCAATGACGAGATCTTGCCCTTGGGAGCTGCAGTTCTGAGCTGCTCTGATTCCTCCTTCAGAGGGACCTGTAGCCTTCTGCTGTGACCAGGGCAGCAAATTCAGCCACCTCAACTAAACCTCTGTGTAGAGGGGAGAAATCCAAACCTTAACAAGTCAGAATGTTTTTCCCTTGAGCAGGAAGTGAAGCTTTGCCTTTTGAACTTTTCAATACTGAACAATACAGAGAAAAAATATTTCAATGCCAGCAACTTCTTACTCAGTTAAGAGACATTGCCACTGGCATTAAAATCCTCCAATGCACAATGGATGCATTGTTATACTCCAGGCACTCTGGAAATCTTTTGGAGCCATTTTTTTCTGAGGTTTTGGGTCAGGGGTGTTGCTTTCAGGGGTTTTTTTTTTTTTTTTTTTTTTTTTTTTTTTTTCTTGATCAGTTTGTTTTATAAAATGCTTCATCACAGCATAACAGAGTCTGTGTAAATAGCAAGGGGAATGTCAACATCAAAAATTCTCACAGCTATGGCCAACTCTACCTTTTTTATTAAACAGATTGTCATAGTTACTAAGGTTCTTGGCACATTCTATGTTTCTGGACCATTCTTTGTTCAGCAGCTTCTTGTGGAAATCAATCCCTGAAAGATACCCTGGAGATGAGCTCCTTTCTATTTATGGTTTGGGGATTACAAGAGTAAGGATATGAGTTCATTCCATTGCACTAGAATGGCTGGGGAGCTTCACTGCTGTCATTCCATGCCCAGTAATTTAAACCAGTAGTAACTCCATAGTAGCTGTACACAGTCCATCAACAAAGTCTCTTCAGATCATTTGCTTTCACCATGTTTATTCATTATTGACCAGCAGTGGTTCTGCTGCATTAGGCTCTGCAGTTATGGGATGATTTCTGTGAGAGTTGCCAGAAAAGTTTCAGGAAAAAAATCCTCCTGAAATTCAGCAGTCAGCATTGTCCAGACTTAGGATGGTAGGTTAGTGCTTCCTCACTGGCCACATGTTCACCTGCAAGGCAGTAGTACTAAGCTGGGAAATAAAATGTATATTTGCCAATAACAGCTAATTTAAGTTTTCCAGACAGTACTGGATGGTCTAGGTACAGGCAGATGTACAAAAAAAATGTTTAAGAGGTTATCATACTGAGTATATATAGATATATATATGTATAAATAGATATAGAGTTGTTATGTTTATGTATATATAATGCATTATGTTTTATTGGCTCACTGGCTGACTGAAGCTATTCAATAACAAGATGTAAAATGTCTAGTCAGATAGCAAGGTCTTGTCACCACTCAGTGTCATGATCTGACACATTGTTTCAGCATTTCAGCTGTTTGAAAGCGAGTCTCTGGAGCCTGGAAGTGGCAGATCATTGGGAATCACAACAATTTTTTCCTTCATTTCCAGGACTGAGCTGTAGTTCTCTTTGGCTAAATCTTGCCATCTATCATCACACTGTCTGCTACAGGAAAACATATGTTTTAAGGAGCTAGAAGCATTATCTCCTACCATGCAAGGCATTTACTAGGTGAAACAATTCATGTCATACCATGAGCCAGCAGTCAGTTGTTGTCTTTATGGGTTTGTGGAATTTCAAGACCTAAACAATCTCATTTTCAGTGGTTTTACTATGGATTATAAAGAAGCATCAATGAGATATAAACTTAGTGTTTAATAACCCATAAAACATGCTACAGCAAGGTTTTTAGCTACAAGGATCTGTAAAAAAAGTTTGAAGTACATTGTAATATCCTTTGGGATGCCGATGCAAGTTTGAAATGAAAGGGTTTAGACAATAAATTAGGCTAATTGCTGAGTTACAAAGGCCTTTCTTTGATTTTTTTTTTCTTTCTTCTTTTTGCATTTCTTGAAACTTTTCTCCCACCTGGCAATCTTGCTTTGTCATGAATTCCTGTCCTTGATTCTGTAATAGCCCTCATAAAACCTTGCAACATTGAGCATTTGTTTAATACAGAGGGGGTTTTGCTGTCTATGGCTCAGTCATTTGCTGACTCACTGAAGTACCTTTCTTTGTATTCAATTAACTGCAAAACCCAAGAAGCAGCAAAATTACTGACTGATCAGAATTTTTCTGAAAACAATGTGCATTCTTTCCATCTAACAGCTCTTGTCTGTACTGTACCAAAGAGGGCAACCCTCACATAGTCCCCTAAATCTCTGAGCAGAGCCTTGTTCTTTGCCATCTCCAGGCAGACTGATGAAATTTTGGGTGGAAGTGCCACAGACAAGTGACTAGTGTGATCAAATACCGAAGTCATATTGCTTCCTAGGCTTTTAAATTAGCAGGTGGTATGTAGAAAAGAGTTTATTCCTCTGTTGCCTGTATGTTCTGTTAGTTTGTAGATAGAGGTGGATTGATTTCAGCACCCAAAAAGCTGCTTGGGCAAGTTGCCCTGCTCATGACAGGTTAGACTTCCTACAGCATGTTTATAAGAACTGCTTGGGGCCTCAGACTAATCATGATACATTTATTTGGCACTTAACAGCAATGTATTTATTGTCATTATTACTCACCCATAAATTTGGAAACTTACAGTACTTGTCTCTTCATTGCTTTTTAACTGAAATGCGAAAACACTGTGGGATTTCCCTTTCGGGCCTCTTATTTCAAATGTTTTATTCCACAAACACAAAGAGAAGGGTAGATCATCTCTGATTTAGGTTGACTTGGGTCTCCACTTGTTCTTGCCCTCTACACACCAATATCAGTAGAGTTACAGTGACATAAACCAGAAGAATGCAGTCAAAAATCAGATCCTTCCTACACCAAATCACTTTCCACATCTGTTTCCTATTTGTCTCATAATGACACAGGGGATTATTTTGGGAATATATTCTGCTTTAACTGTCATGCCACTGACTCTGTAGCCTTATCAGATATTAATTGGTATGCAGGTTGAGCAATTATATCTACTAAGGAGAAATGCCAAGAAAAAGTAGATTGATAATAACATTTTTCAATAATGGCTTGTAGCGTTAGTGCCATCTTCTATTATTGCAGTTGAGGTTTAGCATTCTCATCAATTTACTACTTTTATTTATTGTGCAAGATCTAGATATGGACCCTACAGAATTCAAGAAATGCTTTTCTGTTTGATTATTTATTAATCTCTGGTTAGAAGGAGCAAAGCCAGAAAACTGGAGAGAAGCAAGGAATGCGTCTGGATTATTAAGAACCAGAAAGAAAGACAACAGGAAAAAGAGAAATGTTAATACTGTGTCAGATACTACAGATACAGGATGACTGTGTAAACATAATCAGGCAGGCTACGTGTACAAGAACATGCCTTAGGAGATTGTGCTTGAATTCTGGAATCAAACTTCACGAAGCCTTGTCCAGCCTTTTTATCTTACAGTGCAGTAAGCCATAGATGGTTATCCTCCTAATAGTTCATCCTTCCTTCATCCTTTTCTTCAGTGAATGAAAGGAAATGGGAAAGCCATCTCATGTGATTTTGAAAATATGTAATAAATACACACAGATACGTGCTTGCATGATGTAATTGAACAAGCCTGTGATAAAATCTGTAGCCTGTGGCTTACAGAATTGTGAACACAAAGGGTTTAAAATAACACCATTTGGAAATAAGTTAGGTCACTAGCCTGGCCCATGCCTGGGTTCAGTATGAATGAGCAATATAGGAAAGGCAGGGAGCCAAGGAGGATGCTGCTTCCAAGGTGGAGGTTGATCTCTTCTCTTTGGGGCTCCTTGACTTAATTAGGTGTCAGTGCAAATTAACCACAATGCAGGTGGGAAATGGAAATCCCAGATTTTGCTGAGGTCTTCACAAGTCTTCTGTGAATGTTGAAGACTTCTGTGCAAAAAGCATCTATTCTTCTGGTTTTATCCTCAGTGCAAAATGCAAGATAAACATACTATTCAAATGGATTGGAAGACTTGGTCCCCCACTTAAAATTAATTAAATGTACTGAAAAGTCCATTGCTTTGGATTTATTTACCTTCACTTGACTTGGTGTTGACTGAGGCCCTTTTTAATCTTGGTTTATATTCCCCTATGATTTGCCCTCAGCCTGTATATTTTAAAAGTTTTGTCTCAAGGTATTGAGTAGTAGGAGTAATAATAATGATGATGATGATGATGATGATGATGATGATGATGATGATGATAATAATAATAATAATAATAATTGCTTTTCTGATTCAATTGAATTGAATTTGAGGATATACTCAGGCTAGGAAAAGCCTAGTATGTACTAATGTACTAATCTACAGTGGTGGCACATTTCAGAAAATAATAGTCACTAAAAAATAAAAGTTCAGATAAAAGTTTCAAATTTCTGCTTCTTCAGTTACTATTACTCAGATGTATTCTCAGTGAAAGCAAAAATAATTCAATAAACCCATGAAAATTAATATGAAAATCAATTATATGTGAAGTGCAACAGAAGAGACACAAGCTGTTAATGTGTATTTTTGCTTTTGACTAGCATTCAGCACATACTGATTAGGAGATGGGCACTTTTACCAGGTCCTCACCCAGTGGAATAGACTTCCCTGAAGCCAGAAACCCCACTAGGACTTACATACACTGCACGTTTCTTGAACACAGTTCAAATTACTTCTTAGTTTTCTTTAATCAAATAATGTTGCTTTTACCTTCTTTTCTAATTTTTAATTTTTTTTCTTTTTTTTATTTCACAGGACAACATTTTTAGAATGGAAGAGTCACATTTTGAAAATGGGCGGGGGAAAAGCCCTTATGATCCCAAACTGCTGACAGCTTCACTTTTAGTAGGTAGGTGCCACATAACCAGTTCAATGAGATGTGCATTCACTGTAAATGATTTGCCAGTTTCCTGCTTTTTTTTTCTCCTTGTAGCACCTACAATAGATGTTTGTTTTATGCAATTTATTTCCAGGTTAAAGCAATTCTGGTTTACTTTTAATACAGTTGACCCAAGTGTCCTGAGGTGTAAACCAAGATTCAGGTGTCACAAGAGCTGCTTTATACCCCTGTGGGACCTTGATTCTGCTAAGTGTTTTTCCTTCTCACATCTTGGTGGAGTCATTTCAGTCACCCAGTTTACAGGCTGGTCACACTGGTGGTCACACAAGCACAGCTGAGAGCTAAGTGAGAGCAGGAATAAATAATTCCTTACATCAGTTTTTCTGCCAAGAAAATGGGAATGTCTGTCACCCAACTTTAACTTGCATGGAAGCTGAAGGAAGATCAATGAACAGCCACTGGTCTAGGCCCTAAGGTGATGTTTCAGCTGAAGAGATCTGTCTGACAGTAAATAAAGTAAATAAAGGCCAGGTTAAATTCCTGGCCAGATCAAAAAGAAATAAATTAAGTGCTTCTGAATTGGTAATACTTCATTTCATGGAATATGTAAATATGGAGCAACTGGACTGTGTCAGTCTAATTGAACTAATGCAATTGATTTAATTTATCTAATTGATTTAACTTATCTAATTAAATTAAATATGTTCATTGTTATTAGTTCACCTTCACAAAAAAGGCAAAAGGATGTTTTATGAAACTAAATTAGGAGGAAACAGATTCTTCTTTCCCTACACCTCTGCCTAGGTGTAGCCAACTTATCTTTAAGATCTTAACATGTAACTTTCTGGCAATTTATTACAACTTCAAATCCAACAATAATTTGAGAAAATTGGAGATTTTCATATCTCAGAAGTCTTCAGGAAATGACACATAATGAGATACATTGGTTTATTCAGGCCTTTGTCCATATTGTTAGCCTGGGGCCTTGCTTACCATCTGCCCTTATTCTATTTACTTTGCATTTAAAAATTAAGCTATTCAAAATAGACAGCAACAAAAATTTAGTCCTAAGTGTGCCTCATTTCCTGATCTTAAAAGCCCATAATGATCCCAGGTGATGAGCTAACCTGGGGACACATGTTTTTCAACAGGAAAAACAGGAAAGACATCCACATCTTGCTCCAACTTGTACTCTGTATAAACAGAAAGAAAAAAAGTGTGTGTAAAAGGCCCTTGCATAAATTGGTGCCTGGAGCAACTTGAATTTGTGACAGAGCTACTCTCAAGCGAATAGCTTTACTATTTACTTTAATATACAATAAAGAAGAGAATGATGACAAGCCAGTATTACATGGTATAACTGGTATGCAACTGCACAAAGTCAACAGCATCTAGCTTTTCACATTCCTTTTTTTTTTCTTTTTCCACTCAGTCCATCACAAATATGATTATCTTACTTCCCTTGGCTTAGATTTCATGTCTTTAATACATCTTTGCTTTTTTGAGACCACTTCCTGTCACTATAGTTTTCACTCCATGTATATTTTCTTCTAATGAAGAATAGACTGAGCATGATCATTTGTTTTCAATCAGGCCTCAGTTAGAGCCACTGGGTGCAACAACACAATAGAAAATGGTGCAAATCGAGCATTCAAAGCCAATGAAGAATTTCTGCTTCAGTCCCACAAAACTCAGAGTGAAGCTAAAATTAGCATTCCTGCATCCTGAACATGAGCAGCCTTCTTTCTCTGCCCCCTTGTAGTTGCCTCACAGCCACACTGCGTTACTGATTATGATGCTGCATTTACTGTGACCCTTTTCTGCAGAGTGTGTATTTTAGAGGGTGTATGCCAAATTCACAGCTGGTTCTTTGCCTAAAAATAACTCCTCTTTGCCAGAAAACCCTTGTTTTTATGGTAAAATTATGACAAAGGCAAAATAATTTCCCCCCCACCCTGCCCAAAACAGTTGAGAAACATGGGATGAACTGGCCAAGCAATGACTACACGGAGAGGTTTGGTCCAGCTGCTGTCCAAAGCAGGGAGCAAAGGAGGGAAGCAGTGAGTGTGGGCATGAAGGCCAGAGGAGCCTCTTAACCACAAAGGTGTTACAACAGCAATGTGGATATGCTGCTGCTTCTCCACTCCTGGGCTGAGCTGTAACTCAGCTTCTCCTGGCCCTTCACGTGGCAGAATATTTGTCCTCGTAAGTGAACATGGTTTATCTAAGATTTAAGAGGGCAGCTATGTAAAAAAAAAATTCCCCAGCATTCATTAAAATGCAATGTTATAGTTAGTAATTGAAAGTTACTATCAGGAAAGTAAAAAAAGGATAAGAGTAATTTAGATGGTTACTTACAGGAGGGAAACATTATCTTGCTTCTTCATCAGAAGCATTAAACAGATATTTTTCAAAGTGTGGAAAAAGAATATGTTTTTGACACCATAACTAAAAAGTAAATTTTAGATAAGTGAAATGCAGGAATTTGGGCAAAACATGAATGTTAATTTGCAAAAAAATTACTTCATGTCTTTAATAGCCATTAGTACCCAGGAGGCCTATTCTTTATTTCAGCTGAAACTCTTACCAGTGTAAAGAGGATCTTCAGTTTTCCCTCTCTCCGAAAAAAATCAATAGTATTTGAAAAAAAAAAGCCACACTAAAGCAAAATGAAAATAAACAGCTCATCATTGTTAAATTGTTCCAGTATTTTTCCAGTATACATTCCTTGTTCCATCCACCTGCAAACATTTTTCATTATTTTTTTAACAGTTGTTCCTTAAAATTGGTTATTGCTACCCTACTCTAAAGTAAATGCCAGCTGGGAACATGATACAAGTGGTTCCTAGTAATGTAAGACACTGTGCAGCCATTCCCATCTATGTGCTGCTAACTAAACAGTCTCCCTTTGAGTGGGCTAATGCATGAAATGTAGAGACTAAGAAATCCCTGGGCACCACTCACAAGTATTCCAGTGCAGGAGGAAAATGAGAAGCAGGATGGTTTCCAAGGAATATAATCACAGGAGAAAATATCACTGAATGTGTTAGACTAAGGGAATTGTATTGGGGCAGTTGAAAAAAAATAAAGCATTCAGAGAAGGAGGCAGCATTGTCCCAACAACAGTTTGTTTAGGGAAATGACCATTTGGGATTTTCAAAAGCCTTGGTTATCCAGAATCCTCAAAGCTTTTTATGCTCCTGTGTCTCACTGATTTATTTTTTTTTCCCTTTTACAATTCACAATTCCTTTCAGTTTTTAACAATTATCTAATCTTTAATTTTTAAAAATCAGTTTAGGTGCCTTAATGCTCCCAAATATGTATTAATATGATCTGAAAGACAGTGACTTTCAGACACTGTCAGACAGTTCACTATTTAAAATCTTTTGTATTCTATTTCTTAAGAATTAGTTAGTAAGTACATATGAGGTTCAAGATTTTAAAATTACTGTACTTTCTGGAAAGTTTAAGTTATTGACTTCAAAAGAAGTGAAGTCAAACTACCTCTATGTCTGCAAATCTTAACTTTAGTGAATAAACCTTTTAACCAAGGATAGATTTCTTCTCTGAACCCTTTTACCATTGAGAGCAATTGTGACATTCAGGGCTTGGTTTTGCCTATATTCCTCATTTATTCAACTTCCTTACTACTTTGAAAGAAAGTTTGCAGTTTTTTACTCTCCACAAATTATTTTCTTTCAGAATTCAATCTCACTTAAAAGCTGAATAGAAACAATTTATCGAATAGATGGATGTTGCATAGTTTTCAACTTTGTATCTCAGGACCTTGGGGAATTATTCAGAGTTTCGTGCTGTTTATGACAATGGTTCCTCCTCTCCAAAAATAACATTACTCTGGACTTTAGTTGTTGCCTCTTTATTTAGTAAAGTCAATATATGTATCTCTGTTTACATTCATTTGTCAGCATGTTACTCCTTTACAATAGGTGGGTTTTGCCCAAAACATATTTTTTACCTATGCAGACAACTGAAGGCCATCCTTTATTCCTGGACAGTGGTTCCTTTATGCTGCTGGGCTGGAAATACAAAGTGAATAGTTTTTTTCTCTCTTTGTTTTTTTTCTCTCCTTTATTCTTTCCTTTCGATAAATGTTCGTCAGTTTTCAAACTATTAATTTCCACTTTCTTCTTAAAGTTTATAAAACTTCTTTTAAAACTGCTGACAGTAGAAGTAACACAGTGAAGACTATCTGTGACATTAAAGAATCATTTTCCAGACTAGCAATGAGTAAATGTCAGTCCAAAAGAAGGTATGCACAGGGAAATAAAGATGAATGTACTCCTATCTAGACAGGAGGCAAAATCCTCATATAGCTTTTGCACAGTACTAACTCAAAAGATGTGCACATCTGGGACATGACTTGAGGCTCACCCTGAATTTTGCAAAAATTATCTAAAGCCTTACAAAAATAAATGGTGTTCCTTGGTATTTCTGTCTGGAAGAAGTCAAAATCCCCTTTTTTTGCATGACAACAGCAGATCAGCTCAAACTGCAGGCACTGGTCTAGGTATACTGAAACTTGGAGGGCCTGTAGTAGGGATGATAGAAAGGTCAGAGAGTTTTCTACAGACCCTTAATCATTTGAAACATGCTGTAGCCAGTTATTAGGATAACTTTTATCCTGTCACTACTGAAAAAGAAGTATCAGCTATAAGAGCCTTGTGGTGTCCTCTTGGGTTGAGCTGAGTCAAGCCTGGAAAACATGTTCATTTCCAGTGGTGTTTATATATCAAGTTAGAAACAGAGGTGTCAAAAACACCTTACAATTCTAAATATTTCAAATATACCATTTTCATTAATTTTCAAATGGTATTTGGTTAAATTTTAGCATCAGAGTATTAAATATAGATTTTTTTTCTTGACTGATTGACCTTTAGATCTGTTGATAACTAAGAAGAAAAATAGGCTTTGTTGGTTTTTCCTTTCCTCTTTGATTTCTATTGATTTATCAGAACTCACTAGGGATTGAAAGACAAGAAAATGAAGATAGGGTTAAAGAAAGGTTAAGGATAGTATCAAAGCCCTTTTCACAGGCAAAAAGGTTTTACAATCTTTAGAATCTCAGCTGCATACTCTGTACATAATAATAACTAGAATTAAGTGATTGTCTCCCCTTCAAAAAACGTTGAAAATTACATAGAAGAATGGTAAATCGTTAATTAATGATATGCTGTTCTGTTTCCCTTCTGATTACAACTCCTGCTGGGCATGACTGGTCTATTTGCTTCTAATCTCTGCTGTGAATTCATTCAATTCCACGCCTTTCCGCTATCATGTTTTCACCCTTCCTGACTTTCACAGCTACCATACGGTTACAGAGCCACTCTAGGTTCAGTTGGTGATTTCATGGTGTCAGTGTTTGGGGCAAAAGATGACAGTGATATCCAGTAAGCATGCTTGGATCTGGTTGTCCTGCCATGGAAATACCTAAAATTGCCATGAAAATGATAAACTTGTTCCTAAAAGGTTGTTTTAAAATGAGGATATGGTAGAGTTCATCATGACCATGAAGAATGTATTACCTTAGCTAAAGAAAGAGTTCTTTTATCCTCAAACTTGTCTTTTTCACAAGGGACCTGTGTAATATGGGTAGTTTGAAAGTAGTAGCTGGAAGAAATAATGCTTTTTAATTCCATTTTAACAGTATAGGGTAGGTTATCTCATTTCTCATACAGATGTATAACACAATCCTAAAAATGCATTTTTAGCATTTTTGACTCAGAGTGATTTCATGGACAAGCTGTAAATTAATGTCAGAAAGATATGTGTTGTACTTTGATCCCTGCTTCTTTTCTGTGGGTCTCATTACAATGTCATTATTATTATTACACTCTCTTCCAGCTGGCAGGTATTTAACTTGACCTGCTCTAGAATTTAGACAGTCTCTCTCTCCCCACCCCCTCTGTCTCCTCTGTGGCACTTCTAGCTGGCTGAGGAGGGACACACTGGGATGAGTTTCCTATCCAGCTAGGCTGTGTATGTGCCATTTATGGGCTGAAGTTGTTCACTGTAAAATGCATGGGGGGTCAAGGTAGCAGGGAATGATCTCATTTATTCTCTCCCTTAACTGTTGCCCTTTGCCAGTAGCACAGTTACAAAGATGGCCAAAGGAGAAAGGCATGTTCTGTCTTTCCTGTAAAATATACTGTTTTCTGAGGATCTGCTCAAAAAAAAAAGAGAGTAAAAAAACAAACCATAACAAGAATGCAAAACAAAACAAAAAAGCCCCTCAAACCAACCAAAGTAAAAACCACATAATTTCTATAGGAAAAATTGAAGGGATCTAAGGACTTTCTGAACCAAAAGTGACTGAGCTGGACTTTTCAGTTCCCAGAGTCACATAAATCCAGTAGGTTGGAAGGTCTCCAAACCAAACTCCTGTTCTAAACAGGGCAATTTCACAGTTAGGTAGGTTTTCTGAGGCTGCACACTCCTGCCAGCCAGGGTAGGTGCACTGGCTGCCACTGTTCCAGCCTAAGAATTCAAACACATTTTTGCAAAGCACACCAGCAGTCTGCAGATACAGCTCATTTGCGAGAGGTTACAATTAAGCTCTGCAGTGAGAAATTTGGTTTAATCTCTATTTTCAATGACAATACGTTGCATATGGCTTGTTGTTTTGTAATTTACTCATTATCCCTATTAGTGAAATATGAACATATGACAGCTTTCTCTGACTTGCCATGACTGGAAAATTGAGGAATATTGCTTACAATTATGTCCTCCTGCAGATGGAGAACTGTACTCTGGCACAGCAGCAGACTTCATGGGCAGGGACTTTGCCATTTTCCGAACTCTGGGGCATCACCATCCCATCAGAACAGAGCAGCACGACTCCCGGTGGCTAAATGGTATGTAAAATGTACATTTCTCTGGTTACACTCATCCAGCCATTAAAGACTAGCACACAGCTCCATTCCAGCAACATCTGTGGCATATACACTCCTCTTTTATTCGGGGCAGAATTCTGTCTTAAACCAAAAGTGATTTATAAAGTATTTTTGGTTTAATTACACTGAGATTTGTGGAGTGTGATTAAATTTAAAACACACACAGACACTATGAGCTGCACAGTCATGCAAGTTGGACAGAAACTCAAGGTTTGAGGCATCAGCCACACATGAACACAAAGTAGCTCCAGAGCCTTGGGCAGGATTGTGCCTTGCACAAGGTTTAATTTTTTGCTGGGTTGGAGGGGACACTAGCCACATCCAGCAGAAAGTCAACCAGCAGAACTTGATGAGCAAGCCAAAGTTGTCAGGAGTTTGGAAAAAGAGAAAAGGGTCCTGGGGATTCCAAGTGATTTGGTTTCAAAATGTCCAATAGTTTAGCAAGGCACAATAGCTTGCATTATTGTATGGATATTAGCAATCAAGCCTGTGGTTGTTTATTTGCATGTCTGAGGAAGGAAAGATAGTTTCAGAGGAAATTTGATTTTGGCTTCATGTACCAATGTACTTTAGAATGCATCTGAGTACTCTATCCAAGTCCTACTGAAGTCAAATTTCCAACAGCTCAAATGGAATTACACTTGGCTTTAGCTATACAAGGTTATGAACATTTTGGAAAGGAGAATTCATTGTCTGAAAAAGCTGACATTTGAATTAAGTAATACTAACTGTAATTGCTGAGTTAATTTAAATTTTAATTTTTTGAGTGTTAACTAGCTCTCCTTTGGCTGTACATACTGCTTGCACCTGCAGTCCTATTTTTGAATTCACAAATTATTTTATTCTTATACATTTTTTCCTCCTGGCCATATTATTTATGTCTCTGCTGAAGTTCAGGCTTTCTTATGTGGTTTTACAATTTAGTGCAAACTGTTCACACAAATTTTAATGTGTAAGAGCAGAGTGTGTTTTAAAACACAGTTTGTTATTCATTAGTCAAGACCTTCTAGTATCAAACTGGATATCACATTAGCTGTACATACAATCCATAACATCAACCCCTGACTCATAATTAAAACCACAAGATGCTCTTGCAAGTTGGATTAACTCTATATATAACATACATTGGCTACACATATCATATAAGTGTGTGTATGACAAGCATGGAGCTGTATTTTAATATGACAAGTTTATGAATCTGTTGCATATCCTGTTAAATTTAGTTTTGCTGCAATTCATGTAGACAACTATCTGTCTGGAGAACAGATTCAGGTCTGCAATGTTTCAGTTCTACAATCTGTGTTTATCTAGTAACACAAAAATTGTATTCATTGGGTTATTTTATTATGACAGTAAATAAGATTTCTGGTCTTCAGGAAACAGTAAAGTACAAAGGTTATAGACATACCCATCTATCTTGATACCTGGTAGAGCAATAATGTGTTAAAGATGACCAACATCAACTTCAGTTATGATAGTCATGATGACATTTTAAACCCAGTCATGCAAGCAGAATCTGCTTTTGTGCAGTAGATTTGCACAATGACAGCTGAGTCAGGAGGATTTATGCAGTGGGAAAACCCAGCCATTGTCCACAGACCCTGTACTTCACTGCTGAAATTGTGTCATTCCGTTGTGGATTTGGTTATCAGTCTTTCAGCACTACATGTGAGAACTGCTTTTCCCAAATTAGCACTAAGGTTACATCTGACAGTGCAGAAACCACAGCTGCTTCATGCTCAAGGTGGGGAGCTGATGAACCTCAAGCTTTCTTGAATTTAAGTATTTTACAAAATAAAAAAAAAAAGAGAGCATTTTTTTTGAATCCCAGGGTGAAGGTGATTTCCACCTCTTAAGTAAAGTTCTTGCACCATATTCCTGTATGGAAAGTTTCAAACTGGATTTAAAACAAGATAAGAATCAAATCGAAACCTTTAGAAATTATTCTCATAACTGTCTATAATTTAATAGAGAATGATCCTTAAGTACATTTTTGAAATCTCTCTCTCCACTGCAACTTAATACATTTACCTTCCTAATATGGAAAGATTGGCCTAAAATCTGCACTACAACATTCCTATTAGAGACTATGAGGCTTTACTGTTAATTTCCCAGTGATAAGATCCTGGCAGCCTTTCCACACAGCTCTCCTAATTTCAGCATCTAACATGGAAATCCAAAAATGATAATAGTTTGGGTTTGAAACTCTACAGGCATGCTAGTCCTTTGATTGTTTTTTTTTTTTTAATTTGTTATATTTCTTTTTAAAATGTAATTACAAAAGAAGCTCTGTGTTTGCACATCATTAAAGTGGATATACTTTTAATGAAACAAGCTCTCATTGAAGATTGAGGTGTTCACTGCTTTCTTAAAGATCTGTACAAACTATTTTTGAACCTTAAGTTTGCAGACCTTTATAAGTTTTTTAGTAAAGACATGTTTTTTTGTGTAGTGGTGGGTTTCATTTCCTAGTTGCTTTTTACAGTGTGCTTAGCCTCAGGTGAGAAAACAATATTATAAAGGGCATATACTGAAAGCTGCAGAACAACAGTTCTGATTAAACTTAAAGACAAATTCTCATCTCTGTAGAGTTTAATAGTTAGGTGGTGAGACATCCAGTTCTAAGTCCTTGCTAGTGTTTACTTCAGTCAGAGCAGGAGCTAAACTGCTTTTTCCATACTGAGGCTAAGGTCAGAGCTGACAGGGTGCAGAAAACACAGCTGATTGGTACCAAAAATGGAGAGGAGAAGACAGTTGCATGTGAAGAGCTTGCAGACTTTTCCCAGAAATTGTCTTGCCCTAAACTGGCATAAAATTAGGACAACATTACACAGAGTGATTAAGTTTTTGGGATTTGAGCAAGAACACAGAGTTACTACAGACATCATGCAGTCACATTCTGGAGATGCTCAACTTTCTTGCAGAAATTGTATGTTTTGGGGAAGAGAACTGTGCCCTGCCCAAGGGAAGGTGCTAACCAGCAGCTCTTAAAGACTTCTTAAGTCTCTTAGAGATATTAAATACTCACAGGCTTCTAAAGCTTTCATTTTGTATAAATAATTAAACAGTCACCAGGCCAAATAAAACAAGGGAGACTGATTCTATAGCCATGTAGTCAGGGCATTCATCTAGAAGCTAGGGAACTATACATCAGTCATTGTAGCAGTGTATATTTAATTATTGATACAGAGTCGGCCAGATGTGACAAGGAAGCATTTACAAAAACACAGTAAAATAAGCTGGTGCTCAGGGAAGTCATCTTGGACATGAAAAGTAGCAGTTCAGTGCCCCAGACTGAATCATGTGGTTTGTTATAAACCATGTTCATGCACGCATCAAGCATTACTGGCTCCTCTGGTACATGCATGGAGTTTTCTCTGCACAAAAGAAGCTTTGCCAATCTTATGCAGTCCCAGTGAGGGTCAAGAATTGTTTTGAACTCTCAGAAAAAAAAATTCAGAAGTTGAAAAAAATCTTATGTGCAGCTTTACTATAAGGAACAATGGCTTTGTTGTTACATATATATCTTATAAAGTCTTGCCTACCGGCAAGTACGTGATTCCCTTTAAATTTGCCATTGCCTCTCATAGTTCAGAAGCATAAAGTTATTTTGAAGAAGGATGGATCACGTCCTGCTTCCATGAACTGCTGCAGAAGTTAAAAAAAAAAAAAAGATGAGTAGAGGCCTGTGCAGGTGGGAGCAGCTTCTCCTGGTGCCAGGGAGTTCCCTGCTGCACAGCAGGCAGCGTTTGCTGTTCACCATCCCCACGCCTTCATGCAAGGGCTGAGGGGATGGCTGGAGGCAAAAGAGCAGAACTGGCAGTGCAGTCTACCAGAGCAAATGCTGAGCAATGCAAAGTCAATGCACCCAAGGCAGTTTTCAAGCTGAAGATTAGAGGAGTGGAAGGAGAGAGTTTAAAGCTGCTCTCATCTTCTCTGACTTGAGCACAGGGGATCTGGCCTTAAATTGTTAACATTTTGTAAAATGAATAACCATAAACATTTGTTTTAAAAGCAAAGCAGGATTGGGCTGAGCAAAATCTGAAAGGAAATGAAATCACAAAAGCTGCATTAGGATAGTATTATGAATCTGGTTTGCACCCCAGAAATACTGGCCTCACTCACCCTCTTTACTAGACCTGGGGTTAAGAGGGATTGTCAGTCTGGATTTCCAGACTTGGTTTGGAATTTCCTTGCTTTTTATGTATTTAAACTACTCTGTGATATTATTTTAGCATACTTTCCATGGCTTTATTTTTAAAGTGGAGTAGTAACTGTGCTTAGTTCCCTGAGGTTATTGTCTTTGGTAATCTTTACTTTATAGTTACATAAACAGCTGAGAGTTATAGAAGCTGAGCAACTGTTCAATAAAAAAGAAAATGCCCTCTTAAATTTAACAGGGTCCAAGGCAGGAAGCATGGACTTGATACTCTCCTGACATTCAAACAGAACTGAAGACATCACTTTGTGTTGTTTCAACTTCAGACACTTTGTTCAATGTCCAAACACTGGCATTACACACACATGATTTTGAGTATATATGTATTGCACAGTAGACTAATGTATGGCAACAGAAAGAAAAGATTGCAGATAGTTTACAGGATTTTTACCTCTCTAATGAAATGCATTAAATGTGTCAGAATTTTAGAAATTAATTACTCTTGCTGAGACTTGGGTGTTTACATATTCTGATCCTTGAACCTATAATTAGTCTTTGGTCAACCACACCAAACCCTTTTCCTAGCTATACATAACCACTGATGGCCCCCTCTGTTGTGCCACTCCCTTGTTCCTAAATGCCTTTCTAGCTTTCCATTTTCCAGCTCACCTCCTATACATTTTTAATCCAGATATACAGCATGCAGTAAAATACAGGTATCAGCTGTGGAAAGGGGCCACAGAACCCAACCATCATGGTACCTGAGGTTGTTTCATAAAATACATCTAAGATATTATTGTAGGAGGGAAGTGATGGATGCTACAAATACAATAAATGTCCATCAAGAGAAAAGCTATTCAAACAAAGGGCATTAAAAAAAAAAAAAAAAAAAACAACTGTGGCATATGAATTTATTTAGTCTTCAAATTAGAAGTCTTAAACTATGATGGGAATGAAATTAGAAAAGCTGTCCAATAGAAGTAGTGAGGCAGCCTAGCTGGTTTTCAGAGGAACTCAGGTAACATTTTATGTGTAGTTATATGGCACACTTTCCTGACATCCCAAGAGACTACAGTGAGCAGACTAAGAAGTCTCTTCCAGGTCTGTATTACCATGAATTTACAAGGACATATTTAACTAACCTTACAAGTGAAAACAGTGAGGGATTTTTTTGTGTTTGTCTTTTTGTTGTTGTTGTTGTTGTTCTTTTGCTATTAATTTTCCTGTGAAAGGATCTCTTGCATTTAAAATAGGCATTTCTATATTTGAACAGCTGATACCTCCTATCATGCAGGCTGTAGTGTGGACTGAGTTCCACACTTTCCCACCATGGCTTACAGAAGCCTGAACAGCTCCAACCCTTGCTGAACAAAACATGTCCATATATGCAAGTCTCATTTCTCACTCAATAAGTCCTCCCACCCCCCATTCCCACTATCTTCATTGCTAAGAATAGTAATAAATAATTTCACAGTGATAAATTCCATGTGTGACAAATGCTAATGTCACCTAACACAGTGCTAGGAAGTGCTCAGAAACTATGGTGACGGTGGCATAGTGCTGTGAACAGAATGGCACACAAACTCAATTTACAAGGTTTGTTATTTTTTTCCTCCTTAAGTCTGTAGATCCATATTTGAGCGATTGAGTATGAATTTTAAGTTGTTTTTCTCATTGCAATCTAACAAGCTTTATTGATATACATATTTTGTTACAACCAATTCTTTTTTTCTTGGAAGAAACATAGAATTTCTGAAATCAGAAAATAAAGGGCTCTTTCTTATTGTTATTACTTGGCATTTATCCTGTCACTAATCTGAAATGGTTACAGGTCAGGAAGCCAAAGGCCTGCTGAACACTTGACCAGAAGATACTCATGTATTTGAACAGTTGATTCAGTTGAACCTGTCTGAAAACTGTTCCCTGTATCTTTTTACAAAGTAAGAGAAGCATTTGGTTCAGAAATCAAAGATCAAGTAGTAATTAGAATGTGCTTAACAGTTTTTCTCTGGATGTGATAAAGGTCATGAAGATGGTAGGTGGAGACAACCAGAAATAATAAAATCTTCCCATCAAGTGGCCTAAATGAAATTATTTGAAATCATTGTAGGAAAGAGATCTTCTTTCTCATTCTCTATCCGTCCCATGGCCCCTAGGATTAGGTCATTTTCTGCATTAAATATCAGTGTTGTGGATGATATTCTTTCCTGTCTAGGTTGAAAAGATGGTAAAAATAGCCAAAGGACACGTTTTGAGGTTGGAGTGGAAAAAGCAGATAGGAAAGATGAAGCAGCAGAGAACATTCTCCTGGTCTGACTGCACATTTTGAAGGCTTCCTGACACTGTAGAGAATATGACCTAGAGCAGGAAGACTTGCATCAGTAAACATATTGGTCTGAGCTGTTGCCACAGTATGCTCCAGGAAGTTAAGATACAACTTAGTCCAGGAACCTGACTTAGGATATGTGTTTATTACATGGTTAACCATGGGCTCATTTATGGGTATTAACTTGGTCAGCCTTACTGTCCACACCAAAAAAATGTAATAGCTGGGTGTGTAGATTAGAAGCCATGCTTTGCTGCAATTCATTCATTCTGTGGATCTCTTTATAGTGCATATAAGATCAAATGTAATGGTAAAGCTTAGAGTTCCTTGTTCACTGTTTCTAGTGGGGACCAGAGAAATTTCTCTGCTGCATAAAGTACAATTTTAGGAAAGAAGTTCATAGTTCTCACAACAAGCAGTGTGGGATATGACCCCAGTCCCAACCAGATCACTGCAGCATAGTCTTTCTAAAAAGAAACTTGCCAGTGATGACCAGTTTGAGATCTGCACTCACTCTTGAGCCCTGAATTGGTCTATTGGTGATGTGCCTTAAAATTGCTAAATTTTAAGGTTTTTATTTCAATTGTGAATTGAATGGTCAACATATCAACATACATCAACATTATAACAACCCAGTAAATCCTGATGAGTTTCATGTTGGGATGGGATCTGAGAGTGCAGCCATTCCCATCACCTTCTCTGGAAGGCAGTTGGATGTAAGAGCCAGAACAAGCTCTGGGGAGATGCTGGATGTGGATAAATCAATGTACCTCTGTACTGGGTAAAACTGATGATCTCATTGAGGTGTTCAGATTCAAATTTGATGATGCAGGTGAGTTGATTTCTATAGTCATCCTTTAGAAAAAAAAAAATCTATGTCTCATCTGCTTTCAGCAGCAGGAGCTGTGTAGAAATCCATCTGCATGAGCACACTCCAGGAGTACATTCAGTTGGAGGAGTAGAGCTCTGTGCCCTTCTCACACTGATAAAAAATACCTGCAATTTTCCAATTATCAATAGTCTCAGTGATATTCTATCTCCTCTAAAAAGCATTTTTTATTTTTCTTTCTTTTTTACCCAAAGATGGGTTATCTTTTTTTCTACGGATTTGTTTCAATGGACAACTTATAGAGTTGGCAGTGGATGACTAAAGTCTGCCTACTTAAGGTGACAAACGTAGTATATTATTCAAGCAGTGGCAATAACCTCTACTAGAAAGTTTTGTGCACTACTTTCAGTTAATGTATGATTAAAAAGATAATTTCTATCTATATATTTATCTATCTATCTATCTATCTATCTATCTATCTATCTATCTATCCATCTATCTATCGGTTACCCACATGCATCACTTCATAGGAGAACTCTCCCTTTTCCCTGGAGATAAATCTCAGTAGGAAAAGAAGAGCCATTTGTCCAGAAAAGGTATAGTGTTTGAGTTCTAAGTTTGGATTCTGCTTTGCTTTTGGTATAGAACCCACTTTAAATTACACAACACCAGTTTCTTTGTAATTATTATTTGTGCAGAGATCCAAATCAGCTTAAGCAAAAGGAAAGTTCAGATTGGGTGGCCAGATTCCACAAACAAAGCCTCTGTGTTATAGACCTTGCAAATTCGAGTAGGTTTCCCATGATCTCTGTGAGAGCTCATCACAGCTCTGATGCTTGAAAACCAGTGACTTTTAACTACCAAATTGTGCCTCCTTTCTTGTTCACAAAAGTCACTAACCAGTTTTTCAGAAAAGTTAAGCAGAAATCTGTTTGTAGGAGTCACACAGCAGAATACTAATTGATTTAAACAAAGGAGGAGTGGGTCTGTTACAGCCCCCTTTATTGGGATATGACATACATCCGAATTTTCTTTTTGCATTCTTGTGTTGTTTTGTGTTTTTTTCCTTCTGCTCTAGCCATCAATTTAATGAGTGTTGACCCTGTCAATACCAATTTCCTCTTCTCAGGCCACCACGTTCAGAGTTTGGTGGGTATTCAATAGAGATTTACTGTTGACTGGGTAATTTGAGTTCATGTGTGTGGTGAAAAATTAGTGAGGAGAATTACCCAGAAAAGTGGATGCCATGACAATGCATGTCACCATGGTGTGACCAGCTCTGCTGACATAGGTTTCAAAAGCTCTCCCCCTGTGAAAATGGGGCCTGTTTGCAAATTAATTAGTTTCTGGCAGCAGCTTGATTGTTGACCCAAAGTTTGTAGAGTGGAAAAACAATCAGATTAGTGTGTTCAATATAAAGGCCCAGCGCGGCGCTCGAGTGCGGTTTGCCAAACTGTTGAAGCCGTGAATAGAGTGAAACAAATTCTTCTTTGAGAAGCCAAGGCAAAGGTTAAGTGTGATGTGACTGGAGCACGCTGGCCGCGGGGCGGTGGGGAGAGAATTAAAGGTTTCAGCCACACAAAAGTAGAGAGTGCTGAGCGAGTTGCATTGAATTTGATGAAATTCACAGCTTCAGACGCAAAAGTGTTTGGCAATGTTTTAGTCTGTGTTAAAGGGAGAAATAAGATGGCTTTGTTTTAAGAAGTTTTCTTTGTACATCCATGTGGGACACCAGGGACTGAGCCTCTAAAGGGTATTAGAGAGACTTCCTGAGCCTGCATGCTGTTTCTAAGCACCTGCAGACTGAGGTTTGTCTCAGTTCCTCCCACTCCCCACCACACACTGACTCCCTTTATCTCTAATGATTCAATCCAAGCTTCCCATTCATCACCTGCAACATTTGGACAGGGTTCTTCTTTTAAGTAGTGCTTGTGCAGGGGCTCGTGGACAAATATATTAGAAATTCATGCTTATGAATAAATGACTAGTTAAACCTTGTTATCGAGGTCATGAATCAGAAGATAGATACTAAAATATACAACAGACCAGATCTGTAGCTGATAATACATTACAATGACCTCTATACAGCCAAGATCTGATTTCTGGTCTCATTATTGTGCTCATCTCATTTAATTATTACCAATTTTTTTTTTTTTTTATATATGCTTGCCCTTCATCATCCATTTTTGACATTCAGTGTTGCTATGACCCCTGTAGTATTTTCTTTATATTAAACAATCCCTACGCATATTTAAAACTATTTTTTCCCACTATGACAAATAGAAAGAAAGAAAATACCAACTATTGTGAAGGAGCCCATGTTCATGGGCAGTTAAGGTATCTTCTCTTGGACCGATGTCCTAGCCCTGTCGGCCTAGATTAGAATGCCTGGCAGACCCAAGGGATTGGGCCTTGGGAAAATATGAAGGGCTCCACACAGCCCACCATATAGCCCCCACCCCATCAATTAACTGAGATGCCCAGCAGAGTTAATGATGTGAGGATACAGCCCCTTAGACTGTTCCCACCTCTTTCCCCCATTCCATAAAATTCCAGCTCTTAGCTTGCGACCTATGCAAACTCTGTGATTTGTTCTCGGTAATGGGGCTGAACCTACCCCCTTCACACTGACATTCCTGAACCATGAATTGCTTGTCCCAAAAGGCATTTAGTGTTGCTTGCAATTAGCACAACTGATTGCTCAAAGCCGGCACCTGAGGTGGCATGGAGCCAGCTGGAAGCATAATTGGCTCCTTAGCTGGAGAAACATCCACTTCACAGTGGAGTCTGTGCTGACGGAATTATTAGTTCAGAGGAAGCCAGGTATGTGAATACCTGTTCTATGCATTAAAGCCTCCACTAGCACTAGACACAGATGAATTATTGCAGACTCAAAGCCTCCCTTTCTCTCTGTCTCCGGAACTTCCCCTTCTCTTTGTTCCTGAAATTGCGCACATTTCAGCCTGAATATTTGTAGGGCTGAGTAATTGCTTTTGTTCTTTGGGTTATTTAATTACAAATCTCAGTAGATGACAGGTCCTCTGCTCTAAAGGAAGACATCACATTTGCACAGTTACAGAATCCCAACACAAATGTGTGTGGCAAATCAGTGACTGCAGATTTATTCATGCCCTCTGGGACCTGCACTGCCTTTTCAGCTTAGCATGCAATATGATTTAAATTACAGCTTGTGCAGAGCTGTGCCTTGGGATTACACTCCATGTTTCCAACTGTTTATAGTTCAGTGAGCTTTAACCTCTGTGATTCTGAAAATTAAATAATGTCACGGCTGATATCAAACTGATGGCTGGTACTAGAATGCTAAACACTGTGTAGAATTAAAAGCCTATTTTTACAACAAAGTGCAAACATCAATGTATTTAAAACATTGATAGCACATTCAGGTGGTTCAAGAACACAATTCAAAAGTTACGCTAGCAAAGAATGGCAAAGATAATATTAAACTCCATTATCAAGGATATTGTTTCAGCTCCTGTCTTTAATGGAGTTGTGGCTGTGGACTTTACTAGAGCAGGTCTGAGCCTAATGCAGAGCTTTGTGATGACACAAAGACTGTGTAAGATCAATAAATGTAGATAGAGCTTCTGTTGTGGTTAAATTCACATTTGTTAATTCCTTGCAGAAGTTCCATTATTTCTTGAAATATATTATATATATGTGACATATCAAATGTTACATCTTAAAGATGTTTTTGTGCTGTAACTGTTGACATCTTAATATTTCTGTAGGCTTTGAAGAGGAGCAGAGGAAACACCTAATTAGAAAGCTCTGTATTTAATATGATGTTTAATTTCCCTTCAGATTACATTCCATTATTTGCAAGTGTTTAAGTGATGCAAAAACATTTAGATTTTTTTCTCCATTTAGTTCTGCAAACCCATGTTTCAGGGTAGAAACTGTTCCAGTCCCACTTGAGCCACTTCACCATGTTCCTCCCCAGGCTCCATCAAGGCAGCACTGCGAAACAAAAGGGTAAAACTGATGTCACCAACAGCATCATTTAGGCCACTGAGCCTCATTCATGACTGTAGTGTAAGGAAGGAGGAACAGGAAGAGAAAAGGACAAATGGGAGAGACAAATGGTTACTTTTTTTTCACTTGTAAAGGCAGCATGTTGGACTAAATAACAGAAAATAAAGAAGAATTCACACAATTTCAGTTATCAGATAAGATGGACAGATCACAGACACACAAAATGTTTGACAAATGGTTCTTCATTTGATGCCTTTAAATTTTGACAGTGGAATAGATCCTGAACTTCCCATTTTGCTGCATTGCCAAAGTGATGCTTCTTTTTCCCCTTGACCTTTAGAATGCCCTATACTACTTATTTCAGGCTTCAATGTCCAGCTCTTAGTTATCAAAGTGGTGTCAGAAATATCCCATCCCTCGCTGATGCATTGGATTCCATGGGCTTGTGTAAATTCATCCGTTTTAAAAGGTGGCTGTTAAATTTGATTTTTAAACATGTAGCTAAGTGCTTCTANAAAAAAAAAAAAAAAGACATGATAAAGTGTAGAGTAACTTTTAAGAGATCAAAGTATAAAGGTGATCACCAGCTAATAGTTGGTAGTCAGAAGCAGTGAATGGCACAGATGATGTGCTGGTGTACAGATAACATTTCTTTTGAGAATCTCTATATCAGTCTCAAATGTAGCAGGGCTGTCCAAAAAACTGTTGAAAGTAACCCACCAAAACTGAGGTTGATAAGCCTTTTTTTTTTTTTTTTTTCCCTCTGTTCTGAGATCACTGTATTACTGGTGTCTGTAGGCTGAATGTTTGTTAGTAAGGCAAGCTGCCTTGTAGTATTACTGGGGAAAAATTACCTCTTTCAAAGGCAAGGGTTAAACTGTAAATCTTTGAGACCACCATTTATTGTACAACATCCAGCAGAATTTGATGTTCCAGAGCACTTAGAACTGCCACAAACACACACAGTAATTGAAGACAAAATAGTTCCTTGACTGATTTACCTTTCAAAGTGATAAGTTGGCCTGTGTTTTTGTTAGGTTCCTGGATTATGGAAAAGAGTATTTTTAACGTATCTTTATATATATAAATTTCATTTTCTTTTGGTAGGCTTTAAAGATTTCTGTTCAGATAAGTACAGCAAGATTTGTAGGAAGATTTTGTTAGAGAATTTGGTATAAGCGGAAACCAGATAACCTTTTAGAGACAGCTTTTGTACAGATGATCATTCAGAAAAAAGCAGAAGAAAAGTTACTTTGAAGACTGGATTACATATTTTTCTCATTCAGTGCAGAGATCTTATGAAATAGTTGCAAGCATTCAGTGATAATACATTGTATCTGTTAATATTGCCACATATCTATGGATTGGTGTTTATTGATTTTTTTTACTGTTGTTTGGGCAAAATTCAATTTCCTTGTAAGTCAGAAGTGTTCTGCTGATGTCAGAGAGATTATTCATATTTCCTGAGCTCTATAATAACATTTGTCACACTGTAAAATTTGGTAGTCATGGGGCACAGCTCTCTTCAGCTACCCACTCCTTCAGTCTCTGTGTCCTGTTTTCTTATTTCTCTAAAGCAACTTCCAGTAAGGGCAGAAAAAAGCTTCATGGGAGAGGAAGGTACAAAACCTTTCTATGTGGTATTTTATGTGGACTTGTGGATCATCAGCTTTTTCACAAGATTGTGTAAATGGGTTGTCGTTATCAAGATTCAGTTCTGTTCCATGTTTGACATACTGTCAGCTTTAATATTTTGTGCCAGACCTGTTGGTAGAAAGCATTCTTATAAAAAAATCCAGTTTCCCGTTTATTATAGGGCCTATATTTTTTACTGCATTTATTTCTTTTATTACTTTTTAAATACTTCTGTTAAACTTTCTGCCAATTCCTTTTGCTGTGATTTATGTATCACAAGCAAATGTGCTGCAGCCCTCTCACAGCTTTTAAAAAACCACAAAAATCTTGAGTCTGAGACAATGAAATTTTCATTCTTAAAAGTTACAGAAATTACATCAAATATTTTTAAGTGATGTCAGTGAATAATAATAAAAATTAAAATAGTGAAAATAAAAAAGATTTTATTTGTACAGAATTAAAATGCAAGCCAGTTAAATGATGTTTGAGAAGAAAAACTTTCTGACAGTGCAGGTACTGTTGCAAAACTTTTCTGAAGCAACTTCACAGTTTTCATCTCACCTGTGCTATCAGATAGCTTTTTTTTTTCTTTTTTAATGAACAGAACAAAGTTTCACATCAACAAGAAATGAGTACATTATTTCAGTTGTGTAAAACCCTTTTAATACCATATGTTGACTGAAGCTAGATTAAGTTGGAAACACATAGTGCTCACATGACTCCTGAAAGAGGTTGTCATAACTGATGCTATCACACTGACTACCTCAGGTTTTTCTGAGGGGTTTTGCTTCCTCTTACAGATTCCTTATTACATTTTGTGTTGCTGTGCTACACTGACACATGAGCTAAAACCAGTCATTCATCCAGCCCTTTCCTCAGTCTTTGCTGCCATCCCTCATTAATCCTATTTTAATGGATTTTGTGTCAAGTTGCTTTACACTAGCTGTAAAAGTTCATTATACCAACAAAATGTTTCTTATAGTTTGACAAAATTACCTCAGTTCTTTAGCCAAATCTAAAGGATTTAACAAAGAAATTAAATTACAGGAGATTGGAAAGGTTAGGAAATTGCTGAAGGAGAGTTCTCTACTGGATGGCCTTGGGAACTGGCGTAGGCTGATGATCATTTCCAAATGAATGAACATCCCTCACTGAGACCTGAGACTGTGGTAGAGGTTTGTCCAGTTTTTGATGTGACATCAGGGAGGAGATTTTTTTTTTACAGCTACACAATCCCTTTCACACACTTCAAATTGAACCTGGCAGTACAAAATTTGGAGGTTTTCTTCCTGTTTTCAAAATAGATGATTTTCGACTCAAAGGACATATTTTTTCACTTTTTTAGGCAGAAAAAAGTAGTATTTCTGTGGGCAAATGGTTCTGGAGACAAGGTTGTGCACTGCATGGAGCTGACAGAGAAATATTAGGAATTTAGCTTTCAGGAGACAGAGGCTGAAGATATGCTTGTCAAACCAGTGCTGTTCAGCTTTTGCCAGTCATACTGCTGAGGGCTGTCCCATTTTCCCTACACTGGAATATCTTTGCCATGTTAATCCCCAGCTATTTCTCACGCTCAGCCAGGTATTTGCCTCCTGCAAAGTGCTGTGTCAGGAGTCTGGCTACAGCATGTTCCCTCAGCCTTCAGGACACCTTCTTGTACCCCTAATTTCCAGGTGGCAAAGTGGAAGAATATTCCACCAAGACATAAACACACATCTCTCAGCATTCAGAAAGGCCTGAGAAAATCACATTAATGGAGAGGAACAGGTTTTGGTTTCTGACTTCTAGGATCAACTGCCATAAACTGCTTCAGCATCCCCAGGGACTTGTGCTCCACCTGTGAATCTTCAGAGCTTACAAAAGGCAGGCCTGTAGCGTGGCTTTATACGCCAAAAGTCTGTAACACCCCCAAATCAGAAACATCTTTTGTCTTCAATGCCTCCACGCTCCACTTCCTCCCCTAATACATCACGTCTTAGCATAAAGACTCTGGTATTTAGTTCTTGTCACTCATCCAGAGCTCTAAAGATGTAGGTTGCACAGTTAAGGCACAGGCTTTCTAGTGTTTTTATTTCCAGACATCAATGTCAAAAACTTCATATAAATGACTGGGAGAGGAAGAAACAGGCTCTTAGCTGGCACTCTCATTACCTTTAAGAAATACAGAAAATGGAGATTAAAGTATTCCTAAATGGAGACAGTGTGCTGCAAGCCTCACTTTCTGTTCTGTGATGGACACTAGTTTTGCCCAATTATTCTCTCAGAGGGACAAGTAAATAAGTTTAAAATTAATTGTGTTGATAGATATACAAGAACCTTAAAACACTGTCAGTAATAGAAAAGAGGTGTTAATTTTGCTTGTTGTTCTGTAAGGAGATAATAACTGGGGATTTTAAATTAAATAGGGTGGATAGATCATAAGCATTGTTTTGTGAGAAATCTAATTTATGTTGAGCATTAAGCTATAATTTTACTGAACTTTTGTATTCACTTTTCTTCACCATATAATTAGTCTTTAACAAGGAATCAAAACTATAGTTGTCTCTTTAGAACAAAGGCTTCAGAAACTGATAATTGCATCAGAGATCAACATTTTCTCCCTTCTGTTTCCTGTGGGAGCCAAAATGTTATTCCCAAGATATGTTCATGCTGAATTATGCCTCTAAGGCAGAGGAGATGAGAAATCTTGGAGTGGTGGCATTGTCTTGGCAGGTACTCAGGGACTTATTTACACTACTCTAGAGGTGCTGAGCACCCAAACTGAGGTTGTGCTCCTCTTACTGTCATTTGACTCTGCATCACTGCCAGCCCCCAGGAGGGCACCCATGGCTCGGTCCCCAGCCTGGCCTTGCCAAGTTTTCACTTCTGCTAGCTGCCCCCAGCATGGAGCCTGAATGCTTTAGGATGTTACCACACAATTGCCCTTTCTTGCTTTTGCCTCAAAAACAGATCAGTAGTTCCTTAAAAAACCCCATCATTTAAATTCAGTTTTATCATCTCTCGCCATGAGAATGGTGCATGGATGACACATGATCAAGCCACTGTAAAAGCCACAAGGGCTAGACTCCTGTTGCTGTATGTGTAAATGTACCATTGAATTGCAGAAGAATTTACATGTGTAAAAATATGTATGTCTTTTTTAATGCACATCTTCTGAGTGTTACATTGCTGCTGCACCCATGTATTGAAATGACACAAGAGTGATATGTTGTTGCTACTTTTAGTACCTTTCATCCTTGAAAGTCTGTAATCCCTTTGTGTCACACAAGTCACCACTGAAGCATAGCACTTGGATTCTGCAGAGGAAGGGTTTGTTGGTTTGAGTTTGGTTTTTTTTACTTACGAAAAGAGTTTGGAATAAAATACTTTTTTTAAAAAAGTGCTTTTAAAAAAGTTTATTTTTTTAAAAGAAACTTTAGTTAAAGCTTACACTTATTAGTGTGTTTTATAATCTGTCTCACAAAACTTGCCTTTACTAATCTTTGAAAAATTGATAAAAAACAGGATATCACTTCTAAGGAGAAACTAGCTGATGGAACTAATGCACTACTCTAGGATCATCTTGACTCAAAGATAAGCTGCTTGATGAATATCATCAGTCTTTAAAATTCTTTCTGATGATAATTTCCATTGCAAAATCAGTGAGGGACCGTAGGTCTTCTTACCTTGTAATTGCTGCTGACAGCTTGATCATGCATGGCCTGCATGCCACACATCCTCCTGACTTTGTAAACAGCATCTTTAAATGACATCTCTGCTCTGTGGTCTGTCCTTTCTATGTTAGCATCTGACAGTAAGTTACCACAAAACCCTCATATTAGCTCCATAATAGCCACAAGTTATTCCTTGTGCAAACAGCGTTCCCGCTTTGAGGATGTGGTCTGATGCAATCCATGTTATTGAGGAGCTTCACTAGAAGCAGTGAATCCATGAGAGCTCTGCTGCATTTGCCTGAGTCAACAGCAGCAAGAGGAATGTGAAATTTGAGGAATTTAAATGAAGGGACTTTGAAAGAACATCACTAAAAGCTTTGGTGTTTTGTAAACTACATTCGAGTGTGTAAAACCACAAACCATTTTAGCTCTCTCATCACCACATATTAACAGCTTTGTCCTCTGGTGACCTTGCTGAGGCAGAAGCTCTGCTCTGCACATTTGTGACTGGAGCTGCAAGTCTCTTCTCTGTGGGTAGAAGGGCTCATGGTGAGAACAAGTCCAGATTTTGTGAGGACAGTGTTTGGCTCTGTGTGCTGGGTCCCAGCAGACGGGTGCTGTACGTGGTTATGAAGCCTTGAGTAGCTGTCTATTTTTGTTGTTGTTAAATTTTTAATTTCATTTTCTCTAGCCTTCCTCTCCTCAGGGTCCCAGTCACCCTCCAGTACTTTTCATTAAATTACAGCAATTGCAGTTTTACTGAGCATAAAATTTCCCTAGTTTCCTAGAATTTCCTTGCTTTGAACTGATAAATTAGTCATTTTGACCATAAATATACAATAATAGGGGCATCCAGTTCAAACTCTTTTACAAAGCATTTCCTAGGAGAACTGCCCTTTGGTTCTTGTCAAGTGATGAAGAGATGACCCCAGCTTCTGTTCCTTCAGCTTACTCAATCTTGACAGCTAAAGGTAATTTCTGTGCCTTCAAGTTTATAGATCTTCATTAAAATGCTAATACAATTCACTTAGAAAGCCAATTTCTGACTTTTATTGTTTCCTGCTCTTGGGTGTGTGTGTATTTGTGCAGTTATTGTTGCTAAAGAGTAGTATTTGTAAAAGGACCAGTGCACATCGATTTACCTTCGCTTTTCCTCAGCATGAAATGCTGAGACAGGCAAAACATGTTTCCATTATTTAAATAAGCAAACAATGGCAAATAAATCATAAAGGCAGCTGGACCAAGGTGTCGTTTCCATAAAGAGACAGATTTCTCAGAAAGGACAGTTTAATGGGCTGCTGCCAGTGAAATGTCTGCAGAGCTGGTAATTGCAGGAGGGCACACAAAGCGGTGTACGAAGGTGTCATGTGGGATCTGAGGAGTAGCACCACAGCCAAGACAACTGGAAAAAGGAGACTGAAAAAGGTGTGGACTTTAATAATTTGCTTCTTAAAGGCTGATTGTTTTAAATAAAAATCTAAGTTTTTATTTTTAGCTTGTTCACTTTGGCTGCAAGATCAGAGAAGTGTTTTTAGCTGTAATTTTATTTTCATCATGTTTATGCTGGGGCTTTGTTTCTCCTTTGATCATGCTAAAACACGTTTCAGAAATGTTTGTTTGATGTATGCTGTTTTTTAAAGCAGTCTTCCACATTGTCTGCCTGTGTTTTTTAAAAGTAATGAATCATTGCAAAATATTTGCTGTCACATTATTTCTTAAATCCATTTTCCCAAAACAAACTTTCTGGACTTCTAACCAATGGGAGACTGCTTTCAAACAAGAAAGTGTTGAACTGTTGTTACAGCATTTCTGAGGGCTACATGGATTGGGAGCAGTTTTAGAGTTGCAGAATACATCTATCCCCAATAGCTGCAGTGCATTGACTTTTACAATTACTACTGGTGGGTTTGGATCAAAGTTCTTCCCATTCAGTAAAACTTGCTTGAAGTTCATTTCAGCATTTCTTTTGTGGCTGTGTTGTGTTGAATGTATGAAATAGGTCAACCCTGACTGAATTATTTTAAACTTCCCATGGGGACCCCTTGATACCAAACCTGTTTAAATTTGCAGGGTAAGGCAGGGCAGTCTCGATACTTGAACATACACATTCATGGATGACATTCTTTCTTCTGCTGCATGGGTGAGCAATTAGGAGAGTCAAGGAGAAGTCCCTAATTCCCTCATCTGTGGATATCTCCCTTCCAGTCCTCAAAGAAGAGCAATAAAAAAGTGCTGTGCAGTCCATGGAGAGGGCTGTGTTGCGTGACTGCTGGCCATCTGGCTGATTGATTCATCAAGATCCTCAGCAGCCAGTAGTGAGCATGGTCTGAAGCCCTGGGGTTGAATGCAAGTGTTGAGGCATCAAGCCTCAGGCAAGTAAGACAGCCCCTGTGCTAGTGAAACAATAAAGAACACACTACAGATCACTGGATCTTAGCTTTATAACCCATTAAATTATCAAGCACTTTTCTCTCCCTCTTGCCATATGCGGTATCATGATGTTGTTTCTGTAACTGTTACATTCATTCTAAACAGAAATTAATTTATTTCTATATGCAACAGAACACATGTAGCCTGCTCTTCATTTATTTGGTTCACTGCATAGACATAAATCTGTTAGATGGAAGAGGAGGAAAAACCCAAGCACCACCAGGTAACAAGAGCAAGGGCCCTATAACATGAAGAACCACTCTTTTATTGACTAAAACACATCGATTTAACTAGATGGAAAAAAAAAAATCTGAGGTGTGCTCGAGTAAGAAGTGTTGTTCAGGAAAAGCTGTTCCATGATGTACAATGGATGTGTTTCTAATATAAGGCTGTGTGACTACCTCATTTGCAGGGATGTAGCTAGGATTATTAATCTCTCATTGAAAATCTGAATCCATCTCAGATGGGCACTGGTAAGAAGTGTATGCAAAGCATACTCACATGTGCTCTAGCTGTGGCCTTAGTTTTATCTGCCTGCCTCACAACCCTCTTCTCTGCTAGCACTCTGACAGAACCATTAGAAATACATATTTTCAATTTATTCAACTATTTTTCTATCGTTGTTGTGTCAGTCGTGCTTTAATACTAAACTGTCTTACTATTTCTGGTTCACTTGCAAAATTATGAGAGGGAAAGAAAAGAATAATAATATGCTAACCGAGGGCAAGTTTATATAACCAGTGCTATATCAACAATATTTTTGACTCAAAATGGGGCTCCCCACAGTATCTTCATAGGCCAATGTAAAGTTAGATTTTTGACACCTGATAATGTAGTGATTTATTTTAGAACTTGACGTCTTGTGATTTACAAAACCCCTTGTGCTAGAAACAAATCATTCAACCATTTGGGAATATGTTTAGGTTTTGGTTGAATGTATTTTTTACCCCTTTTCATTAAGACCTTAAGGATGTAAAAACAACATATTCAGAAAAGAGGTTCTCCATATCCAGTAGCCAAGAACAGTGTCTTCTAATGGGTATCCTCTTTCTCTGGTGGATCCTTCCCCAGACTTCAGTGCAGAAATTTTCAAGCTGTAACCCTTGTTTTTTGAGACTGGAGTTGCATGCAAAGCCCTAGTATATCACATAAAAAATAGTTGAGTTATTATTTATCTTGGGTCTTGTGTCAATGTAACTTGAAGGCTATTAAATGCGTGCTAGAAAGAAAGGAAGGACATTTAATAGATTGCATTACTGGGGTTTGGGGTAGAGAGCTTAAGATCTCAGATTTTTCATGTTCTCAGATGTCTAAAAATGTTGATTTTAAGAGACAATAGGTGGTAGACAAAGTTTCACAGAGATCTCTTGTGTGGTCAGTGTTGTTCAACACGTTCATAAATAACCTGAAAAAGAGGCTGAATGAGAGGTTGAAAAGTAGGGTTTTTTTCATATGAACGTAAGTTATTCAGCAGAGAGAGACAAAGGAAGACTGTGAAGGATCACAAAAGGATCTTAATGCAACTGGGTAGCTAAGCAATCAAATGACAAATTAAATTATTCTTGATGAATGATGTAGTGATAAACCATGGGGAAAAACATGAGGAAAACATGTCTATCTTCACATATAAAAGAATGGCCCATGGACAGACCACCACCAATGAAGAGTGAGGTTCTGGGGTTATGGCACATAAATTCCATGATCATTTCAGATTACTGTTTAGGAGCTGTCAAATCCATATTAACTGCTAGGAAGTAATAGAAAAAAAAAAAAAAGAAAAAAGAAAAACAGCAACAGAGAATTCAACAAAGAGAGTTGCTCCTTGTTAAAGAGCATAGTTCATCCACATCTTGATCACTCAGCAGTTTTCCAATATAGGAGTTGAGAGGAACCAAATTAAGTTATTAAGATTAATGTTCAAAACACAAAATCACAAAAACACATAGTTCATTACATGGTGTAAGTGAGGAACAAATTCCAAAAGGATGTGCTGAATTCTGGGAATTTGCATGGGTTCCAGAAGAAACTCAACAGATAGCTGGATTGGAAGTCTATTGAGAGTTAACTAAGGACACAGAAGCAACAAAGCTCAGGGAATCAGCTACACTAAAAACAATTGAAGGAAGGGACTTTATTTTGGGAGAGTATTATTTGTAATCACCATAGTCTTTCTTGTCTTGAATAATTACTTCTGGACAATCTTGGAGGTTGTGTAATTATCTAAATAAACTTTGGTCTAAGCCAGTAAGGTCATCCTTCTGTACTTATATGTAAATATATATATGTATGCCCCTACACACACAAATACATGAGAATATATACATATATATACACACAGACTACATGATAATACACCTACACACAAAATTATGCTGTATATACTTGTATAAAATAAACATCTAAACTTCTATGTGCATAACCTGTCAAAGTATGTTGCTTAAAAACACTGCCATCCTTAATAAGGCAATGGGTTGCACAGGCCAGCTAGTGCAAACTGGCAAAACATAGCAAAGTTCATTATTTCCATAACTATTAGCAATAAATATACTCTGAAAAGATGTTAATACAGACACTAAAATAGCTTACAATTTCACATAGGAACAGGACTCTGAGTAGTTAAATATAGTTCTTCTATAGTTAATTATCCCAGCAGGATGTAGAATAGTTATAAAACAGATTGGTAAATCTGTTGGATATGCCTTCTTTTTCCAAATATAGTGAAAGATACCAGTTGAAGTATCTCTGTAAAATATAGTGATGAGCCAGATGCACCACTGGTATGAATTTATTGATGTGAATTCTGTAAAATTCTCTCTCCCAAAACTTCTTTACAGTATTTTTTATGTAACCCATCAATATGTCCAAATTATATGTATTTTCACTTGTTGATGTATCTTTTTTACCACCAAATAAAGTTGTCACTCCAATCGTTACGAAATAAAGTTTATGTATATAAAAATAATACTTTACAAAAATGATAAGACAAAGTATTTCAACAACTTGAGTAAAAATTCTAAAATATATTTGTCTTCTGAAAAGAAGATAAAAGTTTGTGAATTTGGGGTATCATGTGGAGGTAGTATCAATGAAAATGTGTTTTTCAACTTATATAACTTTTTTAACAGTAATGCACTAACAATTTTCTAGGTGTAATTTTTTTTTTTAATTGCTAAAATGAGAACTTTATTTGTCTCCATAGTTCTTCCAACTTAATTGTTACTTATATAGAAAGACTAACCGAAGTCCAGACATCCAAAGAACAAGAAAAATGTCAGTAGTAAATACATGGAATTATGAAACCATGCTGTAATGTTATACAAACATTTGTAAAGAGATTTCATAAACATTTAATTGCTCCAATAACAAAGTTAAGATTTGTTCATTAAATACCTGTCTCTGTATTAAAGATATGAGGAATGTAAATACCTGTCACCTATTAGCAGGTGATGATGTACCTAATATAGAAATATTTGCCATGGGATGCAATTGATTGGGTCTTGGGAGAAAAAGTGACAGTTCATTTATGTAAGGAAGAGAAATGATCCAGCTCGTGGAGTAGTAATGTGAGCAATTGCCTTGTCTTCTCAGATCCCAGATTTGTCAGTGCTCACCTGATACCAGAGAGCGACAATCCAGAAGATGACAAGATCTACTTCTTCTTCCGTGAAAATGCAATTGATGGAGAGCACACTGGAAAAGCCACTCATGCCAGAATAGGGCAGATCTGCAAGGTCAGATGAGGAATTCTTGGTGTGATACTGAATGCACTTGCAAGCAATTTTAGAAATTGTGTTTTCTTGCCTGTGAACTATTCGGTATTAACACTGGAATGGTACTGAAGCAGGGGTCATCCCAAGAGAAAAATAGTGTGGGGATGACATACAGAAATGAATACCATTTAATTCTTCTTTTGGGGAGAAATTTCACAAACTATGACATTTAGTTTAAAAAGTTGTAGGTATCTTCTGAGGCTTAGAAAATGTCTGCAGAAGAAAGTCTTTTACAGGAAATATGATACCTCCAGATGAGCCAAAAACTTTTGAAGAATTTGCTTTTTAAGTGTTAATACCTTTCCATTCCCACATTAGTGAAAACCTTCAAAACAGAGGCAAAGAAAGATACAGAAAAATAATTGTTTAAGGTTAGCTGTAGAAATGGGCAGCTATTCCAAAGACCCTTAGTGACTGACTGCAAAGTGAATCATTTGTCCACACTGATAAACGTCCAGATGGTTTTCTGACAGACTTCCAAAAACATTTCTGCTAATGAAATTATATTAAAAAATGTTGTAGCTTTGGCAACTGTGGTGTTTACAGTAAAATTTTCTGTTAATCCATAAGCACAACTTCAGTTTACTGCCTTGAATTCAGAGGGTCCTACTTTTAAACCAATTACCCACAAGTATGAAGTCCTCGGGGCTCTCTGTTTCTATGTTTTGCGTCTGTACAGCTGATGCCACTATTCTGGCATTTTTGCCTACTTTATTCCATTGCAAGTTTCATTTCTATTTTGTTGCTACCCAGTTAAGTATAATAAACACCCTCAGTTTTTCCAGGACATGGCAGACTGGGAGCTTTGGAGCAAGATATTCTGCCAATTTCTTTTTTCACAGTGTTGAATATATATAAAGTTATATAAAGAGACTTGATGGTTTCTGGTTTTAAATTATGGACTAGTATGAAATATGACACAATCAATGTAAAATAAAAATAATTCAGATTCTGTGTCTTTGCAACATAATATTGCTTTTGTATGTAGAGGGTGAATTCTTCTCTCTTGTTTTCTCTAAATGTCATCTTATTTACTGTATTTTCTCTGTACTCTGTTGATACTTCAAACAAAGACTGTTGCTAAATATTAATGCAAAACACTTCTGTTATTAGAATGATTTTGGTGGACACAGGAGCCTTGTTAACAAATGGACAACTTTCCTCAAAGCACGTCTGATTTGTTCTGTGCCAGGACCCAATGGCATTGACACACACTTTGATGAACTACGTAAGTGGCAGAAATGGCTGGAATATAGAAATGTCTTCATACATAAATGTATGAATTTAACCTAATTTTCTTTTCTTTTTCTTGTTATCGTTACAGAGGATGTGTTCCTAATGAACTCAAAAGACCCTAAAAATCCAATAGTCTATGGAGTGTTTACAACTTCCAGGTACAGAGCATATCATTTTCTTGCATGGAAACTTGGGTGGCTGCTTGTTTTAAAGAGGTCTCTTTGTTAAAAGTGTTTTTAAGAAACACTAAATTTTCTTAACCTTTGAACTGAGAAGTCAATGTCAAGTAATGTAAGAAGTAATGAATTAGGTTTCTTTCTTAGGAGCAATGTACATCATCACCCTGAAGCTAGCAAAGACAAAGGCTATCAGTTTCTCAGGCTGTTCTTGCCATTGAATTGGCTGTTTATAGCAGGGATCAGCATTTGTAGCCCTTTCCACACAGATTTGGAAAACGAATGCAAGCATAAATAAACTTGTTTGGGTGCAGTGTAAAATAGGAAATCTGTGGAGTGAGAAATTGGCTAGTCAAAGAGATATTAATAAAAATATTACTGAAATCTGGAAAGTTTAATGATCTTTCAAAAGTTCTGTTGTTGAATCACACGTAACTGTGACTTGAATATTTTTGTTACATTGTGCTTTCACCAAGAACAAAATATACTTGTAGCTTTGGCCTGAGGAAGTTTTGCAGTACTGGTTGTATTGCCACGTTTATTTGGGAAGGAAACAAGTTTTAGTTTCTAAACAGAAAGAATGTTTCTAGTGATACCAGGGATAGAAGAGGGAGATTTACAAGTCCTTACTGTCTTATGTAAAAAATGTCAGGGTAAGAAACGGCACTGAAGTTTGCACTTGTGCTGCCCAAGTGATGGAATAGACTGCTAAAAAAAAAATAGAAAAATGTAGAGTGTAGGAAAAAATTGAATAGTTCTCTAGGGAAAGCCTTACTGAAATTTACTCAAACTTGGGTTTTGGCCTTCTGGGGACAAGATGATTTAAATAGTGAAATAGCAGCCATCTGCTTAGGAAAATGTCTGGAAGATCGTATCAGTTTTGCTGAACTTTCACAGGAGGTGAGTGAGGATTGCTCTGAGAGCATGTCAGAGGTTTGATAATCATCCCATGCAACAAATTAGAAAGCATCAAGCTGCTATTCCCATAGCTCTAGCCCTTGATTAAATCGACTGATAATTTAAAGAAACTAATTTGATTTCTTCTCCCCTCATTTTCAGTAACATCTTCAAGGGATCAGCGGTGTGTATGTACAGCATGACTGATGTCAGGAGGGTATTTCTTGGTCCCTACGCCCACCGAGATGGCCCCAACTACCAGTGGGTTCCCTACCAAGGGCGAGTGCCATACCCACGGCCAGGAACTGTAAGTACCCTAAGAAATCTGAACTGGGAAAACCATGGGAAATATTTTCACACATTACATGATCCTTGAGCTGAGATCCAGGAAAGAAACTGACACAGATAACGAAATGGATAGAGTGGCAGAAGGGAAAACTAACAGTTCCTCCAGGTCCAGAATGTACTGATTTTTTTTGTAACATATGAAACTGCAGTAACAACTTCACTTGGATTTTAATTTTGGCATTCATATTAACAACTTCAAAGGAAGTTTTGGTAATGTCTGGAGAATTTTACTGAAAGTCAAATGTTTCATAAATTATGTTGCATTATCCTTTCCTTGGAATTTGTTGTTTGTTTGGTTTTTTTGGTTTTTTTTTTCATAATATTGGCTGACTTAGCCATTCTTAGTGAGAATGAATGGAAAACAGAGGATTTGCCTCACTGTTAGGAACTTTCAGTCAACATTAAATCTAGGACAGTGAAACAGATATTTCTGCAATAGATGATAGAATGACTACAATAGTTTCTAACTTTCACTGGGAATTATTAAAAATATCTGTTTTTTTACCTGATTCTCTGTTTCTGGTTTATAAATTACTAAAATATCAATCCTTATAAGACATCCAAGTATTTCTATATTTATTTCCATCATAAATATAGAAATATTTAAATATTTCTAGAATGTGATGATATCAGTTGAATATAATTTAAATATTCTAGAAATATTTAAAGGCCTCTGAAATTTCCAGTAGTCTAAGAAGATGGGACATTTATGACACAAGCATTAATTGTATACATTGTGCTCGCTCCTTAGCATGTGTAAGTCAGCTTGGCCCATTTATGTTGAGAACTGTCATTGCAGAAGATTACATATATATGTATACATGTGTACATAAAAATGTATATGTGTAAATAATATATATGTCGACAACATTCTTCTAAAAGTCTTCTTAAATATAAGGCACAAAAGGAAGCAAGAATAACTTTGCTTCCTTAGTTCATGATATTTTCTACTTTTCTCTGGTATGTTTGAAATTGTCCTTTCAAATATGATCTTTCAACTGATATATATGCTCAGCTAATGAAAATTACTTCCTAAGTAAAAGAAAACAGTGGCTCCCTGACAGCTGGGTTCCTCAGCACTCCTCCCTCCTTTGCTGTGACTAAAGGAATTTTTAATTTTTTCCAGAGTTAAAATGCGAGCTCTGCAGCATAAATGAGGTTTCATTTCTCATCTAATGGTGAAGCGTTTTTTTTCTAATTATCACAGTTAATTCTGTTATGTCAGGGAGTTGGGGGTTTTTTTGAAGTTCTATTGTGTAACAACTCTAGAAAATATGAATGAGTAGATATTTTTTATATTTCTTGTATAGCTATTCTCACCTTTTCAGTTTAACAGACTTACTGTTCATTATTCTGTTCCTTTATACTCCTCTTTGATTGCAGTTTCAATTAACCTTTCTGAACAAAACCAGATATTAGATATTATGTAAAACTGTGGAAAAAGAAGAATGTTGCATGTTTCTATTACTGAAATATTCTGAGATAAAGAACTGACCGCTGCACACAGGCTCTGTTGCATTCATTCCTCTGCAGACATCAGATGCAGCTCTGTTGAGATTCTAAATGCACAACTCAAATACTTGCTCTTGAGACTGGCAGTTCTGTGTCCTGAGTCACAGTTCTGGCCTCAGTTCTGCCTGGGGGGTTACTCCACGACTTCTCTGAGGGTCTTAATCTGAGTTGCATATGAGAAAAGAATAATTTGATCAAATTCCCCAGAATAAGCAGAAAAACAAGGGCCAGAACCCAGCCCTTAAGTGGCAAAGTGAACTAAGACATCAGAGCCTTTGCCAAAGTAAGGAAATGCAGTTAGGTTAGATACTTTTTTTTCTGGTTACCCTGTCAGAATGAGGTTTACCTTTAGGATTTCTTTATAAAATGCTTTTATTAAGATTTACAAAGTGCAAAGATGTTCAGATTCCACCATAAGCTGTTTTCTTGTCTAAAATCAAGTGTAATCCCAAATTTTACAGGTCTGCTTAGCCCCACAGATGTAGGGCAGGAGGCCATACCACTAAATGTTGTTAGAGTGGCTGAGGCCAGCAGTTTGTCCTAGCATAATACCAGGACTCTAATCCTGGGTTCTGCCACTTTGAAAAAAGAGAAGTGCCCTTACAGTTGCTAAAACCATTCTGTTGTATTAATAGGATAAAACTGAATTTTAAAATGAGGTGCATTTCTGGCTGGAAAGAAGCTTTTTGTTTATAAAGTGATAAAATTGTGTTTTCAATGATTTGAAGATCTGTTGAGGATAAAGAAGAAAAAGATTTTTGAAGTTCCTCAGATGTCAGGCCTTCGGACTCCTTTTCCGAGAAATGCAGAAAGAGATGGAAGAAAAAAACTGATCTTAGAGTAATTCATTTCCAGATTGCACTGCAGTTAAACAGTGCTGAATTATCTCAGGAATTTAATAGGTGAGGTGCCAGTAAACTTCTTGAGCATCTGGTGATTTGCCCAGTATGAGTAAAAGAAAAGGAAAGTAAATGGTTTTTGAAAAACCAGAAAGCTTTGTAAACAATTCTACATCAGCTTCATATGCAACAAAGAAATTGCCAAAATTTTTCCTGTAAGATCTACAGGACTTGGTTTTCGTTCTTTCTCTTTTTTTTTTTTTTTTTTTTTTTTTTTTTTTTTTTTTTTTTTTAACTTTTTTTAAACTCAACCTGAACTGAGAGANTTTTATTTTTATTTTTCAAACTTTCTTAAAGTATCTGGGAGAGGAGAAAGGACTTTTGTGTATACCTCATCTTAACTCAGGTAGCTCATCCTGAATTCCTATCTGACTTTCTGTCAATTCCTATCTGACTTTCTGTGAATTCAGCTCCAGAGCTCAGGTTTTCTCTGCTTCATGGCACCAAGACTTATCACCAAAGGGCTTTTTCTTCCTACCAAACTATAGATACTGATTTTTTCTATTGGATTCTTTACTGGGCCTAGTCCTGGTCATGCACCTTAAACTTCACATGTAAAGACACAAGGGTTACAGTAATTTTTTTATTCTCAGAAAAGCAGGGAAACCAAGGAGTAATAGGGGTCTCAGAACTGAGAGTCTTATTCAAACACACAGAATTATGACTCTAATTCTAGTTTTATGAATTTTCTGTGCAAAGTATATCTTGGTCCATAGAATTATAGAATATCCTGAGTTGGAAGGGAACCACAAGAGTCACTGAGTCCCACTCCTGGCTCTGAACAAAACAGCCCCAAGAATTACACCATGTTCCTGAGAGCATTGTCCAAATGCTTCCTAAGCTCTGACACTCTTGGTGCTGTGACCACTTCCCTCGGGAGATTGTTTCATATTGCTGAAAGTAAAATAATTTCTTAGAAAATGAGCCAGAAAGTAAACATTCAAGCAGTTGAAACACAGCTGAAATTCATTTGCCTAAAATTGAAACGACTGTTCATTTAATATTTTTTTTCAGTGTTTGCCCAGCTGCAATTACCAATACTTAGTTCTTGTGTAGTGATTTTTATACATAGAATACTTTACAGCTATAATTTAATTAATTGTTATCTAATTAATCCAAGTAATTAGTATTGAACTGTAGCTAGAATATTAATAAGGATGCGAAGCAAACTTAAATTTAAGTGTAGCATTTGAAATACTAATTTTGAGACAGAACAATGGTTTGGCCAATAATAATGAAAAATCCATCTGATTTTCTCTTCGTAATATTTTTGTACAAAAGAGCAATACCATATAATAATAAGAAAAAGGTTAAAAAATCATGAAAAAATAAAATAGATGGCTAATTTGCTTTCTGCTTTGTCTGCTCCACGTGCCTTAATCAAATATTCTTCTCTCCTCTCTTACCTTCCATACAAAGAGAATTTGCTTACTAACAAATATGGAATTTGCTTACTAACAAATATGCCAGCAAGGGACAATTTACACTTTATATGTCCATGCTGGAAACGTCCCTTTGCTGAGTACAGCAACTACTCTTTTTGACATTGATTTTTAAATTTCATTTCTGTTGAATTATTAATAATTTTGATCAAGGTGATAGCAAAGACAATCGATTTCTTCTGTTGAGCATCCTGCAAGGTCTGGATTCTTGCTTAATAAGATTTTGTCCCCTAGGTTTTTTATTTAATTGGAAGGTATTTTATACCTGAATATAAAGGGTAAATTATCTCGGGCATTTTAAGACAAGTTGTTTATATTTGAAGGTCAAATACTGCAAAATAATTAATTTCAGCTGGGATTCAGTGTTTTGTATGTTTTGAAGAGTTACCTGAACAGATCAACATTTGGCATCACCAAGATCTTTGACAAGTATCTGTGGCCTGGTGTCATTGTGGCTTTTTTCTTCACCCATTCAACAGTACTAATATACTAATTATGTTAATGTTACAGCTAACTGTTCATAAAATACTTACTAATTCTATAGAAGAGATGAGGGCAAATGGTGGTGGTCAGCCACAGTTCTTGAGTCTCCTGATGGGGATATGTAATAGCTGAAAGTGGAGGAATACTTTTGTGGCTACCAACACCGTGGTCTTACCTCTCCTTTCCTTTCCAGCCTCTGGTTTCTGCTTACAGTGGGAGAACATAAGCTAAATGTGAAAAGTAGAACCCTGTGGTTCTCACAGATGAGAGGCAAAACTGTCTGGCCCACCCCTGGGTATATACAGGGGAAAAGTGACTCTTTTCTGTCCTATGTCATGGGACCAGATTAATCCCAATGGGACACCAGCTGTTGTGTCACTGTGCAGGACAGTGAGGAGTTACTGCAGTTCCTTAATGAGATCCTCTCACCTAAGAGTTCACATGGACTGTTTGATGAGTAACACTCACAGAAGGCTTTCTTTAGAATCAGAGGGGAGAAACAAAGATACATTTAAGACATGACTCACTAGATTTGATTTAGTGTAACAGGATCCACATTATTGGGACTATATGGAGGACACAGAGTTGTTGAGAGAAGCAGGGGTTTGAAAAATCAGTAGAACACGGCATTGTCCCAGGATTTAAGGATTTGGTTCTTCACATAGCAATTTGGACTTCCAGTCAACTTCTGAAAACAATACTTTGAAACAATGATGATAGCATAATTAATTAATTTTGTGTTGTATACATAACCAAATACTGAATTGCTTGCCTTGTATTGAATGATCTAGATATTTCAGGATTTCTTCCTTCTGACAATTAGAGACTAATACTAATCACAACTGGGCTTAAAAGCCTTTTGCACTGAAAAGGAATAAGAAAAGTGATGTATGAGGATCATTTGCATTCTGTTAGCCATATTGGTTTAAATCCAAAATAAATGAAAAAATAGAGACTGTGCATGACAGAATTAACTTCTGCTGTCGGTCACAAAACACTTAGATTCCCTGATACATTTAATTATAGACTACCATAGATGGAATGATAAATAATAAAATGTAAAACATTTCCCTTTTTTTGCCTAGTGTCCCAGTAAAACATTTGGAGGTTTTGATTCCACCAAGGACCTTCCTGATGAAGTTATCACATTTGCCAGAAGTCATCCTGCCATGTACAACCCAGTGTTCCCCATCAACAACCGTCCAATCATGATCAAAACAGACGTGGATTACCAGTTCACACAGATCGTGGTAGATCGAGTAGATGCAGAAGATGGCCAATATGACGTGATGTTCATTGGCACAGGTGAGAGGTCTTGAATCTACACTGTATGCTCCTCCAGGATTGATGGAAACATAGAGCAGATAAAAATTCATACCCTGAAAGTCAGAACATTGACTGAAGAACAGTGTTAACCTGTGAAAATTTGAGACAGAACCCAAACCTGTGCGTGTGGGGAGGTCTTTGTTACAAATATTCACTGTTACAGGTTCAGGTCGTAGCCTGCACAGCTTAATTCTTTAGGAGCTTTTCCAGCTGGGTTGAGATCAAACCACCCTCTTTCCAACTACTGCTATTAGGGATTTTTATTAGAAATGTCTTGCCTTACTAATTATAATTTAGTATTAAAATGAGGAGTCTGAGGTACCCATTTTGAAGTGCAGCATAAAAAGTATTAACATGAACGAGGCAAATATCCAGGAATGGTAAAAGTCTTTTGTGCCTTTCAAGTATTTCAAGTATTACCTTAAGATGCTCAGCCCTTCAGCCAAGATGGTGCATCATTTTACTTAAGATGAAGATATCTGGCACAGATTGAGTGTTTTCAGAAGAGCTGATATTCAAATAGAAAGATTATATCCTTTTCAAAGCATTTGCAGAATCATACAGTTTGGCCATCTTAGAAAAGTGAAAATATGCACTCAGAAAAGACAGTTTTTCTGGATAGGTAATAATGAGAAAGAGTGTCCGAAATTAGCTGATATGCATTTTCCTAAATTCAGTGGTTTCAAAACTCTGCTGAGCAGCAATTGGATCTCATAGATTTGTTTCTTCATCTCTGAAAGTTTTACATTAGTTGGCTGATGTTTCATTTATGTTGAATAAAAGTATTTTAAACTTCTACTGAACATAATTGCTAGTAATTAGACATTGGCATTGTGAAGCCAAACCAAAACAAATCCTACTTTCAGCGTTGGACCAAAAAAATACCTCTGAGTCTGTCTTATAACAGTCCAACTTTTTACATACTTTAAATACAGTTCTGGTACTCTAAACCTGGGGTCAGATTTCCAAAGCAATAAATGTAAGATCTCTTTCATGTTGATGCCTGAAATGTATTATGAGTAAACTGAGAGCTGATGAAGCTTTGTGTACCAAACACAGTGCAAGCATAACAATTCAGAACATTTACTGCAGGAAACACATCTCTGCAGGAAGAGTTAAAGCACTTCAAAGCTGTAAACTAAGTTATTAGAAACCAGTGCTGCAGTATGTTCTTGCATGAAACATTGACAAGTATTTTCATATGATTTTACACAACATATATATTTTCCATCACACATTAGAGACTTCAATGCCATCCACAATTCACAGTGTTTGGTGCCTTTCAACAAGTCCTCTATGACCTGATTTGGCCCACAAAAAACAAATTAGTGGCATACATGGTATGATGCTGAACAAACATAAGGAACTTATTTAAGTATATTTCTTGAGCAAAAGAGGTGGCATTTAACTCTCCAAAACTTGGCCTGTGGGCTAAGATAGATGCATTGGTTTCTGCAAGGGGAAGCAAAAAGTTCTTCTAGAGATTCACTGTACTTTCTTCAAGACTTCTGTTAGAGTAAGATGAAAAATAAGACAGAAGTTCCTGTCTGTTACAGACAGTGCAGGAAGATTTGCTTAAAACTGAGCTACAGCTTCTGGATAGTTACCTTTGCATATACTGGTTATTTAGTTATTGTTATGTCTAGAAGTTCTTACGTAAATTAGTCAGGCAAGATCTCCCTCTAAAAGAACCTAAATGATAATTTTTACCTCTGCATTTAGGGTTTTCCTAAACCACTAATATTCAGGTATGTGGTAAATGCTCAGGATTCCATCCCATGCTGGTGATAGCCTTGCCCACAAACTATAAAAAAAGTGTTGAAACATTATTACTTGCTCTTGCCAAAAGATATTTCAGCCCTAAAATCCCATCTTCCTAAGTGCAGAGTATCATTATTTTTTGAAATACTACTTTTGCCCATAGAAACCACTCTTTTTTCCAGCAGGAGATCATACCCTCAAGGGACAAGAACAAGCATTACAACACCCATGCCTGGAGCTGGAGCACAGAAGCTGCTTCATGCTTCTCTGAGCTCACTGTCCTTATTGTGGTTTTTAGAATCAGGAAAAGGTGTCTTCCACATGGAGGAAAAGGTAAAGAGGCAGTACTGAGGCCCTGCCTGCCTTCTGCCAGAGAGCTGCACTCAGAGCCAGCTGCTCAGAGTCAGAGGAATCAGAAGCAGATACACAATCAGCATGTATTACTTCTTCCCAAGCAAAGAACTAACTGGGAAGCAGATTAGGGACTCTAGTCACAGTCCATTTTCCCACTTGGTGATCTGAACCTATGACAAAGACAGAATTATGCTCCCTGGGGTATGACTGGGTTTTTCTGTGCAGGTCTGTCCCATCAGATTAGATAATATTTCTCTGTATTTTCCCGTTGCTGTTAGAGCAATCTACATTATTCCCATGTGCTGCTGGACTGCAATATGTTGAAGAAATACTTTTTTTCCCTTTTCATTGAATAACTGATGATAATTGAACACAACATAATTAATAGCCATCCAGTGTGGTCACATTTTCCGTTCCTGTGGGGGAAATCTTGAGCTGAGCAGTTTCTTTCCCACTCTGATTGTACCAGTGTGTCTCACAAGGAAAATGAAACCCTATCAGCATGCTTGAAAGTAACCAGAAAAAACAGGATTTCATGCATATCCTGATTGTCCAATGTTTGGCATCCTTTGGCACGGTTAATGTGCCTCTGTCAGTAAAGCAAATTAATAACAGTAATCTTATCTTACTAAGCAGAGCCTATTGATCCTAAAGGAGACGCCTGATTCCGTTTGTGTGAAATTGTTTGAAATACTACTCTGTAAAACTTGATGTAGAAGTCAGATAAAGCTCTACTGCAGTACCTGTGGCCTGACCAGAGTCTCCACAGTGATTAACTCAGTGTATCTTTGACCTCAGAGGCTTTCTTGCGATCAGGCAACTGTAATTGTTGCAGGAGCCACTTAAAAGTCTGACCTTTCATTGAAACAACATTATGGGAAACTTGTGTCTGCTCAATGCCCACTCAGTCTGTTTTATGAAAAATCTCCCTTTATTTTTAGGTATGGTATTTAATGGATTGTGACTGAGGACAGTCCTAGTCCAACACAAAATAGACTTGTGACACTGCTCCACTGCTGGTTTTTTTATGTCAGAGTTCCTTGTTCTTCACCCATAAAATGTATTTTCATCAAAACCACAGTCATCATATTATCAGGATAATTAAGGAAATTATCTCATCAATTAAATTACAAATATAACTACTGTTAGATTATCTGTTATTCTGAATTACTCTGTAGTAGATATGTAGATTTTTTTCTTATTATTTTAAAGTTTATATTGCATTTTTTCTGTAATGTTCTCAATATTTCTTGTTTTAAATATAGTCAATTAGTAGCAGTGATCATAATGAAAACCAATCCAAACCCACTTATCTAGTATAATTTACTAGCTTAATTTGTACATGTAGATGCCTAAATAAAAAGAAAGATGTGCTTTGCTTTGTTGTTGCTTTAAGAAATAACTGTTGGTTTGTGTTTTTTAAAAGAATATATGAATTTGTGGCTAATAAAGAAAACAATGATGTACATATTCCAGGGGAAAATAAATTGCTTCTTTCTAAAATTCCAAAAATATGTATCTAGAAACCAACATCTGCATAAAGGGAAGCAGATGGAAAAAATGAAAAATCTCAGTTCTGCGGAATATTCCAGGTTTTCTAGAATATTTAAATACAAAATCATGTAAAGAAGTTAAGTACCAGTATTTTGTTATTGATTCAATAGCTTTTAAGTCAGTTGTCCTATAAAAACATTTCTAATGCATGTGATCTCTTTGTCTCAGTTTTATGTGTATTTTAGATACAGAAGTAGAGAGTTGTCATCTTTTTATTCAGAAATTTCAGCTAACACCCACAAACTATATATACTTATAGAATGTACATATATCTGATTTTGTGTAATTGATGGTTAAGTTCTCGTTTTAAGAATGTCAACCTTTATAGTTATTTGAGAATTTTATCCACTTAAAATGCCTTTGTTTTCCTAAACCATTAAAGCTGTAGGATGTGCAACATGAAGAGTCCTTAGGGACATAGTTATTCTACCTGTGATACATTTACATGGCACTACACTTGGCTGGTTCAAAAGAAAAGTCGCATACAGATTGTTTCCATTTCAGAGAGTCTGCAGTGATGTGTGCCAACCTAGAAATGGTTCTTTGTGTTTTTGTTGTTTCCTGGAAATTGTGTTCATAGAAACAAAGAAATAAATTACAGATGCAGAAGCTGAATAACAGAGATGGTCTTTAGTCTCAGCCATGTTCACAAAACCAAAGGCTGTGGCTCTGGAATTTCAAGTGTCCTTGTTCATTTTAAAGCTTGTTGCAAAACTCAAAAAATGTAATTTGATATAATACTAAAATGCTGGCACACACCTATTTCTAAACCAAAGCACAAATTGTATGCTTTTCACCCCTCATTGAAGAACCAGCATCTTATACACAGAGAAATATAGATGCCTTTAGGGGCTTATACATCCTAGGTACTTCGTTTGACACAGGGAAGATTGCAGGTACTTAAGAGACCTAACAGCTTCATCTGTCTAAGAGTGTTTGTCCAGATGGCTTTATAGCCATACTGCAGTATCTTCATGTGCATTTTAAGAAAGAAAAACATCATATTCAAAATGGACTATAAAAGACACCTGGGTAAATTTAGAGCATTTCCTTCCCCAGTCATGAATCTGTCATTTTATACTGTCGCTTAAATAGTATTTCAGTCCTGTCTATTTCTTAATAACTATAATAGTATGTATTTTCTTCGTTGCATTTTGATAATTCAAATACTTAAATGTTCTATTGAAATTCATTGTTTTCTGAGGTTATTTTAAATAGCAGATCTTTTAAATGAGTGCTGAGAGATACGTAGCTTCATAGTCTTTATATGTGAAATAATTATATGCTACAAGAAATTCTGGCTGCTACAAAGCAGAAGTATTCATCTTAAGCACCTGAAAACCCCTTTTTTTTTTTTTTTTTTCGTTCCTTTTCAAGATATTGGAACAGTTCTTAAAGTGGTTTCAATTCCTAAGGAGACTTGGCACGAATTAGAGGAAGTCTTGCTGGAAGAAATGACAGTCTTTCGGGTAAGTGCAGCTAAATTTCAAGTGTCAGGTTGTAGATTTCTCTGTGGACAGCTGCAAACTCAACTTCTTGCAGTCTAGCCAAGGAATAGCCTGGCATACCCCTATAATTAGCTTGTCATTTAGAGACCCTGACACTAGTCAAAATAAACCTTGAAACTTTCAGTGCGAACTGGAGGTTAATGATAAAAGAAATGGCATTCTGGGCTCTTGTTCCGTGGTTTAAAAAGTAAATTAGTATTTCTGAATCTTAGAGCTGTTGCATGCTGAAGTTAAATATCTACCTGTGAAGGTCTGGGAGCAGTGCCTGTCTGTTTTCTCCCACAGTGATATGCAATGTACGAATTTATAATTGCATCAACTCTCAAAACTATTCAGACTATCAGCATATCATAACTAAGAAGGTACTTTAGGTAAAACAGTGATCTGTCCAGATTTCTTATGCTTAATAATCTGAGGAACAAAATGTTTATATTTTCAAAGGTCACTTTGGTGTCTCATTTTCATGGTTCGACACAAGGCAACATAAACACCCCCTAACTCTAGTACTTTTTGGTGAAATCAATCTTTTCTATTTTTCCTGTTTGAGCCATCTAAAAAATACAGGATCCCATAGGCAGCCCTGCAAGGCAGGGCTGAGTAAACTTTTCAAACACTTCCCAGACAGAACCCAGGGATGTCTCATGTTTTGTACACAACAACGAATCATTTACATTCCCCACGTTATTCCTTCTGTCAGTGCCGTTTTATGGCACCATTTCCCTGTCTCCAGGCAGCTGGGGGTTATCCCTGGCTGGGAGCACGAGGCTGGTGTGACAGTGTGAAGATGCTGCTGGCATGCTCCAGGAGCCTCTTGTGCTGACAGGGACCGTGCAGGAGCTGCCAGGGGGCCCAGCCACCACGTCCTCGTCAAACTCCGTTGCCATCCCTTCACCTTCTTTTTCTGAGCAGAGACAAGACAGCTAAACAGAGCTTCTTCTGGGCATTCCTGCTGTTACTGGTACCAATCATTCTCAGAAACCTCTGTTCTGAGTGCAAGATACCTCTGGAAAATGTGTGTCCCTGTTTGTGCAATCCATGAGGTTTTTTGAGGACAGAAATCTACAGTACTTTTTTTTTTCTTTCTTAACATTGAAGTAGAAACTATGAGAAGAAAATGAGACAACTTTTTTTTCCTTTTTATACATGCAAAGTCATTACATGAACACAGGGTAATTTGGAAATTGTTGATAATGAGTTTCTTCCCTGAAGCAGGTAGAAGTTCCAGCTAAAGGAGATCAGAAAAATCTAAAATTGAAAGAAGGAAAATAAATGGAATTAATTTTACTTCAGAAAGGTTTTACAGAAGTAGAACAGTTAATGGCAAAGTCAAATTTGAAATTTTACTTTACATGTGTATTTTTTCATTGCATGAAGGTATTTTGGTGTTCTGATTTACTTGAAAGCTCAATTAGCTCTTTAGACATGTATTTAAGCCTTAAAGAGGGCATTAGTGTATTTCCGTGGAATAAGCAGAATTTGTGTGCATAAGACATGAATCTTTCAATAGGGCATTTCCAACAGATTTTACATGTACCTCATCCAAGTGTAAGTTTACTTTAGTTGTAAAGAGTACACATGCATCATGAACTATGTATTTTGATGTTAAGCTGCAATGTGCTGAGTACAATGCTTTTCATTTAAAATTCCACAGAGCTGAAAGTCTTTCATATCTGTTACTTTGATAACAAATGCCTCTTTAAACCCCATTTGTGCAATTTTTCTCCGAACAGCTGAATAAACAAACAAATGAGTTAAATTTTCATTCAAATGTTACATTTAATTGATGATTTCTAATATAAGGTCTATTTAACCCTCTGTAAAGGCGAGTCCATGCTCACCATCCACTGATTCATATCAAATTATCTCAGGATAAGCAGGTTGAAAACTATACAAGTGTAAAAGCTTAATAAACTTTATTAATGTACACAACCAAAAGTATGATGATCAAAAGTATGATCAATAGCAGAATTCTAGATGGAATAAAGTTCATACAGAATTGAGTTGCACACTGTCTAATTATGCCACTTTTAAAATTAAAATCCATCCAAGAACCTGGACCTAGAAGTTGAAACAGTTGACTAAATGATAGATATTCCAGAGTGCAAAGAACGTCTTGCTCATTTTTGGTTGCATGCTCTGAAAATGCATGTATTTTCTTTGTAAGTGAATAGTGTGGAGCAGTTAAAAAGATTATACTTGGGATTAAAACTTGTTCTTATGAATAAAATTTCACAGGAATGGGGTTTTCACCTTGATATACTTAAAATGAGTTGCTTATTTCACTGTTACTACCTTTAACAGACAGTATCTATGAATTTTCATATAGCCATTATTCTTTTCATATTACCTGGGAAGTTCTTAAAATGCAATTTTAGTATAAAGTGTAAATAACAATTTCAAGATGTGGAACTAGTGAAAAAGTGATCACAATTAACTGTATTCTTAATGGAAAATTAAATATCTACAATCAACATAGCAATCAAAGATGCACCCATATATGTACATGCATTTTAATTCCTTTACAGCTAGAAATTATTCCACTGCAAATGACAACAAGAAGGACTATTGTTAGAGAGTTTCTAGTTTAATTTCAGGGTTTCTACCTTGTTCAAATACAATTGAACTTTTATGTTATATCTCATTTTATATTTTGACTCTGTTTCTCCCTAGGAACCCACTGTTATTTCAGCAATGAAGATTTCCACAAAGCAGGTACTATGTGCACAAATGTTAAATCCCTTTCAAATATTTATTGGTCTCTGTCTTCTAGAGACAGTAACTTGGCAGTCAGCAGAGACATATTAATTGCAGCAGCAGCATCCCATCCCTTTACATAAACAGCAGTAGTTTCTCAGGAAAATGTTACGTGCAATGGGGAAAGAAAAGCCTAGATTTTTAGCCTTACTGGTAATGTGGAAACTAAATACAAACTAACCAGCTGTCTGGTGGCTCTCTAGAAAAATAAAGAAATTAAAAGTCCACATTGTAGAATGCTTCCATGACTGAGAGACTGTTCAAAAGGAGTGGCCAGCCTTGGTGCCTTTCTTTAATAAGACTAGTTCTAGTTGCTGTAGAATAGTCTGGTACAAAATGCAGATGGTGGAAGCAAAGGATGGAAATGAGACATCCTGCTGTCTTTCTGTCCTATGCCCATTCCATTCCTGGATGTGCGTCATTCGGCTTTAACCAAAGATCAACAGATCTGATGCAGTCCAAATTTTCCATGGCCTTCTGGTTCAGTGACGTGGTTAAGATAAGGGTTTCACTCTCCAAAATTTATATTTCCTTCTTTCTGTTGAGTACACTAATAGCTAACTGCTTATAGAAAAGATACATATTATAAAACGAGACTATAACTAAAATGAACTGAACTTCTTGATGGATAGAGGTAAAGTTTTGTCCGACTTACAGTGTAGGTGATTCTTGCATTTCTAAGCAAATTTGTGAAACAGTTGATAAATTATGTGGTTGAGCAAAGAACATTGGTTTGCAGTCCAGGAATGAAGTGGGTATTAGGGGCCTATCTTTCAGTTTTGCCTGGAATTAGGTGGATGGATCCCAGCCACTGTCATTTCCTGTCATTTCCTCTCTCAGGAGTCTGAGACATAAAATGTAGTGTCAAATTTAACTTTTTTTTTTTTTTTTTTCTTTTTCATATATGTGCTGATCTGGAGGCTAGTTTGGTAAATATAAGGGACTTTTCATTCATGTCATTGTCAGGAAAGAGGAGATTTGGTATTACTTTCAGGAGTAGGTGCAGCAAAAATTGTGCACGTTTTAAGTAAAATTAAGTTAATTCTACCTCTCTCTATACATTACTAAACAGAAGTCAAATTCATTCTGTAATGGACAGAGCCCAATATTATATTTGAAATGCTTCATATTTAACTCTGAATTCACTGTCTTTGGGAAAGTTGTCTGAAAGCATTCATGTATTTGACAGAAAATATTTGACAGAAAATGTTTGAGGGGGACACTCTTCTAACAGTTTACCACCTAAATCAGCAAAAATGGCAGGACAAAGAGAAAGGTACTATTGAATACTGGGATATTTAAAAACAGACATGTCAAGTTGTTTATATGTTCACATCATACCAAAAATGCTCTGCTTTGGATTATTTTTTTAAGTACATTCCCTTAAAGCAGCCAATCATATTTGAAAATTGACCATGCATTTTCATACAGCTTTTCCTCCAAAGCATCTTTAGTTATTCAGGAGAGATTACAATTTTCCCTGAGTTTTCTGAAAACAAATTTACACTGCTAAAATTGTCTGAAGCTAAAAAAGAGCATAAACCACAAATTATTCAGGCAGAGTAAAACTCATGAAAAATCAACCAGCCTCAGGCTAAAAATGACAGAATCATGATACACTATGACAAGCTTTTGGCAGTATGTATGAAATCAGTATATGGCAACATGTTTCCATTTTACATTTATGATTTAAAAATACTGTGGTTCTATAACTCAAACACTTTACTCATTGTGTTCTGATAAGCAGGGTGGTTTTCATATAAACAGCACGATAATTCTATGCATTGTGGAAAGCCAGAGCATGAAACGTAAATAGTAAAACCAGCATGTCCTATTGAATGCCTTAAAAATAATCACTTGATTTTGTTTTTTTCACTAACAAATCTTTCACCCAATTATAAAAACATGGTACAGGGAGTTTCTCCTTATTTCTGAATGTTTTACTACTCTGGTTGTTGAAAGCTACCTCTTTTGCCATCATGCCAATATGTTATGTTACAAATTACTCTTCCTAAAGACCAAAATCTACAAATTCTTCAGGAGCGGAACTTAGCTTAGGATTTAAATTATATTAAGCTCTAAAGCTCTCTCTCTCTCTCTCTGAGTCTGCATTTGGCCCTTGAGCAAGCGTGGCTTATGAGTAAATTTAGCTTTTATGTGCAAGACTAAGCCTTAATACATTCTTTCTCCACTCTGCTGTCTTTAACTCCCAGGAATTGTGTCTATATTTTCTCACTGAAGCTACACATTCCTCCTGATTGTGTTCTGTGCCCTAAGCTTGTGTAACCTTATCACTTAAACAGTTTATGCTTTGTTAGCAATAGACACAAACCTTCAGAGCATCCTTGAGCCACTGCAACACCCTGCAGCTGCCTCAGCTCACAGTTCTGTGGGAGACATGGTGCCTCTTGGCTTTGAACCTACCAGGTGAAACTCCATAATTTTTCCCTTACAAACATTGAAGCAGGCCAAAAACCTGGGTTTCAATCAATGGTGACTTTTTGCAGAGCAGTCTCTCACCTTTTTCTCAGGGTCAGCTTTGTGATGCTCCTTGAAAAACCTGTTGGATTTCTCGTGACATGGGAAAAGGACAAGATCCTCAACTGAACAAGTCCTTGTCTGGTGAATTGCTACAAAGAGCTTTGTTTCTCTTATATAAGATTTTCAAGGAAAGGCAAGGCAGACACGTTCAGAAATATCTTAGTGACTACTTTTATAGTACCAAGTGCTGAAATTTATTCAGAGATCAACATTTCTGTCCACAGTGAGCATATAGAAAGGACCAGCTCAAAATTAATGTATCACTTAAACAGCATACTGAACTATTCTGCATTATGTCTCAACACATCAAATTAATCAAATGGTACTTGAATCTCATGCTCCCTAAAGTTCCTTTAAAAATTCTGCTTAAGTTCTGCCTCTTAAGCATTACATTTTCTCCATTCTGTTATCCCTTTGTCTGACTTTGTCTGGGGAAAGGCTGCTTTGTTGGGCAGCACTGTGGGGCCAACAGAAACCACTGGATTGCTTGAAATATTAGTCTCAGTTTTTCTTGAGTTCTGATACTTGTGCAAGAATTTTTAGAGGACAACCTTTTTTTTTTTTTTTTCCCTCCCTTTTTTTTTGACTTCCTGGTTTGATCTGATAATCTCATTCATTAAATTAACAATGTCTTGGAAGAGATGGCTGAAAAGGCAGTTTGACTGTGTGGTATGGCAAAGTAAGGTCAGACCATTGATGCAAATAACTCTATTTCTATTTTCTGAATTTCATACTGCCTGTATTTTTTATATTGTTAGTGTCCAGAATAATGATCACCAGCTGGAGTCTAAAACTATGATCAGAAGAGCAGCAAACAAGGCAGCAGCCTTAAGGCTGTGCAGCACCTGAAACATATGCTGCAGATCACTGTTCACTGACTGAACTATGAACTTATCTACAAGGAATATAGTTTTTAAGTAACCCTATTTTGGCCTCTTTTTTTTTTTTTTTTTCTTAGGTTTCTGGTCATTCTTTAATTCTAAAGACATTTATTAGAAATCAGGGAGGGGATTTTTGCAAAATAAAATTGGTTACAGAGGTACATAGGAAACCATTACACCATTCTTTATTTTCCCATGTGCATTCTCTGGGTTGATTTTTATATTAGTTGTACCACACGTTCCTACGTACTTACACAGATATTAATGCCCCAATTACACAGGACTCAGATCAATACCATCTGGATATTTAAGATACTTAATTGAAGCTCTAATTTGACCTATGCTGCCTCCATAATCAGTAAAGGGAAGAGGCTTCCCTTGAGAAGCAGTTAGGTCACCTAAGATTTGGATTGCTGCTCCTTTTACTACAGGATGTAGTCCTAAGGTGGGTACTTGATCAAGTCACTTCAGTTAGAGAGAAGCAGCTCATCTTGTCTGTTGCCTGTCCTCTCTTCTCAAGTTTACAACACTGACTGGGATGGGTTTGTACAGTTCAGGCTTTCTGTAGAGCCCTGTGTGGTCAGAGATTTTTGCCTGGAGAATGTGGGTTTACAACCCAGCTATGAAACTGTAATAGATGGAAGCAGCTGCTTAGGAAGGGTTTAGTTTTCAATCTGCCAGTGAATTTTCCTTTGGGGGCTTTCCTTGTCATATTTTCCTTGAGAAAATACCACTGTTTATATAAATGCACGGGATGTTTCTGTTACAATTAATATGTCTATATAAACTGCCAAGCTGCTGTCTCTGAAAGAAGTTAACACAACACCTCTTATGAGTGTTTTTAGTGTTGCTATCTCCTGTAATCCAGTACTCATTATGTCTAGCTGCTAGGTGACCACTGCCATCTTCCATCCCTGAATTCCCTGAAAATGGTGCCTCTGGAACATTGCAACACAGGAGATGAAGAATTCTGATAACATTTCTTGAAATCTTATTTTTCCACACCACCTTTATGTTTTCAAAGAAAAAAAAAATAATAAAAGTTTGTATTTTCTTCATGGGACTGCTTGGAGTAGGACCACTGTGGGTGCTGAGTGGTAAGGTTTGATAGCAAAATGTCAGTGTTTCAAACCAGAAAGATTATACCCTTGAATTTTTTGTGTATCTATTTATTTAGTGTTCCCCTAGTTTTGCATCCTGCTAATACTTGTTTTCTTTGTGAATTATTCCTAATCTGAAATATCTCTCTTTGGACTTTCACGTGGGATCAGAAGTTTAGTTTTCTCATATCCCTCTGGGGGCCAGCTTTCCTAGTGGACAACATGAATTTGATATCAGAGAGGAAATTGAGAGAGACAAGATATTCTATTGTGATGCCATGCAAGGCTGTATTTAATTTTGTGTGCATGTTTTTTTATTTACTTCTGCATTTGAACTGCATCTTCTGTTCAACATTGTTTTTTATCCAAAATAAAACAAAACCTCTCCCCTCATTAAAGATATGTTCCAGTTAAATCATGTGACTTATAGAAAAGAGTACAAAACACTGGAATTACCAGGCATGCAAAGAAGTCCATGCATAGCACCACTTCCAAACTGAGATATCATAGCATCAGTATTTATTTACTTAGGGTTTCCCCCTCACATACATAACTTGAGGTAATGCTTAGGAAATTATGTTGAAGGTTTTCTTTTTGTTCAAATTCAAAAGCATGTTCTCTGTTGTGTTCTGTCACTGACTGTAGTGTTTTCCCAGTGTGAGGATCTGAATACAAAAGGAAAAAAATTAAGAGTACTTTAATTTTCTTTTTGTTTAGGGAACCCACCAAGAGCTTCCAGAAAAAATAAAGTTTTTCTGATTTATTTTTTTTTTACCCTGGGGACAATTCTGTTCTCATTCCTTTAGCATACATCAGGATCATGATCCTTTATTGTATTTGAAATGATCCTAACAGATGATTATATAACATTTTTATGCTTTCCTAGAAAAAGAAAATTGTAATTTGCAATATTTTTTGAACTGGTTTTTTGTTTGTTTATTTGTTTGTTTTTTAATTTTTACAACAGCAACAGCTCTACATTGGCTCAGCCACTGGAGTTTCACAGCTTCCTTTGCACCGCTGTGATGTGTATGGAAAAGCTTGTGCTGAGTGTTGCCTTGCAAGGGACCCTTACTGTGCCTGGGATGGCTCCTCCTGCTCACGTTACTTCCCCACTGCTAAGAGGTAGGGACAGTTCTGGGTGTCTGCATGGTTTGCTGTTTGTTTTAACTGATGGTCTCAATATGAATGGAGGGCTTTGGAGATTTTTTAGGGGATGGTTAACCGGAGCCCTTTGTCTTCCAAAGAAAACATCATTGTGGGAGCTACATGCAGTATGAAGTCTTGGTTGAATTAAATTGACCACTGCTACTTCTTGGGCTGGCTTAAAAAGCTCCTGTAAGAAAACATTCAGACAAGAGTTGTCTCTGAAATTAACTCCTAACTTTATATTCATTGGTAAACAGCAAAAAGAAAAAAATTCATTTTCTCTAACATGAAGAGGGGGCTCAAAAATCAAAAAAATTCACTACTTGCCCAAGTTAATTACCCTGCATATTGATGAATACTGATTCAAGACAAATATTTTTAAAATATTTGGACATCGATGGAAACACCTTTTTTAGTGGTATATAACATTATTGTTATTATTGAAAAGTATAACTTGTATGTGCTGATGTGTGACCAGGTGCTGCCAGATCAGAACAACCACTGTTCTAAAAGTCCCTCTGCACTGATGCTAAAGGCTTTGCAATGCAAATGTTGGTGGAAAGCTGGCTCCACAAGTCAAAAATACAAGTTTTATTAAAAATTTACAAGTCTAGTTGCCTGATCTGAATGTTTAGACTACTAATTTCTTTTCCTCCCCTTATCTTTGGAAGTCTTTCTGTACAAGTATACAAGGTAGTTACTGAAGAGCTCCTGGCTATTGAAAGAAATTAGGAAAAATGGAATAGGTAAATATTTGCAAATAGAAGCAGATATTGGTGTAGTTTGAGATTCCCTTGATAAATTGAGTAAAAGGATAAAAAAAGTGCTGTCATTAAATTGAATATGCCAGACATCTTGCATGTATGAAGAAACAAAGAATCCAAGGGTTTATATACATGAGTTTATATACATGTAATTAATTGTAGCAAATACTTAGTTGAGAGTGTCAGAATGCCAAATTCCAGGTTTTGATTGGTTCTTGAGGGAGATGAAATGTGGTAAAGGGTGAGAAAGTTGACTAAGTGTCACAGACATTTCAGATGGAAGGAATTAAAATTTTAATGTTTGCATTACAATGTATCATAAACAAATACTGATGACAAAAGCTGCTGATGGAACATTGGGTTCCATTTTTGCACCAGGAAACGGAGTTGATAGGAGAAAAGCTTTTTGTGAAATTCTTTAGAAAATAAAAAACCCATCCCAAGAGAAGAACCAGTCAAATTTTCTCAGTTTATGGGCTAAATTCTTATTTTTGCTAGTAGCATGGCAGTTTCTCTGGAGGAGGAAGGAAAGGAGAGGGAACAGTGAGGCTTCCAAGGAGAGTCTGAAAGATTGATTTGTTCTGAAAAGTTCTTTAGTATTAGAAATCAATATGGCTGAGTATTGCCTCTGAATTCAAGGAGACAGTAAGATCAGGAGTCACTGAATCACTGTTTTCTGCTGCTCTCTATTCCTGAACCTCATCTCTTCTCAGCATTCCTAGTACACATTCCTACTCCCAGCCAGTCTCAAGATCCATAGAGCACATCTTCCTGTCATTCCTCTGCTTGCACTGGTGGAAGAAATAGGGCTCTTTGTCTTTTCCTTATCTCTCCAACTTACTGCTCCAGATGGAGCTCACCTTGCCATCAGGGGTAAAGTGACTGGGACCTCTTCTAACAGGAGTTAGGGGGTGGGGGTTACTGCAGTCAAACTGGGCACAGCACAGGAAAAACTTGGGGTGCAGAATTTACTTTTCTGGAGGGCACTGTAAAAGAAAAGGTTAGTGCTTGTAGCTGGGATCCGAAAAATGCATAAGAAAAAGCTGCAGTCTCTGCCATTTCCCCCCAGTTTTCCCTTGGCAGCAGCAGCAGCAGAGTACTGGTCTGTGTTACTGGGAGAGAGGATCCTCTGTTCACCTGGTGCCTGCTGTACCCATTGCCTCAAGCCAGCTCGGAATGCATTGATGACAGAATCAGCATTGCTGGAAACAGCTTAAATGTCAACATTTTCCTAATAGTAAATTCTTGTAATTTTAGGCTCCAGAAATACTGGGAAAATGGATTCCTGAGGCAATTGTATAGATGTTTTACTCATAGTTGAGTTTAAGATTTGGGGTTTTGTTTTGTTTCTTTTTCTTTTTTTTTTTTTTT